>CM055120.1:285584271-285595890 GCA_029206835.1 Rana muscosa | reverse complement strand
GCTCCCATCACCCGATTCTGGTTCGGAATACGAGCCAGTAGAGGGTAGTGGATCAGAGTCAGTGGAGGAAACCGCCCCTCTTAAGAGAATAAGGAGATCAGAACCAAGATCAGAAGACCTGCCTACCACCAGCAGCACCAGACCCCAGTACTGGAATTACACATCCAGCCCAAAGAATCCGGGCCAAGTCCTACCTTCCTGATACCCTGGCAAACACCTTATGGTTGCCTGCCAACTCAGGATCCGCTATAATCCCCCCTTTCACCACACAGCCAGGAAAGAAAAAGAAAAAAGGACCACTTATATGTAGACAATTACTACGGCAGCTTGCCCCTTTTTCTGTCACCTGTATCATAAACAAACCCTGGCCTGCGGTACCTTCCGAAAAAACTAGGTGGTCTTCTCACAGTTTACTATCAAAAAGGCTACAAAGGGGGGAATCCGCATTCATGAGGAATGAGGAGGTGTTGGCCATGAAGTGGCGGGACAATAAAGATGTTCACATGATGAATACCATCAGGCCCGGACTGGGACAAAAAAAAAAAAAGGCCCGGGCATTTTAGACTGAGCAGTCAACTTTTCCAGGGTGTCTCGGTAGACATTCGCGGGGGTGGCTGGTGTCGTCTCATCACACTAATGTGGGAGGACACTCCTATAAAGGGGACTGCACTCTAAAGGGACACTGCAATGATTACAGTGCCCCTTTACAGTGCAGTCCCTTTTATATTTCAGTGTCCCAGTCCTATTGTGGCCATACTATGCTAGTACTGTCTGTCTCCTATTGTGCCCATACTGCCCAGTGACACTGACCTGCTCTCTCTAGTGCGGGTACAGCGTGGCCCTCCCTCTGGCGGTGCGGGGGCTATTAGTTCCCCCAGCACAGTCCTCTTTTTTTTCCCCCATGTCTCCTGTAGTAGCTGCTACAGCATAGAACTCCTCAGCTTGTTTCCAGGTCCCCCCAGCAGAGTGCATGCTGGGGACTGTAGTCTGCTCCCTGCTGAGAACAATTGGGCCACATTTCCCATAATGCCCCTCTAGTTTCTTCTGATTGGTCCTCCACTGTGGCCAATTGGAAGGGAAGAAAAGGCAGGAAGCCTTCTCTTCCCCATGCCACCGACATGAGAAGGGGAGGGGGGGGGTGAGTGGGGGAAACATCCTGAAAGTGGCTCGCAGCTCTCCCCCCCTTACCCCAACATGCGAATGCCCATGGCTGGAGGAGGAGCGGCGGAGAGCGGAACTGTCAATGTCGGCTCTGAGGCTGAGCTGTGTGTGAGAGAGCTAGTTCCGCCGGAGGAGACACAGCCATGGCCCCATGGCGGTAGGCGAGCGGCGGCCGCGGCCTGGGTTAACCCTGTCCAGGCCTCGGTCGCCGCTTAACCCCCCCCACTGTGCTGGCTGATCATCAACAAGCCACGGAGCGGGTGTCCCCGGCCCAACGGGCAAATGCCCTGTCTGCCCTATGGCCAGTTCGGGCCTGACTACCATCCACAATGACACCGTTGTAAAGCCTGAATGTGTCCATGACTACAATCTGTTCATGGGGGGGGAGGGGGGATTTAAATAAGATACTACAACCATATTTGTCAACCCGAAAGTCCCGTTATTGGTATAAGAAAGTTGCATTTCATCTTTTTCATATGGCCATGTTCAATTAGTTTGTCTGCTATCAAAAAAAAAAAAAAAAAAAAAAAAAAAAAAAATCACCCGAAAACCAACCCATCACCTGCCTTTAAATATATTGAAGACCATGGGGGTGTGCCGGGGCACACCCTAATCACCCTGTGTGGCGCAGATTCCCCCCTGCTGATATTGCACCAAAGCCAATGGGGCTCCTAAAGAATTATTAAAAAAAAAAAAAAACTAATAAAAAAAAAAAAAAAAAAAAAAAAAAACTACTTACACTGTCCATTGCGCTACTGACACCAACCTCTGCCCTACAGAAAAGTCCACTGCCTACTAACACCGCCCATGTTTTAAGACATTTGGGATGCAAAACCTAATGCAATAGGCTGCACACACCTATGTTGAAGGCATTGTCACTGCCCTGATTTACCAGCAAGGACCCGCCCCAGGAAGCATTCGCTCTGATAGTGCGAGTCGACTTCATGAGCAACATTTTCCCTATAACATCCCCCCCCCCAGAATCTGGAAGACGACGCCAAAAGAGATGTCATGTATTCAGCAGGAGGAGTAAGAAGAGATACCGGCTATTACCGTCTTATTAGTTCCCCTTAACAGACTGACATTTCCCCATTTCAAATACCTGTGTGGATCATTTGCCGGCTACCATGTTTCTACCTTCCATGTTAACTGACCCCGGCCTGTTTACCGACGATGCCTTTGCCTGCAGTTTTAACCACGTTTCCGACTTCGGCCTGTTTTTTTGCCTGCCACTTGGACTGATCTTTTGTCCTTCTACTTTAGTACACAGGGGTCTCGCATGTGAGGGGGCTTCAGAATAGCGTTCCGAGTAGAGGAAATCAGTTTTTGGTTTTCCGTGTTCCCAGAACAGGGTCTGTTTGTACCAGTGCACAAAAGCAAAGGTCCATAAAAGACATGGATGAGTGAGTTTGGGGTGGAGGAACTTGACTGGCCTGCACAGAGTCCTCTAACCTAAACCCGATAGAACATCTTTGGGAGGATTTAGAGCGGCCACTGCGAGCCAGGCCTTCGCGTCCAACATCAGTGCCCGACCTCACAAATGCTCTTCTGGTAGAATGGTCAAACATTCCCATAGACACCCTCCTAAACCTTGTGGACGGCCTTCCCAGAAGAGTTGAAGCTGTTATAGCTGCAAAGGTTGGGCCAACTCAATATTGAACCCTCCGGACTAAGACTGGGATGCCATTAAAGTTCATGTGTGTATAAAGGCAGGCGTCCCAATACTTTTGAGAATATAGTGTATGTATTAGATAGAAAAGGGAAGTAGGGACAAATTGATTTATTATTGCACCTCAAAAATCCCTATTAGTAATGAGAAAGAATTTGGATTTTGTACAAAATTATTTTATTAAATACATATCAAAAAAGGTTTTTAAAACCGATCCTAGGTGTATTGAGTACAAATAATGAACATATTATAGACAAATGGTGGTCATAATACTGGAGGTTGAGATCAAGTTGAATACATGAAATCGCATGAAACCCGACATGTTTCACTTAAAGCTTCCTCAGGGGGTATGCAAAGACCATCCATACTTGTCATGACTGTGCAAAGAGTAGAAAAAGCACAAAATTACACATAGAAATTACTTTAAAAAAATCAAGCCAACAATAAAATAAATCAAGTCATTTCTATGTGTAATTTTGTGCTTTTTCTACTCTTTGCACAGTCATAATGACAAGTATGGATGGTCTTTGCATACCCCCTGAGGAAGCTTTGTTAAGTGAAACATGTCAGGTTTCATGCGATTTCATGTATTCAACTTGATCTCAACCTCCAGTATTATGACCACCATTTGTCTATAATATGTTCATTATTTATACTCAATACACCTAGGATCGGTTTTAAAAACCTTTTTTGATATGTATTTAATAAAATAATAATTTTTGTATAAAATCCAAAATTCTCTCATTACTAATTGATTTATTATTGCACCGCAAAAATCCCTATTTGTCCCTACTTCCCTTTTCGATCTAATGATATTTGGGATGAGGTGCCCATCTCCAAGGGTGTTTCATCAGTGACTGGACAATCTGAATATGATAGTGTATGTATACATACAATGTAACAAGTGTTCAGGCTGACTTAACCTTTACCAGATACCATGGAACACACAATATGCCACCATGGAATTCCAAAGAAGCAATGTCTACTGCATAGGAGGGGAATTATCCAACAACAATTTGGTATAAAGGTGACTTGTAGAAGGTTCATCATACACCTGACACACTATGATCACAACGCACCACACCGATCACCATCTCTGAGTGTTGCTGTTGTAACTCTGTACCCCATGCAGGAAGCTTGTGGTGATGGAGAGATATTTGCTGTGTAGCAACTTATATAGTGAGGAAGTTACTGAAATATACCAGACTGTGGAACAGCTGCAGTGTAGCCCAATAAGGCCACATCATTGCTATGAGGGATCAGACTGACTGAGGAGGTCCGATGGTCCCAGGAGCTTTGCAGTGTAACCCAACAACTCTACAACATGGTGTAGTTTTGGGGGGGGGGGGGGGGAATTAGACTGTCCCTGGAAATCTATAAGCCCCAGAAAAAAAAAAAAAAAAAAAAATTCCCAACCACATATCACCCGAAAATTTCCTCCCATCCCCCCCCCAGTGCCAAAATTGATCTTTAACACTTTCAGGTGCTGACCATTTGGCTTCCATTAAAAAAAGGAACGGCTCCAGGTTCTGTAGACTTGGAAATGTCATGTTGTTTGTAGGATCCCAGCTTTTATTTGTGCAAAACTAGTTTTTACTTCTAAATGTGATTTTTTATTTATTTTGCCATCTGCTCAAATTTTTCTTATCCTTGTTTTAAATCACACATTCCATGCATGACAGCCTTGTAAAACCAAGTAATATATTGTGACAGTACGAGGCCCTGCCACCAAGAACAGGTTTCATATGAATGAAGAGGGCGGGGCTCCGACAGCAATTTTCAGGGGAAAACGTTTTTTTTTTTTTTTTTTTCCGTATTTGGATTAAGTTCGAGTTTGAAAATTTTGAAGAGTTTTGATAGGGAATAGATCTCCAACCCATTGTCAAGGTCTTGCAGGCTGTAAATGCAGGCGTAGCGCCCTGCTCCCAATGACTGGGCGCTATGTTAAATTTAGTGGGTGGCTAAAGCTGGTAGATGGGCTCAGACTCTAAATAATTGATGCTAAATTAGCCTCTGTTCCGGCCATGGATGTGTTGGAAGACTTCCCACTGTTTGCCTGTAGGTGGCGTTACCACCCCAGGCCAATGTGGAAGACAGACAGGCCAGAGTGGATTGGG
This sequence comes from Rana muscosa, assembly GCA_029206835.1. Classification (NCBI taxonomy): domain Eukaryota; kingdom Metazoa; phylum Chordata; class Amphibia; order Anura; family Ranidae; genus Rana; species Rana muscosa. The sequence continues at coordinate 285,590,943 of CM055120.1, read as the reverse complement.
TGCCTTTCCCCGGGAACAGTTCAGTGGGCGTGGTCTACCCGCTGAGCATGCTGGGGGAAGGGTACTTAAGGGGCAGACGCCATCTCGTGGGGTCCTTCTTCCCCTTGCGGCCCTCCTGGCACAAGGAGGGTGCATGTGATCTTGGCCTCAGGACCATGCTGGTCTGAGGCCGCAACTCTACCAGGTAGGCCCAGTTATGCTGACTGGGGCCTACACTTTGAAGGTGATCCTGTGCTCTCCGTCCTGAGGGAGGAAGCCACTCAATGGAGGAAACCAGGGGAGGACCTGTCCTGGAAAAGACCGAGCAGAAGGTTGGTGTCTTTAGGAGGGCCTGGTAATTCTATTGGAGGATGTACCGTAGCTAAAGTTCACCTTGCAGTCGGCCGGGTCGGTTTAAAGGCTCTGGACTGTTCGGCATGAAGTTCAGGTGTTAAGTCCTGTGGCAGAGGATCCCAGATTATCCAATTTTGTGCACAACCGGTCTGTGGCAGAGACTGGTCCTGATCATTGTCCGTGCATCATTCCAGCTGCTAGGCCAGGTGAGAGGGGCCTATCCGGGTGAGCAATACTCACTCGAGGAGGAATGGTGAATGACTTTGTAGTTGGAGTTTTCCCCAGTGATCTGTACTGCGTACCTGAACCTACCCCTTTTCCCCCCTTCACCCTTCTACTATTCTTCACATGTTTTATGCAGAAGAAAATAAAACCTAACAGCAGGTGGTTTTACATCTTGTGCAGACATTGGAGTTCTTATAGACTTTCTCCCCTAGATAACGAACATTGAGGTAACGTGCAAGGCCCAAAATTTAAACCAGCAGCTCCTACGGGGGTGTGCTACACAGGTGTGCATAGCCTCTATATCAGGGATATGCAATTAGCGGACCTCCAGCTGTTGCAAAACTACAAGTTGCATCATGCTTCTGCCTCTGGGTGACAGGAGACAGGCGCCGGCTCCCTCCAGGAGACAGGCGCCGGCTCCCTCCAGGAGACAGGCGCCGGCTCCCTCCAGGAGACAGGCGCCGGCTCCCTCCAGGAGACAGGCGCCGGCTCCCTCCAGGAGACAGGCGCCGGCTCCCTCCAGGAGACAGGCGCCGGCTCCCTCCAGGAGACAGGCGCCGGCTCCCTCCAGGAGACAGGCGCCGGCTCCCTCCAGGAGACAGGCGCCGGCTCCCTCCAGGAGACAGGCGCCGGCTCCCTCCAGGAGACAGGCGCCGGCTCCCTCCAGGAGACAGGCGCCGGCTCCCTCCAGGAGACAGGCGCCGGCTCCCTCCAGGAGACAGGCGCCGGCTCCCTCCAGGAGACAGGCGCCGGCTCCCTCCAGGAGACAGGCGCCGGCTCCCTCCAGGAGACAGGCGCCGGCTCCCTCCAGGAGACAGGCGCCGGCTCCCGTTAGGATAGGTGCTTCTCTCAATTAACAGCACTCCATGCTGGAGGATAGATTCCTTACCCACAGGACTGAAGGTTCAGGAAGCTAGGAGAGTCTGGGGGACTGGGAAAACTGTTATGAATAGGCGAGTCCAAGGGACTGAGGGAATCTGGAGGTCCCAGAGGAACGAGAGGCCGGGTTGTCAGGAGTTCCCCTAGTAAGAGGCCATGGATTGGGCCTGTGCAGCAGGGTGCTGTCACTAAAGGCTGAGTTAGGCCGGGGAGCCCAGTGAGCCAGGAGTGCTGCTACAACCACTGAGCTAATAATCCCCCAAGATCACAAAATAAAATATAAATACTACATGAACAATATAAATAATACATAAAAATAGTATCTGCAAGACTCTGCCATTTGACAACGTTATGCAATCTCAAGAGCTGGGAGACAGCAGGTCCACCTTTTAGCAAATTGCCACCGGTCTCGCACATACTTGCAGCATCATGGAGGCGGCCTTCTTCTGTGGTGCCACATATACTGTATTATGTGTACCTGTGTTTGGAAGCACACTCCATAGCTCACCCTTAGAACGGAGACCACACTGTCACCAACAGCTCCGGGGCTTGTACCAACGCTCAGGCCTGGGAAGACAAGCTCCCAATCACATGATCACTCCGATATCCCGTGGTTGGCTATCACAGTGATCACTCGCTATAAAATCCTCCCCTGTGCTCTTTGCCATCTTAATGGATATAAAGACACATTGTATCCTCACTAGAGGAGAAGAATGTTCAAATGAAAGATCCACCATTAAGATTGGCACTTAAAAACGTAACCCCAGGCAAACAGAACAAATTAAAAATTAGATAGATAGATCTATCTAGTGTAGCGGGGGTCCAAAATATAGGGGGAAGTGCATGGGTGGTAGTATGATCCAATGCACCCTGATTGCTGTAGATTGGGAACCATTTACAGTCTGGAGGACTCTGGTGGTGTGAGGTTCCCTGTGGCCTACAGGTGGCACTGTCGCCCTGGGCAGGGGTTGAACCCACACCGCAAGACTGTGCCTTTTTGTCCTTTCCTGGCGCTTGAACAGCGGGGCGAGGAACCCGCTGTGACGCAAAGGGAGAGGAGATAAAAAGGGACGGACGCCCTTACCACGGGGTTCAGAGTTTGGAGTCGGAGGATGCGGCCGCACCCAGGCACCCTCAGCCAGGGTGCTGGCGTTCGAGTTCCGGGCCCAGGTGCCCTTGACCTGGCCGGAGCTGGTGATGGAGTCCATCTCAGGCACCTTTAGCCTGGGGTGAGGTACTATGGCAGAAGCCTGGAGCTCAGTACCTTTGACTGAGTTCCGGGGGGGTGGAGGAAACCAAGGGGGCCCTAACTCCTTTGGTGCCCGTGTCTGAGACGAGGAGGCCGGTGAGCGGAACTTCTCCGGAGAGTCCAGCTCAGCACTGCTGGTGACGGAGAGGCCTCCGGTAACTGTCTTGGACGGATGTCTTCCCCCTGACAGGGGCTACGATAGCGAAGGTAATCCATGTGCTGTTCTATATAGCCAGTGGCAGTAACTATTCGCCATTGGTGACACCACAGTGGTTCGCTCTATCAAAAAAAGGATTGTGCCTTGACCTACTCCCTACAAATACTGAACTGTCCGTTGGGTCCCAACCTGTCTGTGCTGAATGACTATTTGTCAAGAATAAAATACGAGTTGGACCGTTTTCAGTGTGTGGAACTTCAGTTACTGGAAACAAAGGGGGGGTCATTCAGTAAAGGAATTGACTCTGGGACATACACACAAAGCCTGATAGTTCTGGCCTTCACCTCTACACATTGGAGGACATGGGCCGTGGTGTATCTCATCCCTCCCCCCAGTACTAACCCCTAAACGAGACAAACAAGCCGTGAATGAGTAGGGGTGAGGTCGAGACACACACACACACACACGGGAACCATTATGCCTGTCAAAGGATCTGTATTTCCGTCTATCTGGTCCTGGAGATTCTCACAGCACAGCCCGACCTAAAAAACAAAAACACACAAGGAACCTGCTTTTTCTCTGTCGCAGTTTAGTAACACTAGGCATTTCAAGCGCTAAACACGGCAACTCGCGTTTAGCAGCGTTTCATTTACAGAAATTTTTCATACAAGAAATAAAATATATATATATTTTTTCAAACGCTTCTAGATGCAAACGCAGCATGTAAAACGCGGCTAAACGGCCGTTTCTAGATGCCGGTTTCTAGCTGTCAGGTTGTTCAGGAGAGATGAACAACGTCCCGTGTACGTGAAGCCTTACAGGTGACGATTGGGATACATTGTCCTGGAATTTGGTGACATCATCATACGTAGACACATGGAGTTGATGTTGGGGGATCATGGTGGCTGGCGACGCGCTCTGGCTTTTGTTTGGTCACCTGCCCGCAGCTCCATCTGTCAGAGGTCAGCAAAGCCCGGGATTCTTAATAATTGAGCAGAGATAATCTTCACCTAATCTGCCTAAATGTCTCAGAGTACTTCTAGAGGATGAGCGGGAGATGCGATAGAATCCTGCGAGCAGCCAAGTGCAGAACTGTGAGTATCAACCCCGGGAATGTCTGTGAAATAAGTGAAGGAATTGGGCTTAAAATAAGTTTTGAGAGGTCCAATGTGGAATCATCTTTAGTGTCAGGAGGAGCAACGCTCAAGAACCTTCCTGGATTTTTTTTTTTAAATATGTTTTTTTATGGAAAGTACTTTTTAAATCACCTGTGAGATGTGACAAGCCTGGGATCTGTCCACGTACAGGAACTCGGTTAGGGCTGGAATCATATGGACCGCTGTCAATTGGGGTGTTCAGTTGATTGACTCAAGTGAAGCGTTATCAAGAAGTCATCCTGGTTACCTGGTAATGTATTATTCATAGAAATATTTGCTTTCCTTCCTATAGAATTTCCTTCCTTCCTTCCTTTGCTGAAGTGTCTCCTTCCCTCTTCCCTTACCTTCCTTCACTGAAACTTCTAGTTCCTTCCTTCTTTCCATTCTTCCTTCGCTGAAGGGTCTCCTTCCCTTACCTTCCTTCACTGAAACTTCTAGTTCCTTCCTTCTTTCCATTCTTCCTTCTGTCCTTTGCTGAAGGGTCTCCTTCAGGGCCACCATCAGGGGGGTACAGGCAGTACACATGCAAGGGGCCCGGAGGTCCCCAGATGGCAACCCCCCTTTTTTTTGTATTTTATTTTTCTTGTAAGTGGCCCGGATGGCAACCTCCCTTTTTCAAATTTTTTTTGTTCGTCAGCACCCAAAGCCCCCCCGACCTGAATTCTCAGCATACGGCATTTGCGGCACCCCCCCCCCCCGTTTTCAATTTGCGGTAGCCCCCCCGGTCCTCAGGGGGCCCATGCCTGAAGCTGTGTAAGGGGCCCCAAAATTCCTGATGGCGGCCCTGGTCTCCTTCCTTACCTTCCTCCACTGAAACTTCTAGTTCCTTCCTTCTTTCCATTCTTCCTTCTGTCCTTTGCTGAAGTGTCTCCTTCAGGGCCTCCATCAGGGGGGTACAGGCAGTACACATGTAAGGGGCCTGGAGGTCCCCAGATGGCAACCCCCCTTTTTTTGTATTTATTTTAAAAATTTACCTTTAAGGGGCCCGGATGGCAACCCCCCTTTTTTTCCACTTTTTTTTGTTCGTCAGCACCCAAAGCCCCCCCGACCTTAATTATCGGCATACGCCATTCGCGGCACCGCCCCCCCCGCTTCTCAACTTACGGCAGCCCCCCCCCACGGTTTTCAATTAGTGGTGGAAGCACCCCCCCTGGTTCTCTGCTCCAGGGGGCCCATGCCTGAAGCTGTGTAAGGGGCTCCAAAATTCCGGAGGGCAGCGCTGGTCTCCTTCCTTCCCTTCCTCCACTGAAACTTCTAGTTCCTTCCTTCCGTCCTTTGCTAAAGTGTTTTCATTCTTTCCTGCATTGCTAGTTCTAGTTCCTTCCCTTAGAAGTGAGGGTGGAATGAAAGTTCCACAGAAATAAAATTAGTCATGCATATTTATATTTCGCATGACAAGAGGTCAAAGAAAAATCCAGGGCCTCAAACCCAACCCCCAAATTGCGCTGACTTTTTTTGACTTCCTGTTTTGTGAAAAAAAGATGCATCTCTCCGCACTTCTTATAGCTACTCCAGGGATCCCCAATGATACCAAGCCAAATCATACATTATTCTATATGTTATAAAACATACTTCCCAACTTTGTAAAGTCCCTTCGCGGGACATTCTGATGTCCCCTCTCCCAACCAGAGTTGTTGAGCGGGGGGGAGGGGGGGGGGGGGGACATCGGCAACAAAAAACGGGACTTGCCAAAGAAGTTGTTGAGCGGGGGGGGGGGGGGGGGTGCTGTGCTCCTCTTCTTCTCTTCATGTTTCCTGCTGTGAGGGAAACATGATAGTCGCACAGTCCGTGCCACGGTTGGGAGGTATGTATAAGATAATAATTTACTATCTAATTATCTATTTACTGTGAAATTACTGGTTGGAAGTTATAACTTCAAACTTCAGTAATTTTTCCGTTAAGCCACCTGCGAGTATAGTTTTTGAAAATATAGTAAAATTACCTTAAAAACAATAAATCATCATTTGTATATTACTTATGGTAATTAATCCCTTGCCCCCCAGGCCAATTCTGACACTTCTCTCCTACATGTAAAAATCATATTTTGCTCGAAAATTACTCAGAGCCCCCCCCCCCCCCCAAAAAAAAGTATATATAATCACTCACACACACACTTTTTAGTAGACACCCTATGGAATAAAATGGTGGTCACTGCAACTTTTTATGTCACACGGTATTTGCACAGCAATTTTTCAAATTTTTTTTTTGGAAAGAAACGGTTTCATGAATGATAATAATAATAAATTAGCCCAATTTTTTTTGTATACTGTGAAAGATGATGTTACGCCACGTAAATAGATACCGAACATTTCATGCTTTAAAATTGTGCACAGAACCCCCAAAAACACACATTTTCAGCAGACAGAAAACCTCCAGGTATCGGTAAGAAAGAAAATTTCCCATGGTGACGTACGTACGGTAAATAAAAATAAAAAAAAGGTAAAATTATCACTTGGTACCTGACTTGACGTCATGACGTGCTGACAAAACGCGTTGGGTGTGGTCCAGTGTGATAGGTCACTTCCGCCCACAATCGAACGCACACCGGCGTCCCTGCTTCCACTCTTTACATTTATATGCACTTGTACCAAGTGATCATTTTTAAAATAAATTTACGTACTTCACCATGGGAGATTGTCTCTTTCTTACCGATACCTGGAGGTTTGGTGGCG
>CM055120.1:285531771-285579271 GCA_029206835.1 Rana muscosa | reverse complement strand
GCACTGTGGGCCACTATAGAAGGTTGGGAGGCACTGTGGCAGTCTGGGTGGGACTGTAGGAGGTTGGGAGGCATTATGGGAGATAAGAGGCACTGTAAGAGGCTGGGGAGTAGGGATGAGCTCAGACGTGTTCGCATTGAACACGTGCAGAGCCCGCCAAGGTAGTCGGCATCATCGGAACCGCGCTGCGCTAATCACAGGCAGGGAGACATTGTCCCGATGCTCAGCTGAAGAGATCAGGAAAATGTCTCCCTGCCTGTGATTAGCGCAGCGTGGTTCCGACGGTGCCGACTTCCTTGGCGGGCTCTGCATGGGTTCAATGCGAACACGCCTGAGCTCATCCCTACTGGGGGTCACTATAAAAGGTTGGGAGGCACTGTGGGAGTCCGGGCAACACTGTAGGCCACAATGGAAAATTGGGAGGCACTACAGGCACTGTGGGAGTCTGGGGAGCACTGTAGGCCACAATGGAAGGTTGGGAGGCACTACGGGAGCCAAGAAGCACTGTGGGAATCTGTGCGGCACTATAGAAGGCTGGAGAGCACCGTGGGTTACTATGGAAGGTTGGGAGGCAGTACGAGAGCTAAGAGGCACTGTGAAAGTCTGGGCGGCACTGTAGGAGGTTGGGGAGCACTGTGGGTCACTATAGAAGGTTGGGGAGCACTGTGGGAGTCTGGACGGCACTGTAGGAGGTTAGGGAGCATTGTGAGCCTTATGGAAGGTTGAGAGGCACTATGAGACACTGTGGGAGTGAATAAAACACCCTAAAGATCTCAGACTTGCAAGTTCTAGAAATGCCATGTTACAGAGCAGCCACTGGCAATTAGTGAACTCCAGCAAACACTGCAGCTGCGCTAAACTCAAAAATCCCTCTTAATTCGCCTTAATCTGAGGTTCTCTGTAATCCTCAACAGCTTGATTCTTGAGAGTTCCTCACATGTGTTGAACAGCTTTTCTCTTTGTTTAGCATATCAACAATCAAGGAGGATCTGAACTGGACTAGTGGCTGTTGGGAGCGTTTTTAGTACTGACACTCATCAGGTTGTCTGTGTGTGAGAGACAATCAAGCAGCCTTCAGTCGGCCTGTTTTGGAATTCTCTCTGGCATTAAAATAAGGTGAGTAAAAGGGGTTCTCAGAGGGGAAGGGGCTTTAGCAACACCTAGAGTAGATGATGAAAAATGTACAGCATGACTCCACCTAAACCCTCATATTCTTCTATTAATTCTTATTCTCTAATTTAACATTCTATATAGTGAGATATACATTTAATATACTAAATACAATAGTGATCTCATATGAGATATATATATATATATATATTGTAGGGGGATCAGACCCAATGCAGGGACAAACTCACAGTTTCTTTAGGAAAACATCATGTTTAATCCACAGGATATTCCCAACAGAAGAAAAAAGGCATCTTGCCATCAATCAAACAAAAATAAACAAACTTCTGCTCTACCGAGCCTTACTGTGTCTGTAGTCTGACCAGTCCTTGGTTTGAAGTAAGTGTCCTTGCAAATACTTGTATCGAAAATCAGAAAACACACACATACTCTCCCCGAGAGCTAGGACCAGCTGCCTTAATCAAGACCTAAAAGGAAAAAATTAAACTGCGGTCCACGGACTTGGGAGACTGTCCCACCCGGATCTCTATCAGACTTCCAATAAAACCAGCCCCGGAACGGACTTTACCAATACAGGAGAGGGGTTGATAGGATAGAGGCGTGTGCGTGGAGCTGGGGCTCTACCTTTACAATTTTTGGGAACATACATTTCTGAAAACTTATCGTGGACAATCAACCTTAAAGTGGAGCTCCACCGGAAAAAAAAAATGTAAAGCCAGCAGCTACAGCTACAGCAGCTGCTGGCTTTTAATATTAGGACACTTACCTGTCCTGGAGTCCAGCGACGTCCGCAGCAGAGGACGAGCGAGCCGCTCGTCGCTCTGCTGCTCCCTCCGCCATCCTCGCTGAGGGAACCAGGAAGTGAAGCCCTGCGGCTTCATGCCCGGTTCCCTACGGCGCATGCGCGAGTCGCGCTGCGCCGTTCTGATTGGTGCTCCTGTGTTCTGGGAGCCGAGTGTCTCCCAGAACACCAAGGGAAGTCTGCGGGAAGTGACGTAACTCCCGCAGATTCCCGGAGACAGGACTCCCGGATGTGGGTGAAAATACCTGTCTTAGACAGGTATCTTCACCCCCCTCCCCCCTGAAAGGTGTCAATTGTGACACCGGAGGGGGGGAGGGTTCCAAATAGCAAAAGTTGCTATTTAGGGTGGAGCTCCACTTTAAAGCCATTTTTTAAGAAATCGCAGCAGCGTTTATATTTTTTGCGACTCCTTAGGAAGAATGGCTTGGGAAGGAAGGTACTAGAGACCTTCTATCGGTCTGCCATTGAGAAGTACATGAACGTATTGTATTCTAGTTTGGTATCCTAGTTGTACGCAGGCAGATAAAAATGCTCTAAGGAGAGCGGTTCGAACAGCGCAGAAGATTGTAGGGTGTGAACTTGTTTCTCTAGAATATATGAGACTCGTTGCCTTTGTAGAGCAGGAAAAATAATGAGAGACCCGACTCATCCTGGTCGTCATTTCTTTGAATTATTGCCATCTGGAGACGTTTTAGGGTGATTAAAACAAGGACAAATAGATTTAAGCCTTGGTTCACATTGATGTGATTTGGCATGCGATTGGACATGTCAAATCGCATGCCAAATCGGTGGCAATTGCCGGAAATGGCAGCATCGGAATCGGTGTGACGCCGCATTTGGGGCGCCGCAACAGATTTCCAAAAGTAGTTCCTGTACTGCTTTTGGCGACTTTGGGGTGCGGTTTCCATTGACATCTGTGCAGAAACCTGCACAGATGTCTCTGAAATCGCCCCCAAAGTCGGGACTGACATGTGGGAATGAAATCGTGCGAGTTCAGCTGAACCCCACAATTTCATTCCCGCAGTCAGTGTGAACCAAGGCTTAAGAAAGCTTCTTTGCCAGGGATATTAAGGATTTCAATGCAGGAATGAAATGAAAGAGGTCACATTGGGGGTTATTTTACTAAAGGCAAATCCACTTTGCACTACAAGTGTAAACTACAAGTACAAAATGCACTAGAAATTGCACTGAAAGTGCACTTGGAAGTGCAGTCGCTGAAGATCGGAGGGGGACATGCAAGGAAAATAAAAAACATAATTTTAGCTTGCACATGATTGGAGAGTATAATCAGCAGAGCTTCCCCTCATTTCAGATCTTCCCCTCAGATTTACAGCGACTGCACTTCCAAGTGCATTTTCAGTGCAATTTCTAGTGCACTTTGCACTTGTAGTTTGCACTTGTAGTGCAAAGTGGATTTGCCTTTTGTAAATAAACCCCCATTGTCTTATTTTATAGTCTTGCTTCGTTTTTAATATGAGGACACTTTTTTTACTTTTATAATACGGGGACACTTTTATATACAGTAAAACCTTGGATTGCGAGTAACGCGGTTAACGAATGTTTCGCAATATGAGCACTGTATTTTATAAAAATCCTGACTCAGTTTGTGAGTGTTGAGCAGGATTCAAGCCACTGCGGTGTGCAGTACCGCGTTTGGCCTGAGGTGGTGGGGGGGTGCCGGAGCCATTCGGAGCCGGGAGCCGTTCGGAAATGCTCAGAAAATCTCAGAAATACTCAGTTCCCGAGCCTTTCCAAGGTTTTCTGAGTTCAGCCGAGCCATCCTCAGGCCTTTCCGAGTGTTACCAAGGCTGTCCAGGGGCGCCACCACCCCCATCTCTGACCACATGCGGTATTGCATGCCATTGAAGTCAACGCGGAACAAATTATTTTAGTTTCCATTGACTTCTATAGGGAAACTCGCTTTGATATGTGAGTGCTTTGGATTACGAGCATTCTCCTGGAACGGATTATGTTCGTAATCGGAGGTTCCACTGTATATTTTTTTTTTCGGTATAATTAAATCCTGTGTGGTAAATGCATGGTTGATAATTGTGATGTATGAATAATGTGTAGAAATGTAATTTCATTGTGAATTTGTTTTCTACAATGACAATAAATCTTATTTTATGTATAATTCACAAGGCTGAGATTGTTCTCTGGAGATCACACGTTTTTGTTTTGAATATTTGCACCTTTCTGGTAGAAACATTTGATATAATTTGTAACAAGTTGTACTAAAGGATTACCTGTAGCGACTGTTATTTGTTTTTAAGAATATATTTATCAGGGTAGGCTAAGAACAATGCGTTTGAATTGATGTATTCCTGTTTATAAACACTTATGCCCTGTACACACGATCAGAATTTCCTATGGGATAAAATCCGATGGAATTTTCCGTCGGAATTCCGTTCAAGCTGTCTTGCCTACACACTGTCAGACCAAATTCCGACCGTCCAAAACGCGGTGACGTACAACACTACGACGAGCCGAGAAAAATGAAGTTCAATGCTTCCGAGAATGCGTCGACTTGATTCTGAGCATGCGTGTTTTTTTTTCTCCATCGGAAAAAAAAATAAAACATGTTCTATTTCTAAACTCCGATGGAAACAAGTCAGATGGGGCCCCCACATGGTCGGAATATCCGATGAAAAAATTCCGTCAGACTTTTTTCATCGGATATTCCGATCGTGTGTACAGGGCATTAGGCCCCTTTTTACACCGGCTTTCTGATCAGGTCTGCCTGTCAGTTTTTCAGGAGGACCTTTATTGGACGCTCCATTCACCCCTATGGGGCAGGATGTGAGTGTCCGCTGATACCTGCTGCTATCTGATCCCATCCTGTCCGCTAAATCCAGATGAATGGTGGTCCTATTTTCCATCCGTCTGGAGGATCGGATCTGATAAAAACGGACAGGTGGTCCATTTCCATCCGATCTCCCCATAGAGAAGAAGGGGGAATCTCATAAGTTCGTCTCAGCACAGTGAGTGGAGACGGAGCTGTCATCCACCTGCTCAGCCGATCGATCCCAGCCGAATATTGGTAATATTTTTTTCTGCTTTGCACCTTTCACCACACCAGTGCCGGGACAAGGTCATCTAGAGCCCATGGCGAACATGCCAAATTGCACCCCCCCCCCTAATTGTATGAGTGTTATGTGTCAGCAAAAAAATCAAGTGCTAATCTCATTCCACTTATGCTCCCAGCACCCCCCCCCCCTCAGGATAAACCACCCCCTCCATTAGTACAGACCCCCCCTCAGGATAAACAACCCCCCTCCATCAGTGCAGACCCCCCTCGGGATAAACCACACCCTCCATCAGTACAGACCCCCTCAGGATAAACCACCCCCTCCATCAGTGCAGACCCCCCCTTGGGATAAACCACCCCCATCATCAGTACAGACCCCCCTCGGGATAAACCACCCCCCTCCATCAGTGCAGACCCCCCTCAGGATAAATCCCCCCCCAATAAGTGCAGACCCCCCTCAGGATACCCCCCAATAAGTGCAGACCCCCCTCAGGATACCCCCCAATAAGTGCAAACCCTCTCAGGATACCCCCCAATAAGTGAAGACCCCCTCAGGATAACCCCCCAATAAGTGCAGACCCCCCTCAGGATAACCCCCCAATAAGTTCAGACCCCCTCAGGATAACCCCCCCAATAAGTGCAGACCCCCTCAGGATACCCCCCATTAAGTGAAGACCCCCCCTCAGGATAACCCCCCAAAGGTGCAGACCCCCCGCAGGATAACCCCCCAATAAGTGCAGATCCCCCTCAAAATAACCCCCTCCCCAATAAGTGCAGACCCCCCCAGGATAAACAACCCCCTCCCTCAGTGTAGACTTCCCTCAGGATAACCCCCCTCGATAAGTGCAGACCCCCCCTCATGCACCATAGCGGTGGGCAGAGGAGGCTTTAGTGTGCAGCCGCTCGGAGAGTTGCTCAGACTGTCACTCTCCTGGCGGCCCGCCTGTGTATAGTGAAAGGAGGCAGCTGCAGCGGCAGTGAGAGTGAGGAGTCTCACTCAGGCAGGGATAACGCAGCGCGGCTGAAGAGCCCTGCCTCCAGGAACCTCCGCCGCCACTCGGGATGGTGTCACCCGGGTGCGGGCCGCACCCCCTAGCAACGCCACTGCAGGCATAGGCTCTTACAGGCAGAAGAAGCCCAACACCAAACTCGAAAGAGCTTTCGAGCAGAAAAGACACTTAAGTGCCCAAAAACATGCAAGGAAAAATTAGCTAAGGGGAGGGTTGATAATAAAGAAACAGTTTTAAGCTCAAATAAGCTCAATAAAAACTCACAAAAGAACACAAAAATGCACAAGCTTCTTCAAGCTTTTAAGCAGAGAAATAAAAGCTGTAATGCCTGTAAAAGCAGCTTTTTCTTTTTAGCTGCAGGATGCATGAACCCCCTCTGGTGCAGCTCTGCATAGAAACTAACCAGCTTCCAGGTTTTACTACCAAAGCCTTAAGCCCCATACACACAGTCGGACTTCCATCGGACTTTTACGTGGATTTTTGTCCGAACGGAGTTGGCCAGGAACACCCATAGCATACACACCACAGGACTTTTCTGCAAACTTTCCCAAAACTTTTTGCAACATCACATGGTTTTTCTGCTCTTTTCTGCTCTTTACCGCCACCCTTTGGTCAACTTCTGCTATTGTTGGTTGATTTTAACATTAGTTGTTTTGTCCATCGGACAAAAGTCTGATGGTTTTCTGTACACACGTTAGGACTTTGCTCCATCGGACTTTTGTTGGGCAAAAGTTTGTCCGTTTGCAGACCCAACTTTTGTCCGATGAAAACAAAACCAAACGAAAAAAAGTTTGTCCAATGGAGCGTACACACGGTCGGATTGTTGGTCCAACTTGCTTAAAACGAAGTTTGTCCAACAAACTTCGTTTTAAGCAAGTTGGACCAACAATCCGACCGCGTGTACGCTCCATCGGACAAACTTTTTTTCGTTTGGTTTTGTGATGTGATGTGATGTTGCAAAAAGTGTGTATGCTATGGGTGTGCCCGGCCAACTCCGTTCGAACAAAAATCCACGGAAAAGTCCGATGGAAGTCCGACCGTGTGTACGAGGCTTAAGACTCCCTTCACACGAATGCGTTTTTTGATGCTTTTTTTCATTTTGCAGAAATGCAGGGAATTTTTTTTTAACATGCGTTCCTATGCATTTTTGTGCCTCTGCGTTTTTGGAAAGGGTCGGGGACCTTTTTTTTTCAAGAAAATTGCAGCGTTTTGCATGTAATAGACTTCAATGGACCTGCACCCAAAACGCAAGTACTGCGTTTTTACCGACCTGTCATCCGCCTGCTCAGCGGAGATCAGCGAAGAGATCCCGCCCTTAGCAAGCGGTTCCCCCAGAAGGGAGGCGCCCGTGTGAAAGGGCCTTATTGAACATGCTGAACTTAGAAGCTGATTAGCTCCCATGCAGAGATGCCCCATATTCTGAGTCCTCCAGTCCTAGTAACCCCCCCCCCCCCCGCCATATTGTGTAGTTACTTGTTCTGCATGTTTTTTTCTATTATAAATTATACATTATAAATTATTATTGATTATTTTATTATAACTCTCCCTTGGTGTGTCACCATTCAGTTTTAAAAGTGAACCCCCTAGTGGCTAGCAGTGAATAACGGGGTGACATATTTGCTACAATGTTTTACAACAGTTGCAAAAAAAAAAAAGAAAGAGGACCATTGTGTACTATAGATCAAGGGGATTCATATGGGGCAGATGATTATTGGAACCATAGGCGTGCGCAGTGGCGGCTGGTGCTCAAAATTTTTTGGGTGGGGGGGGCGGGGGCGCAAACAAACTGAAAAAAACTAAAAACATCAATTGCCACCACTGTGCCTATTAAATGCAGCCACTGTGCCCAAACGCCACCAGTTTGTCCCCAAATGCAGCCAGTTTGTCCGCAAATGCAGCCAGTTTGTCCCCAAATACAGCCAGTTTCCCCCCAGCCCGGCACTTACCTTCCTCGGGTCAGCGCCGTCCTCCTCCACGCTTCCTCATGTCTTCTCCCGCCCTCGATTTCGCTTCAGCCAATCAGGTTACTGGTAACCAGACCCGTTGAACCTGATTGGCTGAGACGCGTGTCAGTGTTAACAAAGGAAAGCACAGGCCGTGCGTCCCCTGGTTAACTATTTGGAAGCCGATTACAATCGGGAAGCCTATCAGACGCTGGCTCTGATAGACACTTCCAAAAACCAACCAACTGCTGTTATTCAGATGGCTGGCGCTCACCAGGGGGGCGGCCATCTGAATAGTAGGCGGCAGCGGCGCCGGCGACAATACATAGGTTCATGCAATGCATGAATGCATGTATTGTTGACGGTGCAGGGGAGAGAGGGGGCGGCGCTCCTGCACCCACTATGGACGCAACGCCACTGGGCGTGCGTAAGGGGTGTGCCAGGTGTGCCTGGGCACACCCTAATCCTGGGGTTGTCAACCTGTCACCTGCTCGCTATTGAACCCGCAATTCTTCCTTGCTGACCCTCAAAACCTGGACAGGAAATGCGGCGGGGGTGGAATTTAGTGGAACCGATCTGTATTTTACTCCTGCAGCAGCTGAAAGTAGGTTTATCCTCCTTTCCCTCTCGTCGACATTCAGCTGCCACAGGAGGAAAATACAGGGGGATCGGTATCAATATATTCCACCCCCGCCACCCCTCCTGTCCCTGTTTCTCTTCTTTCTACTTCCCGGGTCCCCCTGTGTGCTCCCTGGCTCCCCCTTCCTCCCATAGTTTTGGAATGGAGAGTGGGGAAGAGGTCGGTAAATATGTCAAACGCATGTGTGTTGGAGCTTTGGGGTGCACACCCTAATGCAATAGGCTGCCCACACCTATGATTGGAACTGCCATCCAAATATGGGAATGCAGCTGTCTAGGGATGTTGGCGTTCGGTATTTTGGTAGCAAAAACATATAAAACTTTTAGGGTCCGTTTACTTTTGTGTAACTGTGCATTATGCCACGCCTTAGCATGCGTTACATTTAGGCAGCCTATTGAAAATAAAGAGCTGCCCTGCACGAAAATTTCCCAAAATTTGGACTTGCTATGATATTTTTTAAGTAAAGCATTGAATGCACTATGGTGTGTGGCCATACACTGGTGTGAATTGGGATGTTATTCAAAATGAACGGCACCACAACGTGTCAATACATGTGATACATGTGTGTTGTCTTATGCCTTGTACACACGATCGGATTTCCGATGGAATAAAATCCGATGGACTTGTTTCATCGGAAATTCCGATTGTGTGTGGGCCCCATCTGACTTTTTTCCATCGGAGTAAAAAAATAGAACATGTTTTAAATTTTTCCGATGGGAAAAAAATCCGATGGGAAATTCCGATCGTCTGTGTGGAATTCCATTGGAGAAAAATCCACGCATGCTCAGGATCAAGTCGACGCATGCTCGGAAGCATTGAACTTCATTTTTCTCGGCTCGTCGTAGTGTTTTACGTCACCGCGTTTTGGACGGTCGGAATTTAGTCTGACGGTGTGTAGGCAAGACTGATGGAAGTCAGCTTCATCGGAATTCCGACGGAAAATTCCATCAGAAATCCGATCGTGTGTACAGGGCTTTAGTATGTTGAGGAGCCACAAGTAACCTTCATTTTGCCACATTGCAGGACCACGCACATTCCCGCACACCATAGATCTCAATGAGACCCTCACACACAGCTTTAATCCCGGCTTTCAAGGAACATTCTGCTGTTTCTTTATCCAATTAGAGAACGTACGTCAGCTGGGACAGATTATGTAGTTACATTTATCTTACAAAGCCCTTGTGACCTTTGATGATCAGATCTCTGGGAATAATGGGATCAGGTAAAAGGTTTTTTAATTATAGAGAGAGGGGATTACCTGACAGCAAATCCCAAATGTTCTGGAGAGTTCTGGAAAATAGAAAATTATTTTTTAATGCGTCAGAAGACATACATGACCTTCCTGTGACCAGAACACTAATGTCATGTATGTAGGACTTCCCAGAGCAGGATTGGGCCAAAGGAGCTTATTATATTGTGTACATTGAATGTACCCCCCCCCCCCCCTATACTTATATCTTTTATATAGGGGAGTTCAGAATAGCAAAAACAGGACTCTCAGTGAGAAGAATGTTCCTTACATTGGTGGTCAGTGAGAAGAATGTTCCTTACATTGGTGATCAGTGAGAAGAATGTCCCTTACATTGGTGATCAGTGGGAAGAATGTTCCTTACATTGGTGATCAGTGGGAAGAATGTTCCTTACATTGGTGATCAGTGGGAAGAATGTCCCTTACATTGGTGATTAGTGATGAGCCGAACACCCCCGGGTTCGGTTCGCACCAGAACCCGCGAACGGACCGAAAGTTCGAACGAACATTAGAACCCTATTAAATACAATGGATGCGAACGTTCGAATTCTAAAGTGCTAATTATAACAACTATTATGCATGTTATTGTCATAAATAGGGTTTGGGAACCCGGGTTGTGCACCAGGGGACATGTATCAATGCAAAAAGAAGTTTTAAAAACGGTCGTTTTTCGGGAGCAGTCATTTTAATGATGCATAAAGTGAAAAAAAAAAAGTCAAATA
This sequence comes from Rana muscosa, assembly GCA_029206835.1. Taxonomy (NCBI): domain Eukaryota; kingdom Metazoa; phylum Chordata; class Amphibia; order Anura; family Ranidae; genus Rana; species Rana muscosa. The sequence continues at coordinate 285,568,749 of CM055120.1, read as the reverse complement.
TTCCTTTAAATATCGTACCTGGGGGGTGTCTAAAGTATGCCTGTGAAGTGCCACGTGTTTCCCGTGTTTAGAACTGTCCCTGCACAAAATGACACTTCTAAAGGAAAAAAAAGCCATTTAAAACTGCTTGCGGCTTTAATGTAATGTCTGGTCCCGGTAATATGGATGAAATTCTTTAAGAAAAATGGCATAGCTACCCCATGACCCCCCCCCCTACCCCAGCCCATTACCAGCCCCTTTGGGTCTTGTATGGATATTAAGGGGAACCCCGCACATAAAATAAAAAAGGCCCTATATACTCTGAACAGCCGTATACAGGCGGTGCATACAAGACAGGGACTGTAGGTTTGTTCTTATGTAGAATCTGTTTGTAATTTTGAACAGGTACATTGTTGAAGTGTAGCTCCAGCCCAAAAATCTATTTTTAAACTTTTTGGAAAACATAGGTAAGGGTTATCACCCCTGTAACATTTGTTTTGCTGTCTGTGCCCCTGTTCAGAACATTTCACCTCACTTTCCGTCCCAATGACAACTGTTTTTGAAATGTGGTGTTTTTCTTGAAACAAGGATTGCTGATAAAGCATCAGTACAGAGGAGACACCTTTCTCCCATATTTATTCTTACAGGAGAGAATTTTCCTTCCTAGGGGTAGATTTCCTCTCACTTCCTGTTGTCTTCTTGCGTTTGCAAGTAGGAGTCGTTTGTAAGTTGGATGTTTGAAAGTAGGGACCTGCCGTATATACTCTGCAGAAATAGGCCCCTTAGTTGTTGGTGTTGGCACAACACTGTAAGCACTCAGTTACTCTTGGTTGGTGCTGGAACGCCCTGCTGTCAACTATTATATCAGGAATTTTAATTACATATAATTGTTGAACAGTGGTAGTAAAAATTGGGGCTTTGATGGTGGTGCTGGTGCCACAACACTGTAAGCCCTGACAGTTACTCTTGGTGGGTGCAGCAATGGGCCCTGCTGTGAATTATTAGATCAAGAACAGGGATGAGCCGAACACCCCCCTGTTCGGTTCGCACCAGAACCTGCGAACAGACAAAATGTTCGTGTAAACTTTAGAACCCTATTAAATACAATGGACTCGAACGTTCGAAATCTAAAGTGTTAATTATAAAGGCTTATATGCAAGTTATTGTCCTAAAAAGTGTTTGGGGACCGGGGTCCTGCCCCAGGGGACATGTATCAATGCAAAAAGAAGTTTTAAAAACGGCCGTTTTTTCGGGAGCAGTGATTTTAATAATGCTTAAAATGAAAAAATAAAAGTGAAATATTCCTTTAAATTTCGTACCTGGGGGGTGTGTATGATATGCATGTGAAGTGGCGCATGTTTCCCGTGCTTAGAACTGTCCCTGCAAAAAATGTCATTTTTGAAAGAAAAAAAATGCATTTAAAACTGACTCGCGGCTATTAATGAATTGTCGGCTCCCGGCAATACATACAAAAGTCATTGAGAAAAAAAAAAAAAAAAAGCGTGGGGGTTCCCCAGAATTCAATTACCAGGCCCTTCAGATCTGGCATGGATTTTAAGGGGAACTCCACCCCAAGTTTAAAAAAAAAATGGCGTGGAGTCCCCCTAAAAATCCATACCAGACCCCTTATCCGAGCACGCAACCTGGCCGGCCGCAGGGGAAAAGGGGGGGACGAGAGAGTGGCCCCCCCTCCCTCCTGAACCGTACCAAGCCACATGCCCTCAACATGGGGAGGATGTCCCCATGTTGATGGGGACAAGGGCCTCATCCCCACAACCCTTGCCCGGTGGTTGTGGGGGTCTGCGGGCGGGGGGCTTATCGGAATCTGGAAGACCCCTTTAACAAAGGGGACCCCCAGATCCCGCCCCCCCCCTATGTGAATTGGTAACGGGTACATTGTACCCCTACCATTTCACGAAGAAAGCGTAAAAAAAATGTTTAAAAAAACACACAAACACCTTGAAAAAGTCCTTTATTTAAAAAAATAAATAAATAAACATTCCAGCGGTGAAATCCAGTGTCCCGCGGCGATCCCGATGTCCAGCGCTGTCCTTCATTGGTTGTGCCTGAGCGGACCTGATGGGGAACTCCCTCTCAGTATTTTAAATGTATAGACCCGCCCCTTCTAAAGTTCCCCATCAGGTCCGCTCAGCGGACGAGATGCGGAACATGAGAAGGGGCGGGTCTATACATGTATTACCAAAGTGAGAGCAGTTCCCCATCAGGTCCGCCCCCTCGGTATGTCGGACCCGCCTACGTCATTGGCTTGAGCGGGGAACTTCCTTCACTATGTAAATTTAAATTTACATAGTGAAGGAAGTTCCCCGCTCAAGCCAATGACGTAGGCGGGGTCTGACATACCGAGGAGGCGGACCTGATGGGGAACTGCTCTCACTTTGGTAATACATGTATAGACCCGCCCCTTCTCATGTTCCGCATCTGGTCCGCTGAGCGGACCTGATGGGGAACTTTAGAAGGGGCGGGTCTATACATTTAAAATACTGAGAGGGAGTTCCCCATCAGGTCCGCTCAGGCACAACCAATGAAGGACAGCGCTGGACATCGGGATCGCCGCGGGACACTGGATTTCACTGCTGGAATGTTTTTTTTTTTTTTTTTTTAAATAAAGGACTTTTTCAAGGTGTTTGTGTGGTTTTTTAAACATTTTTTTACGCTTTCTTCGTGAAATGGTAGGGGTACAATGTACCCGTTACCAATTCACATAGGGGGGGGGGGGCCGGGATCTGGGGGTCCTCTTTGTTAAAGGGGTCTTCCAGATTCCGATAAGCCCCCCGCCCGCAGACCCCCACAACCACCGGGCAAGGGTTGTGGGGATGAGGCCCTTGTCCCCATCAACATGGGGACATCCTCCCCATGTTGAGGGCATGTGGCTTGGTACGGTTCAGGAGGGAGGGGGGGGCGCTCTCTCGTCCCCCCCTTTTCCCCTGCGGCCGGCCAGGTTGCATGCTCGGATAAGGGGTCTGGTATGGATTTTTAGGGGGACTCCACGCCATTTTTTTTTAAATTTGGGGTGGAGTTCCCCTTAAAATCCATGCCAGATCTGAAGGGCCTGGAATGGATATTTGGGGGAACCCCACGTCAATTTTTTTTTTATTTGCGGCGGGGTTCCCCTTAATATCCATTCCAGACCTGAAGGGCCTGGTAATTGAATTCTGGGGAACCCCCACGCTTTTTTTTTTTTTTTTATCAATGACTTTTGTATGTATTGCCGGGAGCCGACAATTCATTAATAGCCGCGAGTCAGTTTTAAATGCATTTTTTTCTTTCAAAAATGACACTTTTTGCAGGGACAGTTCTAAGCACGGGAAACATGCGCCACTTTACATGCATATCATACACACCCCCCAGGTACGAAATTTAAAGGAATATTTCACTTTTATTTTTTCATTTTAAGCATTATTAAAATCACTGCTCCCGAAAAAACGGCCGTTTTTAAAACTTCTTTTTGCATTGATACATGTCCCCTGGGGCAGGACCCGGGTCCCCAAACACTTTTTAGGACAATAACTTGCATATAAGCCTTTATAATTAGCACTTTAGATTTCTCCCATAGATTTTTCGAATTTGCCGCGAACACCCCAATTTGTTCGCTGTTCGGCGAACGGGCGAACAGGCAATGTTCGAGTCGAACATGAGTTCGACTCGAACTCGAAGCTCATCCCTAATCAAGAATTGTAATTACATGCCCCTTTTGAACAGGGGCTGAAAAATTGGGCCTTTCGTGGTGGTGGTGGTGGTGGTGGTGGCGTTGCCACAAGACTGTAAGCCCTCAGAGTTACTCTTGGTGGGTGCAGCAATGGACCCTGCTGTGAATTATTAGATCAAGAATTGTAATTGCATGCCCCTGTTGAACAGGGGCTGAAAAATTGGGCCTTAGGCACTGGTGGCACAACACTACAACCCCTCACAGATACTGTACTTGGAGCACAGCAATGAGCCCTGTTGCAAAGTATTGCTTCAAAAATTGTAATGACACGCCCCTGTTAAACAGGGGCTGAAAAATTGGGCCTTAGGCACTGGTGCCACAACACTCCAACCCCTCACAGATACTGTACTTGGAGCACAGCAATGAGCCCTATGGCAAATTATTGCTAAAAAAATTGTAATTACACGCCCCTGTAAAACAGGGGCTGAAAAATTGGGCCTTAGCCACTGGTGGCGGCACCCATAAACAAAAATGATCTTCCAAGCTATCATCATCAATCGTATCATTGAGGACTCGGAGGAGGAGGATAGCCAGTCAACATAACAGCACAGGCACTCAGCATCAGCATCAGTCTTGAAGGGATGTGACATGTTAAAATCAATTAGTCTGTTATATCAGCATCAGGTGTGTGGTAGCTGGTGGTGATCCAAGACTGGTTCATCTTGATGAAAGTCAGTCGATCAACCGAGTCGGTGGACAGGCGCACCCTGTGATCCGTGACAAATCCTCCAGCAGCACTGAATGTGCGTTCCGAAAGAACGCTGGATGCAGGACAGGCCAGTAGCTCAATTGCATACTGTGCAAGCTCTGGCCAGTGATCCTTCCTCAAGACCCAGTAAGCCAGAGGATTTTCGGTGGGGAAGGTGTCCAAGTCTGACCTTGCCCCTAGATATTCCTGCACCATGTTTATCAGACGCTGGCGATGGTTGCTGGAACCGATCATACTTTGGGGCTGCGGACTAAAGAATTGTCTGAACGCATCGGTCAGACGGCCACCTTCCCCACCGCTCCTTCTTTGACTGGCCGAAGCCTCAGCAACTCGTTGTCCAGGACCAGGAGTTTGTAACCTCCCAGTCTCTGGGAACGCGTTGCACAGACCTTTCTGCAAGGCCTCCCAGAGTTGTCTCATCCTCTGCTCCCTCTGCGACGGTAACATAAGGTCCGCAACCTTACCCTTGTACCGTGGATCAAGGAGAGTGGCCAGCCAGTAATGGTCCCTCTCCTTGATCCGAAGAATACGAGGATCCTTCCGCAGACTTTGCAGGATCAGGGAGGCCATGCAGCGTAGGTTTGCTGAGGCATTCGCTCCGGAGTCCTCTGGGTCACTAAGGACGACATGATCCGCAGCCACCTCCTCCCAGCCACGTACAAGTCCACTGGTTTCTTGGGACTGTAAATCATCCCTAAAAGACTGCTGCTGATGATGCTGAGTGCCAGCCTCCACCTCCATGCTGACACAATCCTCCTCCTCCTCCTCCTCCTCCTCCTCCTCTTCCTGTGCGATGGGTGGGACAGAAGGAACACTGTCTGGGTAAAGGGGGCCTTGAGAGGCAAGGAAGTCCTCCTCTTCCTGCCTCTGTTCTGCCTCAAGTGCCCTGTCCATTATTCCACGCAGCGTGTGCTCCAACAGGTGGACAAGAGGTACAGTGTCACTGATGCATGCACTGTCACTGCTCACCATCCTCGTGGCCTCCTCAAATGGTGCCAGGACAGTGCATGCATCCCTGATCATGCCCCACTGGCGTGGAGAAAAAAAACCAAGCTCCCCTGACCCTGTCCTGGTGCCGTAGTCGCACAGGTACTCATTGATGGCCCTCTGCTGCGTGTGCAGCCGCTGCAGCATGGCCAACGTTGAGTTCCACCTGGTGGGCATGTCACATATAAGGCGGTTCTTGGGCAGGTTCAACTCCTTTTGCAGCTCAGCCAGGCGAGCACTGGCATTATAAGATCTGCGGAAATGCACACAGACTTTCCTGGCCTGCCTCAGGACATCCTGTAAGCCCGGGTACCTGCCCAAGAACCGCTGCACCACCAGGTTAAGGACGTGAGCCACACAGGGCACATGGGTCAGTTGTCCCTGTCGGAGGGCGGAGAGGAGGTTGGTGCCATTGTCGCAAACCACCATTCCTGGCTTAAGCTGGCGTGGCGTCAACCACCTCTCGGCCTGGCCCTGCAGAGCAGACAGGACCTCTGCCCCAGTGTGGCTTCTGTCCCCCAAACACACCAGCGCAAGCACGGCATGGCATCTTTTTGCCTGCGTACTTGCGTAGCCCCGTGAACGGCTACGGAGCACCGCTGGTTCATAGGACAAACCACAGGAAGAGGCCATGGAGGAAGAAGAAGAGGAGGGGGTGGAGGAGAGAGGTGTGTCACAACCAGTAGTAGCATTTTGGAGGCGTGGCGGTGGGACAACCTCCAACACTACTGCACCTTGTCCTGCATCCTTCCCAGCTGCCAAAAGAGTGACCCAATGGGCCGTGAAAGAAAGGTAACGTCCCTGTCCATGCCTGCTGGACCATGAGTCAGCGGTAATATGCACCTTACCGCTGACCGCCCTGTCCAGCGAGGCCAAGACATTGCCTTCCACATGCCGGTAGAGAGCCGGAATAGCCTTCCGTGAGAAAAAGTGGCGTTTGGGAACCTGCCACTGAGGAACCGCACATTGCACAAACTCACGGAAGGGGGCCGAGTCTACCAACTGAAAAGGCAGCAGTTGAAGCGCTAGCAATTTAGCCAAGCTAGCATTCAACCGCTGGGCATGTGGATGGCTGGGAGTGAACTTCTTTCGACGGTCCAGCAGCTGGGGCAGGGAAATTTGCCTGCTAGAATCGGACGTCGGTGTACTGCTAGCAGAGTGGCCGCAAGTACTTGGCTGTGACACACCTAATTCTACACCTTCATTCCTCTCAGTGCATGTTTCAGAGAGGACTGAAGTTATAGTGGGGTTGGAGATCCCAGCTGATGCGGTGCAAGGAGAGGTCCGCTTTGTTCTTTGGTGTGGGTCTTTGAGGTAGGCTTGCCAACGAGCTGCATGGCAGGTCAACATATGTCTGGTCAGGCATGTGGTACCCAAGCGGCTGATGTTTTGGCCACGCGATATACGCTTGAGACATATGTTGCAAACAGCAGCTGTGCGATCTGATGCACTAGCCTCAAAAAAGGCCCACACCAAAGAACTTTTTGAATGACGGGCAGAGGCAGCGCCCTGCACAGGCGGAGCTCTGCGGTGTGATTCCGTCGGTGTACTGCCCTTACGCTGGCCACCAAAGGGCATCCTGCCTCGTTGGAGATGTGCCTCCTCCTCATCCTCCTCCTCCTCCTCTCTCCTATTAGGCACCCACGTGGAGTCAGTGACCTCATCATCACCTCCCTCCTCATCACTGGAGGCAATCTGGCAGTATGCTGCAGCTGCTGGAACATGACTGCCAGATTGGTGTCCTTCTTGAGCATCCCCTCTGTCTGCTCTCACGCTACTGCCTTCCTCTAGCTGGGTTTCATCATCAGACCCTTCGAAACGCTGGGCATCCTCCTGGAGCATGTACCCAACACTGTGCTGAAACAGTTCGGGGGACTCCTCAGGAGGAGGACATGGTGGGTCTAGGGAAGGAGTGACTGATGATGAGTCTGACATTGATACCAGGGAAGAGGACGCTTTGGCAGCTGCTTTTCCAGTACCCTGAGCCTGGGTGAGAGAGGATGAGGAGGAGGAGGAGGGCTTGGTCATCCACTCTACCAAGTCTTCGGCATGATGTGGCTCAACATGTCCAGCTGCCGAAAAGAAGGACAAGCGTGTCCCATGGCCATGTGCTGATGACAATGCACCGCGTCCACGACCAGCACTGTTGCCCCCAGACACAGAGCCTGCTTGCCCTCTTTTATTGCCTCCTGACTGTCTGCCTCTCCTTGTTTGCCTTCCAGACATTCTAATAGATGGCCTGCAGGGAGATGGGAAAAAAGCAATAAGGGCTACCTTCAGGTGTCCTTCTCTGTCCCTTGAAACAAGGACTTTGACAGTGAAAGAAACTGACACACTCTCCCTACCTACAGTTTTCTGTCCCTAGAAAAAAATTTTTTTTTAAGCACAATTTAGCACAAGGAGAATTCACTCACTGTCCTTCCAGGTCCCTGGAAACAAGGACTTTGACAGTGAAAGAAACTGACACACTCTCCCTACCTACAGTTTTCTGTCCCTAGAAAAAATGTTTTTTTTAAGCACAATTTAGCACAAGGAGAATTACCTCACTGTCCTTCCAGGTCCCTGGAAACAAGGACTTTGACAGTGAAAGAAACTGACACACTCTCCCTACCTACAGTTTTCTGTCCCTAGAAAAAATGTTTTTTTTAAGCACAATTTAGCACAAGGAGAATTACCTCACTGTCCTTCCAGGTCCCTGGAAACAAGGACTTTGACAGTGAAAGAAACTGACACACTCTCCCTACCTACAGTTTTCTGTCCCTAGAAAAAATGTTTTTTTTAAGCACAATTTAGCACAAGGAGAATTACCTCACTGTCCTTCCAGGTCCCTGGAAACAAGGACTTTGACAGTGAAAGAAACTGGCACACTCTCCCTACCTACAGTTTTCTGTCCCTAGAAAAAATGTTTTTTTTAAGCACAATTTAGCACAAGGAGAATTACCTCACTGTCCTTCCAGGTCCCTGGAAACAAGGACTTTGACAGTGAAAGAAACTGACACACTCTCCCTACCTACAGTTTTCTGTCCCTAGAAAAAATGTTTTTTTTAAGCACAATATAGCACAAGGAGAATTCACTCACTGTCCTTCCAGGTCCCTGGAAACAAGGACTTTGACAGTGAAAGAAACTGACACACTCTCCCTACCTACAGTTTTCTGTCCCTAGAAAAAATGTTTTTTTTAAGCACAATTTAGCACAAGGAGAATTACCTCACTGTCCTTCCAGGTCCCTGGAAACAAGGACTTTGACAGTGAAAGAAACTGACACACTCTCCCTACCTACAGTTTTCTGTCCCTAGAAAAAATGTTTTTTTTAAGCACAATATAGCACAAGGAGAATTCACTCACTGTCCTTCCAGGTCCCTGGAAACAAGGACTTTGACAGTGAAAGAAACTGACACACTCTCCCTACCTACAGTTTTCTGTCCCTAGAAAAAATGTTTTTTTTAAGCACAATATAGCACAAGGAGAATTCACTCACTGTCCTTCCAGGTCCCTGGAAACAAGGACTTTGACAGTGAAAGAAACTGACACACTCTCCCTACCTACAGTTTTCTGTCCCTAGAAAAAATGTTTTTTTTAAGCACAATTTAGCACAAGGAGAATTACCTCACTGTCCTTCCAGGTCCCTGGAAACAAGGACTTTGACAGTGAAAGAAACTGACACACTCTCCCTACCTACAGTTTTCTGTCCCTAGAAAAAATGTTTTTTTTAAGCACAATTTAGCACAAGGAGAATTACCTCACTGTCCTTCCAGGTCCCTGGAAACAAGGACTTTGACAGTGAAAGAAACTGACACACTCTCCCTACCTACAGTTTTCTGTCCCTAGAAAAAATGTTTTTTTTAAGCACAATATAGCACAAGGAGAATTCACTCACTGTCCTTCCAGGTCCCTGGAAACAAGGACTTTGACAGTGAAAGAAACTGACACACTCTCCCTACCTACAGTTTTCTGTCCCTAGAAAAAATGTTTTTTTTAAGCACAATTTAGCACAAGGAGAATTACCTCACTGTCCTTCCAGGTCCCTGGAAACAAGGACTTTGACAGTGAAAGAAACTGACACACTCTCCCTACCTACAGTTTTCTGTCCCTAGAAAAAATGTTTTTTTTAAGCACAATTTAGCACAAGGAGAATTACCTCACTGTCCTTCCAGGTCCCTGGAAACAAGGACTTTGACAGTGAAAGAAACTGACACACTCTCCCTACCTACAGTTTTCTGTCCCTAGAAAAAATGTTTATTTTAAGCACAATTTAGCACAAGGAGAATTACCTCACTGTCCTTCCAGGTCCCTGGAAACAAGGACTTTGACAGTGAAAGAAACTGACACACTCTCCCTACCTACAGTTTTCTGTCCCTAGAAAAAATGTTTTTTTTAAGCACAATTTAGCACAAGGAGAATTACCTCACTGTCCTTCCAGGTCCCTGGAAACAAGGACTTTGACAGTGAAAGAAACTGACACACTCTCCCTACCTACAGTTTTCTGTCCCTAGAAAAAATGTTTTTTTTAAGCACAATTTAGCACAAGGAGAATTACCTCACTGTCCTTCCAGGTCCCTGGAAACAAGGACTTTGACAGTGAAAGAAACTGACACACTCTCCCTACATACAGTTTTCTGTCCCTAGAAAAAATGTTTTTTTTAAGCACAATTTAGCACAAGGAGAATTCACTCACTGTCCTTCCAGGTCCCTGGAAACAAGGACTTTGACAGTGAAAGAAACTGACACACTCTCCCTACCTACAGTTTTCTGTCCCTAGAAAAAATGTTTTTTTTAAGCACAATTTAGCACAAGGAGAATTACCTCACTGTCCTTCCAGGTCCCTGGAAACAAGGACTTTGACAGTGAAAGAAACTGACACACTCTCCCTACCTACAGTTTTCTGTCCCTAGAAAAAATGTTTTTTTTAAGCACAATTTAGCACAAGGAGAATTACCTCACTGTCCTTCCAGGTCCCTGGAAACAAGGACTTTGACAGTGAAAGAAACTGACACACTCTCCCTACCTACAGTTTTCTGTCCCTAGAAAAAATGTTTTTTTTAAGCACAATATAGCACAAGGAGAATTCACTCACTGTCCTTCCAGGTCCCTGGAAACAAGGACTTTGACAGTGAAAGAAACTGACACACTCTCCCTACCTACAGTTTTCTGTCCCTAGAAAAAATGTTTTTTTTAAGCACAATTTAGCACAAGGAGAATTACCTCACTGTCCTTCCAGGTCCCTGGAAACAAGGACTTTGACAGTGAAAGAAACTGACACACTCTCCCTACCTACAGTTTTCTGTCCCTAGAAAAAATGTTTTTTTTAAGCACAATTTAGCACAAGGAGAATTACCTCACTGTCCTTCCAGGTCCCTGGAAACAAGGACTTTGACAGTGAAAGAAACTGACACACTCTCCCTACCTACAGTTTTCTGTCCCTAGAAAAAATGTTTTTTTAAGCACAATTTAGCACAAGGAGAATTCACTCACTGTCCTTCCAGGTCCCTGGAAACAAGGACTTTGACAGTGAAAGAAACTGACACACTCTCCCTACCTACAGTTTTCTGTCCCTAGAAAAAATGTTTTTTTTAAGCACAATTTAGCACAAGGAGAATTACCTCACTGTCCTTCCAGGTCCCTGGAAACAAGGACTTTGACAGTGAAAGAAACTGACACACTCTCCCTACCTACAGTTTTCTGTCCCTAGAAAAAATGTTTTTTTTAAGCACAATATAGCACAAGGAGAATTCACTCACTGTCCTTCCAGGTCCCTGGAAACAAGGACTTTGACAGTGAAAGAAACTGACACACTCTCCCTACCTACAGTTTTCTGTCCCTAGAAAAAATGTTTATTTTAAGCACAATTTAGCACAAGGAGAATTACCTCACTGTCCTTCCAGGTCCCTGGAAACAAGGACTTTGACAGTGAAAGAAACTGACACACTCTCCCTACCTACAGTTTTCTGTCCCTAGAAAAAATGTTTTTTTTAAGCACAATTTAGCACAAGGAGAATTCACTCACTGTCCTTCCAGGTCCCTGGAAACAAGGACTTTGACAGTGAAAGAAACTGACACACTCTCCCTACCTACAGTTTTCTGTCCCTAGAAAAAATGTTTTTTTTAAGCACAATTTAGCACAAGGAGAATTCACTCACTGTCCTTCCAGGTCCCTGGAAACAAGGACTTTGACAGTGAAAGAAACTGACACACTCTCCCTACCTACAGTTTTCTGTCCCTAGAAAAAATGTTTTTTTTAAGCACAATTTAGCACAAGGAGAATTACCTCACTGTCCTTCCAGGTCCCTGGAAACAAGGACTTTGACAGTGAAAGAAACTGACACACTCTCCCTACCTACAGTTTTCTGTCCCTAGAAAAAATGTTTTTTTTAAGCACAATATAGCACAAGGAGAATTCACTCACTGTCCTTCCAGGTCCCTGGAAACAAGGACTTTGACAGTGAAAGAAACTGACACACTCTCCCTACCTACAGTTTTCTGTCCCTAGAAAAAATGTTTTTTTTAAGCACAATTTAGCACAAGGAGAATTACCTCACTGTCCTTCCAGGTCCCTGGAAACAAGGACTTTGACAGTGAAAGAAACTGACACACTCTCCCTACCTACAGTTTTCTGTCCCTAGAAAAAATGTTTTTTTTAAGCACAATTTAGCACAAGGAGAATTACCTCACTGTCCTTCCAGGTCCCTGGAAACAAGGACTTTGACAGTGAAAGAAACTGACACACTCTCCCTACCTACAGTTTTCTGTCCCTAGAAAAAATGTTTATTTTAAGCACAATTTAGCACAAGGAGAATTCACTCACTGTCCTTCCAGGTCCCTGGAAACAAGGACTTTGACAGTGAAAGAAACTGACACACTCTCCCTACCTACAGTTTTCTGTCCCTAGAAAAAATGTTTATTTTAAGCACAATTTAGCACAAGGAGAATTACCTCACTGTCCTTCCAGGTCCCTGGAAACAAGGACTTTGACAGTGAAAGAAACTGACACACTCTCCCTACCTACAGTTTTCTGTCCCTAGAAAAAATGTTTTTTTTAAGCACAATTTAGCACAAGGAGAATTCACTCACTGTCCTTCCAGGTCCCTGGAAACAAGGACTTTGACAGTGAAAGAAACTGACACACTCTCCCTACCTACAGTTTTCTGTCCCTAGAAAAAATGTTTTTTTTAAGCACAATTTAGCACAAGGAGAATTCACTCACTGTCCTTCCAGGTCCCTGGAAACAAGGACTTTGACAGTGAAAGAAACTGACACACTCTCCCTACCTACAGTTTTCTGTCCCTAGAAAAAATGTTTTTTTTAAGCACAATTTAGCACAAGGAGAATTACCTCACTGTCCTTCCAGGTCCCTGGAAACAAGGACTTTGACAGTGAAAGAAACTGACACACTCTCCCTACCTACAGTTTTCTGTCCCTAGAAAAAATGTTTTTTTTTAAGCACAATATAGCACAAGGAGAATTCACTCACTGTCCTTCCAGGTCCCTGGAAACAAGGACTTTGACAGTGAAAGAAACTGACACACTCTCCCTACCTACAGTTTTCTGTCCCTAGAAAAAATGTTTTTTTTAAGCACAATTTAGCACAAGGAGAATTACCTCACTGTCCTTCCAGGTCCCTGGAAACAAGGACTTTGACAGTGAAAGAAACTGACACACTCTCCCTACCTACAGTTTTCTGTCCCTAGAAAAAATGTTTTTTTTAAGCACAATTTAGCACAAGGAGAATTACCTCACTGTCCTTCCAGGTCCCTGGAAACAAGGACTTTGACAGTGAAAGAAACTGACACACTCTCCCTACCTACAGTTTTCTGTCCCTAGAAAAAATGTTTATTTTAAGCACAATTTAGCACAAGGAGAATTACCTCACTGTCCTTCCAGGTCCCTGGAAACAAGGACTTTGACAGTGAAAGAAACTGACACACTCTCCCTACCTACAGTTTTCTGTCCCTAGAAAAAATGTTTTTTTTAAGCACAATTTAGCACAAGGAGAATTACCTCACTGTCCTTCCAGGTCCCTGGAAACAAGGACTTTGACAGTGAAAGAAACTGACACACTCTCCCTACCTACAGTTTTCTGTCCCTAGAAAAAATGTTTTTTTTAAGCACAATTTAGCACAAGGAGAATTACCTCACTGTCCTTCCAGGTCCCTGGAAACAAGGACTTTGACAGTGAAAGAAACTGACACACTCTCCCTACATACAGTTTTCTGTCCCTAGAAAAAATGTTTTTTTTAAGCACAATTTAGCACAAGGAGAATTCACTCACTGTCCTTCCAGGTCCCTGGAAACAAGGACTTTGACAGTGAAAGAAACTGACACACTCTCCCTACCTACAGTTTTCTGTCCCTAGAAAAAATGTTTTTTTTAAGCACAATTTAGCACAAGGAGAATTACCTCACTGTCCTTCCAGGTCCCTGGAAACAAGGACTTTGACAGTGAAAGAAACTGACACACTCTCCCTACCTACAGTTTTCTGTCCCTAGAAAAAATGTTTTTTTTAAGCACAATTTAGCACAAGGAGAATTACCTCACTGTCCTTCCAGGTCCCTGGAAACAAGGACTTTGACAGTGAAAGAAACTGACACACTCTCCCTACCTACAGTTTTCTGTCCCTAGAAAAAATGTTTTTTTTAAGCACAATATAGCACAAGGAGAATTCACTCACTGTCCTTCCAGGTCCCTGGAAACAAGGACTTTGACAGTGAAAGAAACTGACACACTCTCCCTACCTACAGTTTTCTGTCCCTAGAAAAAATGATTTTTTAAGCACAATTTAGCACAAGGAGAATTACCTCACTGTCCTTCCAGGTCCCCTGGAAACAAGGACTTTGACAGTGAAAGAAACTGACACACTCTCCCTACCTACAGTTTTCTGTCCCTAGAAAAAATGTTTTTTTTAAGCACAATTTAGCACAAGGAGAATTACCTCACTGTCCTTCCAGGTCCCTGGAAACAAGGACTTTGACAGTGAAAGAAACTGACACACTCTCCCTACCTACAGTTTTCTGTCCCTAGAAAAAATGTTTATTTAAGCACAATTTAGCACAAGGAGAATTACCTCACTGTCCTTCCAGGTCCCTGGAAACAAGGACTTTGACAGTGAAAGAAACTGACACACTCTCCCTACCTACAGTTTTCTGTCCCCTAGAAAAAAAGTTTTTTTTAAGCACAATTTAGCACAAGGAGAATTACCTCACTGTCCTTCCAGGTCCCTGGAAACAAGGACTTTGACAGTGAAAGAAACTGACACACTCTCCCTACATACAGTTTTCTGTCCCTAGAAAAAATGTTTTTTTTAAGCACAATTTAGCACAAGGAGAATTCACCTCACTGTCCTTCCAGGTCCCTGGAAACAAGGACTTTGACAGTGAAAGAAACTGGACACACTCTCCCTACCTACAGTTTTCTGTCCCTAGAAAAAATGTTTTTTTTAAGCACAATTTAGCACAAGGAGAATTACCTCACTGTCCTTCCAGGTCCCTGGAAACAAGGACTTTGACAGTGAAAGAAACTGACACACTCTCCCTACCTACAGTTTTCTGTCCCTAGAAAAAATGTTTTTTTAAGCACAATTTAGCACAAGGAGAATTCACTCACTGTCCTTCCAGGTCCCTGGAAACAAGGACTTTGACAGTGAAAGAAACTGACACACTCTCCCTACCTACAGTTTTCTGTCCCTAGAAAAAATGTTTTTTTTAAGCACAATTTAGCACAAGGAGAATTCACTCACTGTCCTTCCAGGTCCCTGGAAACAAGGACTTTGACAGTGAAAGAAACTGACACACTCTCCCTACCTACAGTTTTCTGTCCCTAGAAAAAATGTTTTTTTTAAGCACAATATAGCACAAGGAGAATTCACTCACTGTCCTTCCAGGTCCCTGGAAACAAGGACTTTGACAGTGAAAGAAACTGACACACTCTCCCTACCTACAGTTTTCTGTCCCTAGAAAAAATGTTTTTTTTAAGCACAATATAGCACAAGGAGAATTCACTCACTGTCCTTCCAGGTCCCTGGAAACGACTTTGACAGTGAAAGAAACTGACACACTCTCCCTACCTACAGTTTTCTGTCCCTAGAAAAAATGTTTTTTTTAAGCACAATTTAGCACAAGGAGAATTACCTCACTGTCCTTCCAGGTCCCTGGAAACAAGGACTTTGACAGTGAAAGAAACTGACACACTCTCCCTACCTACAGTTTTCTGTCCCTAGAAAAAATGTTTTTTTTAAGCACAATTTAGCACAAGGAGAATTACCTCACTGTCCTTCCAGGTCCCTGGAAACAAGGACTTTGACAGTGAAAGAAACTGACACACTCTCCCTACCTACAGTTTTCTGTCCCTAGAAAAAATGTTTTTTTTAAGCACAATATAGCACAAGGAGAATTCACTCACTGTCCTTCCAGGTCCCTGGAAACAAGGACTTTGACAGTGAAAGAAACTGACACACTCTCCCTACCTACAGTTTTCTGTCCCTAGAAAAAATGTTTTTTTTAAGCACAATTTAGCACAAGGAGAATTACCTCACTGTCCTTCCAGGTCCCTGGAAACAAGGACTTTGACAGTGAAAGAAACTGACACACTCTCCCTACCTACAGTTTTCTGTCCCTAGAAAAAATGTTTTTTTTAAGCACAATTTAGCACAAGGAGAATTACCTCACTGTCCTTCCAGGTCCCTGGAAACAAGGACTTTGACAGTGAAAGAAACTGACACACTCTCCCTACCTACAGTTTTCTGTCCCTAGAAAAAATGTTTATTTTAAGCACAATTTAGCACAAGGAGAATTACCTCACTGTCCTTCCAGGTCCCTGGAAACAAGGACTTTGACAGTGAAAGAAACTGACACACTCTCCCTACCTACAGTTTTCTGTCCCTAGAAAAAATGTTTTTTTTAAGCACAATTTAGCACAAGGAGAATTACCTCACTGTCCTTCCAGGTCCCTGGAAACAAGGACTTTGACAGTGAAAGAAACTGACACACTCTCCCTACCTACAGTTTTCTGTCCCTAGAAAAAATGTTTTTTTTAAGCACAATTTAGCACAAGGAGAATTACCTCACTGTCCTTCCAGGTCCCTGGAAACAAGGACTTTGACAGTGAAAGAAACTGACACACTCTCCCTACATACAGTTTTCTGTCCCTAGAAAAAATGTTTTTTTTAAGCACAATTTAGCACAAGGAGAATTCACTCACTGTCCTTCCAGGTCCCTGGAAACAAGGACTTTGACAGTGAAAGAAACTGACACACTCTCCCTACCTACAGTTTTCTGTCCCTAGAAAAAATGTTTTTTTTAAGCACAATTTAGCACAAGGAGAATTACCTCACTGTCCTTCCAGGTCCCTGGAAACAAGGACTTTGACAGTGAAAGAAACTGACACACTCTCCCTACCTACAGTTTTCTGTCCCTAGAAAAAATGTTTTTTTTAAGCACAATTTAGCACAAGGAGAATTACCTCACTGTCCTTCCAGGTCCCTGGAAACAAGGACTTTGACAGTGAAAGAAACTGACACACTCTCCCTACCTACAGTTTTCTGTCCCTAGAAAAAATGTTTTTTTTAAGCACAATATAGCACAAGGAGAATTCACTCACTGTCCTTCCAGGTCCCTGGAAACAAGGACTTTGACAGTGAAAGAAACTGACACACTCTCCCTACCTACAGTTTTCTGTCCCTAGAAAAAATGTTTTTTTTAAGCACAATTTAGCACAAGGAGAATTACCTCACTGTCCTTCCAGGTCCCTGGAAACAAGGACTTTGACAGTGAAAGAAACTGACACACTCTCCCTACCTACAGTTTTCTGTCCCTAGAAAAAATGTTTTTTTTAAGCACAATTTAGCACAAGGAGAATTACCTCACTGTCCTTCCAGGTCCCTGGAAACAAGGACTTTGACAGTGAAAGAAACTGACACACTCTCCCTACCTACAGTTTTCTGTCCCTAGAAAAAATGTTTATTTTAAGCACAATTTAGCACAAGGAGAATTACCTCACTGTCCTTCCAGGTCCCTGGAAACAAGGACTTTGACAGTGAAAGAAACTGACACACTCTCCCTACCTACAGTTTTCTGTCCCTAGAAAAAATGTTTTTTTTAAGCACAATTTAGCACAAGGAGAATTACCTCACTGTCCTTCCAGGTCCCTGGAAACAAGGACTTTGACAGTGAAAGAAACTGACACACTCTCCCTACCTACAGTTTTCTGTCCCTAGAAAAAATGTTTTTTTTAAGCACAATTTAGCACAAGGAGAATTCACTCACTGTCCTTCCAGGTCCCTGGAAACAAGGACTTTGACAGTGAAAGAAACTGACACACTCTCCCTACCTACAGTTTTCTGTCCCTAGAAAAAATGTTTTTTTTAAGCACAATTTAGCACAAGGAGAATTCACTCACTGTCCTTCCAGGTCCCTGGAAACAAGGACTTTGACAGTGAAAGAAACTGACACACTCTCCCTACCTACAGTTTTCTGTCCCTAGAAAAAATGTTTTTTTTAAGCACAATTTAGCACAAGGAGAATTACCTCACTGTCCTTCCAGGTCCCTGGAAACAAGGACTTTGACAGTGAAAGAAACTGACACACTCTCCCTACCTACAGTTTTCTGTCCCTAGAAAAAATGTTTTTTTTAAGCACAATATAGCACAAGGAGAATTCACTCACTGTCCTTCCAGGTCCCTGGAAACAAGGACTTTGACAGTGAAAGAAACTGACACACTCTCCCTACCTACAGTTTTCTGTCCCTAGAAAAAATGTTTTTTTTAAGCACAATTTAGCACAAGGAGAATTACCTCACTGTCCTTCCAGGTCCCTGGAAACAAGGACTTTGACAGTGAAAGAAACTGACACACTCTCCCTACCTACAGTTTTCTGTCCCTAGAAAAAATGTTTTTTTTAAGCACAATTTAGCACAAGGAGAATTACCTCACTGTCCTTCCAGGTCCCTGGAAACAAGGACTTTGACAGTGAAAGAAACTGACACACTCTCCCTACCTACAGTTTTCTGTCCCTAGAAAAAATGTTTATTTTAAGCACAATTTAGCACAAGGAGAATTACCTCACTGTCCTTCCAGGTCCCTGGAAACAAGGACTTTGACAGTGAAAGAAACTGACACACTCTCCCTACCTACAGTTTTCTGTCCCTAGAAAAAATGTTTTTTTTAAGCACAATTTAGCACAAGGAGAATTACCTCACTGTCCTTCCAGGTCCCTGGAAACAAGGACTTTGACAGTGAAAGAAACTGACACACTCTCCCTACCTACAGTTTTCTGTCCCTAGAAAAAATGTTTTTTTTAAGCACAATTTAGCACAAGGAGAATTACCTCACTGTCCTTCCAGGTCCCTGGAAACAAGGACTTTGACAGTGAAAGAAACTGACACACTCTCCCTACATACAGTTTTCTGTCCCTAGAAAAAATGTTTTTTTAAGCACAATTTAGCACAAGGAGAATTCACTCACTGTCCTTCCAGGTCCCTGGAAACAAGGACTTTGACAGTGAAAGAAACTGACACACTCTCCCTACCTACAGTTTTCTGTCCCTAGAAAAAATGTTTTTTTTAAGCACAATTTAGCACAAGGAGAATTACCTCACTGTCCTTCCAGGTCCCTGGAAACAAGGACTTTGACAGTGAAAGAAACTGACACACTCTCCCTACCTACAGTTTTCTGTCCCTAGAAAAAATGTTTTTTTTAAGCACAATTTAGCACAAGGAGAATTACCTCACTGTCCTTCCAGGTCCCTGGAAACAAGGACTTTGACAGTGAAAGAAACTGACACACTCTCCCTACCTACAGTTTTCTGTCCCTAGAAAAAATGTTTTTTTTAAGCACAATATAGCACAAGGAGAATTCACTCACTGTCCTTCCAGGTCCCTGGAAACAAGGACTTTGACAGTGAAAGAAACTGACACACTCTCCCTACCTACAGTTTTCTGTCCCTAGAAAAAATGATTTTTTAAGCACAATTTAGCACAAGGAGAATTACCTCACTGTCCTTCCAGGTCCCTGGAAACAAGGACTTTGACAGTGAAAGAAACTGACACACTCTCCCTACCTACAGTTTTCTGTCCCTAGAAAAAATGTTTTTTTTAAGCACAATTTAGCACAAGGAGAATTACCTCACTGTCCTTCCAGGTCCCTGGAAACAAGGACTTTGACAGTGAAAGAAACTGACACACTCTCCCTACCTACAGTTTTCTGTCCCTAGAAAAAATGTTTATTTTAAGCACAATTTAGCACAAGGAGAATTACCTCACTGTCCTTCCAGGTCCCTGGAAACAAGGACTTTGACAGTGAAAGAAACTGACACACTCTCCCTACCTACAGTTTTCTGTCCCTAGAAAAAAATTTTTTTTAAGCACAATTTAGCACAAGGAGAATTACCTCACTGTCCTTCCAGGTCCCTGGAAACAAGGACTTTGACAGTGAAAGAAACTGACACACTCTCCCTACCTACAGTTTTCTGTCCCTAGAAAAAATGTTTTTTTTAAGCACAATTTAGCACAAGGAGAATTCACTCACTGTCCTTCCAGGTCCCTGGAAACAAGGACTTTGACAGTGAAAGAAACTGACACACTCTCCCTACCTACAGTTTTCTGTCCCTAGAAAAAATGTTTTTTTTAAGCACAATTTAGCACAAGGAGAATTCACTCACTGTCCTTCCAGGTCCCTGGAAACAAGGACTTTGACAGTGAAAGAAACTGACACACTCTCCCTACCTACAGTTTTCTGTCCCTAGAAAAAATGTTTTTTTTAAGCACAATTTAGCACAAGGAGAATTACCTCACTGTCCTTCCAGGTCCCTGGAAACAAGGACTTTGACAGTGAAAGAAACTGACACACTCTCCCTACCTACAGTTTTCTGTCCCTAGAAAAAATGTTTTTTTTAAGCACAATTTAGCACAAGGAGAATTACCTCACTGTCCTTCCAGGTCCCTGGAAACAAGGACTTTGACAGTGAAAGAAACTGACACACTCTCCCTACCTACAGTTTTCTGTCCCTAGAAAAAATGTTTTTTTTAAGCACAATATAGCACAAGGAGAATTCACTCACTGTCCTTCCAGGTCCCTGGAAACAAGGACTTTGACAGTGAAAGAAACTGACACACTCTCCCTACCTACAGTTTTCTGTCCCTAGAAAAAATGTTTTTTTTAAGCACAATTTAGCACAAGGAGAATTACCTCACTGTCCTTCCAGGTCCCTGGAAACAAGGACTTTGACAGTGAAAGAAACTGACACACTCTCCCTACCTACAGTTTTCTGTCCCTAGAAAAAATGTTTTTTTTAAGCACAATTTAGCACAAGGAGAATTACCTCACTGTCCTTCCAGGTCCCTGGAAACAAGGACTTTGACAGTGAAAGAAACTGACACACTCTCCCTACCTACAGTTTTCTGTCCCTAGAAAAAATGTTTTTTTTAAGCACAATTTAGCACAAGGAGAATTACCTCACTGTCCTTCCAGGTCCCTGGAAACAAGGACTTTGACAGTGAAAGAAACTGACACACTCTCCCTACCTACAGTTTTCTGTCCCTAGAAAAAATGTTTTTTTTAAGCACAATTTAGCACAAGGAGAATTACCTCACTGTCCTTCCAGGTCCCTGGAAACAAGGACTTTGACAGTGAAAGAAACTGACACACTCTCCCTACCTACAGTTTTCTGTCCCTAGAAAAAATGTTTTTTTTAAGCACAATTTAGCACAAGGAGAATTACCTCACTGTCCTTCCAGGTCCCTGGAAACAAGGACTTTGACAGTGAAAGAAACTGACACACTCTCCCTACCTACAGTTTTCTGTCCCTAGAAAAAATGTTTTTTTTAAGCACAATTTAGCACAAGGAGAATTACCTCACTGTCCTTCCAGGTCCCTGGAAACAAGGACTTTGACAGTGAAAGAAACTGACACACTCTCCCTACCTACAGTTTTCTGTCCCTAGAAAAAATGTTTTTTTTAAGCACAATTTAGCACAAGGAGAATTACCTCACTGTCCTTCCAGGTCCCTGGAAACAAGGACTTTGACAGTGAAAGAAACTGACACACTCTCCCTACCTACAGTTTTCTGTCCCTAGAAAAAAAAAATTTTTTAAGCACAATATAGCACAAGCACAAAACACACTGACACTCTCCCTACCTATCCTTCTCTTTCCCTAAACTAAAGGAATCCAGGTTAAGCAAGAAAGAAATAAAAGTCACTGTCCCTGCCTATGCTGCTCTATCCCTGCTCCGGAACACACTACACTAGGCCGCCGTGCTGGCGGCCTTTTATAGTGTGGGGCGTGTACTAAACCCCCTCAGCAATAATTGGCCACAGGCATCCTGCCTGTGGCCAATCATTGCTCTCCTCGCTGCCGGCGCTGTGATTGGCCAAGCATGCGGGGTCACAGTGCATGCTTGGCCAATCACAGCGCCTGGATGACACTGCGATGGCGTAGTGCATTGTGGGCCGTTCGCGTCACTCGAATTTGGCGCGAACGGCCCAAATCGTTCGATCTTCGTCGAACGATCGAACAGCCGATGTTCGAGTCGAACGTATGTTCGAGTCGAACACGAAGCTCATCCCTATTGGTGATCAGTGAGAAGAATGTTCCTTACATTGGTGATCAGTGAGAAGAATGTTCCTTACATTGGTGATCAGTGAGAAGAATGTTCCTTACATTGGTGATCAGTGGGAAGAATATTCCTTACATTGGTGATCAGTGAGAAGAATGTTCCCTTACATTGGTGATCAGTAAGAAGAATGTTCCTTACATTGGTGGTCAGTGGGAAGAATGTTCCTTACATTGGTGATCAGTGGGAAGAATGTTCCTTACATTGGTGATCAGTGGGAAGAATGTTCCTTACATTGGTGATCAGTAAGAAGAATGTTCCTTACATTGGTGATCAGTGGGAAGAATATTCCTTACATTGGTGATCAGTGAGAAGAATGTTCCTTACATTGGTGATCAGTGAGAAGAATGTTCCTTACATTGGTGATCAGTGAGAAGAATGTTCCTTACATTGGTGATCAGTGAGAAGAATGTTCCTTACATTGGTGATCAGTGGGAAGAATGTTCCTTACATTGGTGATCAGTGGGAAGAATGTTCCTTACATTGGTGATCAGTGGGAAGAATGCTCCTTACATTGGTGATCAGTGAGAAGAATGTTCCTTACATTGGTGATCAGTGAGAAGAATGTTCCTTACATTGGTGATCAGTGAGAAGAATGTTCCTTACATTGGTGATCAGTGGGAAGAATGTTCCTTACATTGGTGATCAGTGGGAAGAATGTTCCTTACATTGGTGATCAGTGGGAAGAATGTTCCTTACATTGGTGATCAGTGGGAAGAATGTTCCTTACATTGGTGATCAGTGAGAAGAATGTCCCTTACATTGGTGATCAGTGAGAAGAATGTTCCTTACATTGGTGATCAGTGAGAAGAATGTTCCTTACATTGGTGATCAGTGGGAAGAATGTTCCTTACATTGGTGATCAGTGGGAAGAATGTTCCTTACATTGGTGATCAGTGAGAAGAATGTTCCTTACATTGGTGATCAGTGAGAAGAATGTCCCTTACATTGGTGGTCAGTGGGAAGAATGTCCCTTACATTGGTGATCAGTGGGAAGAATGTTCCTTACATTGGTGGTCAGTGGGAAGAATGTTCCTTACATTGGTGATCAGTGGGAAGAATGTTCCTTACATTGGTGATCAGTGAGAAGAATGCTCCTTACATTGGTGATCAGTGAGAAGAATGTTCCTTACATTGGTGATCAGTGGGAAGAATGTTCCTTACATTGGTGATCAGTGGGAAGAATGTTCCTTACATTGGTGATCAGTGGGAAGAATGTTCCTTACATTGGTGATCAGTAGTGATGAGCCGAACACCCCCCGGTGTGGTTCGCATCAGAACATGCGAAGAGGCAATAATTTAGTTTGAATCCTGTTAAAGTCTATGGGACTCGAACATGAAAAATCTAAAGTGCTAATTATAAAGGCTTATATGCAAATTATTGTCCTAAAAAGTGTTTGGGGACCCGGGTCCTGCCCCAGGGGACATGTATCAATGCAAAAAAAAGTTTTAAAAACTGCCGTTTTTTCGGGAGCAGTGATTTTAATAATGCTTAAAGTGAAACAATAAAAGTGAAATATTCCTTGAAATTTCGTACCTGGGGGGTGTGTATGATATGCATGTGAAGTGGCGCATGTTTCCCGTGCTTAGAACTGTCCCTGCATAAAATTTCATTTTTGAAGGAAAAAAAGTCATTTAAAACTCACTCGCGGCTATTAATGAATTGTCGGCTCCCGGCAATACATAGAAAAGTCATTGAAATTCATTGATAAAATGTGTGGGGGTTCCCCCAAATTCAATTACCAGGTCCTTCAGGTCTGGTATGGATTTTAAGGGGAACTCCACCGCAAATGTAAAAAAAACTTTTGGGAGTTCCCCCCAAAAATCCAGACCAGACCCTTTATCCGAGCACGCAACCTGGCAGGCCGCAGGAAAAGAGGGGTGGGAGAGAGCGCCCCCCCCTCCTGAACCGTACCAGGCCACATGCCCTCAACATGGGAGGATGCTTTGGGGGTCCACTCTCGGTATCCTGCGATGGATGATCTCTCCTCTCCGGGGTCCAGGCTCCAACGATAATGTCCAGCGCAGCGAGGAACAGCACACGGTCCTCTCTTCACCGGAGCAGAGATACCCCGGGAATGACGCGGCTTCAGCCAGTGACAGCACTTAAGTAGCTGAGGGCGGGGCCACCCGTCACGTGACCCCGCCCCCCTCTGACGCAAGGGGAAACCCGGGCTTCCACAGTGACATGTGGGTGACCCCGCCCCCCTCTGATGCAACAGAAATCCGCCAGTCACGTTTCTTCCTTGTTCTAAACTGACCACATAAAGTACAGAAGATGATCTGTGTTAAGTCGTCAGTTTTCATCCTTTGGCTGGCTATTTAAAGGTACAGGATACTGTGAAGACACACAGCATGCCTGGATTGGGTGGTTTGTTCAGCCCACTTACCAATGACAGCCTGCCTCTGACACACCCACTTCCAATCACAGCTTGCCTCTGACACACCCACTCCCAATCACAGCCTGTCTCTGGAACACACCCCCTCCCAATCACAGCCTGTCTCTGGTACACACCCCCTCCAAATCACAGCCTGTCTTTGGTACACACCCCCTCCCAATCACAGCCAGTCTCTGGTACACACCCCCTCCCAATCACAGCCTGTCTCTGGTACACACCCCCTCCCAATTACAGCCTGTCTCTGGTACACACCCCCTCCCAATCACAGCCTGTCTCTGGTACACACCCCCTCCCAATCACAGCCTGTCTCTGGTACACACCCCCTCCCAATCACAGCCTGTCTCTGGTACACACCCCCTCCCAGTAACAGCCTGTCTCTGGTACACACCCCCTCCCAATCACAGCCTGTCTCTGGTACACACCCCCTCCCAATCACAGCCAGTCTCTGGTACACACCCCCTCCCAATCACAGCCTGTCTCTGGTACACACCCCCTCCCAATTACAGCCTGTCTCTGGTACACACCCCCTCCCAATCACAGCCTGTCTCTGGTACACACCCCCTCCCAATCACAGCCTGTCTCTGGTACACACCCACTCCCAATCACAGCCTGTCTCTGGTACACACCCCCTCCCAATAACAGCCTGTCTCTGGTACACACCCCCTCCCAATCACAGCCTGTCTTTGGAACACACCCACTCCCAATCACAGCCTGTCTCTGGTACACACCCCCATCCCAATCACAGCCTGTCTCTGGTACACACCCCCTCCCAATCACAGCCTGTCTCTGGTACACACCCCCTCCCAATCACAGCCTGTCTCTGGTACACACCCCCTCCCAATAACAGCCTGTCTCTGGTACACACCCCCTCCCAATCACAGCCTGTCTCTGGTACACACCCCCTCCCAATCACAGCCTGTCTTTGGAACACATTCACTCCCAATCACAGCCTGTCTCTGGTACACCCCCCCCCCCTCCCAATAACAGCCTGCCTCTGGCACACACCACCTCTCAATCACCCGAGCCCACCCAATATTGAAGCCTATTAGAGCCTCTAGGGCTAGTCGGTGCTTCAAAAAAACAGCCCCTCCGCATTGGAATCCATGCATCGGTGTCTTGAAAGGGGCAGGAAGCATGGATAGGGGTTAGTTCTAAGTCTATAGCTGGCATTAGTTTTCTTATCTTGGAGCTCCGTAGCTTTTAGATTTGCCATATGATTGTCATTTATGAAGCCCTAACGTCACGTCAACATCTTTTTTATTTTGAATAAAGTGTTTTTTTTTTTTTTTACAAATGGGCCACAAAAAAAAAAGACAGGGATTTGAGCCATTCTCTGCTCTATATAAAAAAATACTATCTAGATACATTTTAACATCTGATGAGATTGGAAGCACCAGTTACATACAAGAGAGAACAGAGAGGAGACCGTAATCTCATTATTTAATGACTTTATTATTCTATTCATCCAATGCTCTCCCATTCTAATATATCAATCTTTATTATATCTTTAGTACAAAGGATAACACACAATGTATTTTCTTTAGATCCAGCCGTCTGAGAGTGGAAACCGCTATTGGTGACTATGAACTCCAGCTCACCCGCCGCCAGCGCCCTGGCTCCCGGTAATACCCAAGGTGGACCCACCACACCTCGCAAGGGACCCCCAAAGTTCAAGCAGAGACAGACACGTCAGTTCAAGAGCAAGCCGCCGAAGAAGGGTGTCAGAGGGTAAATGGACAGCTTCAAAATTTTCCTATAAAAAAAATAAAATAATGTTTTGTTTAATTTCGATTAATTTTTTTAATAATTTCTTAGTTAAATTAGTTTGATTCGTTTTTGGAATTTAATTTATTCACTTTCAAATTCTATTCAAATTTTTCGAGTTCAGTCGAATTGAATTGAATTTGACTGACCTCTAATAAATTCTAATTCGCATTCAAATTTATTCTATTTGAAATACGAATTTCGGAAGATGGTTACATTCTTTCTATTTCATTTTATTCTATTTCATTCAATTATTTACTATTTATTTTCTATTCTATTCTAATCTATTCTATTCAAATTTGATTTGATTTTATTCAAAATTTTAATTTCAGAAAACGGTTTTATTCTTTTTATTATATTTTATTTTTATTCTATTCTTTTATTTTTTTTATTCTATTCCTTTATTTTATTCTATTATATTTTTTTCTATTCTAATCTATTAAATTCAAATTTGAATTTATTCCTATTCGAAATTCAGATTTTGGAAGACGGTTATTTTCTTTCGATTATATTAGATTTTTTTTATTCTTTTCTATTCTAATATATTCATTTTTTTTATATTCTTTTCTCTTCTATTCTTTTCTCTTCTATTCTTTTATTTTCTATTCTATTATATTTTATTCTATTCTTTTATTTTCTGTTTTACTCTATTCTATTTTTTATATTAATTTTATTTTATTTTAAATTTTAATTTCAGAAGATGGTTTTATACTTTTTTTATTATATTTTATTCTAATCTTTTCTTTTCTATTTTTTATTCTACTCTTTTATATTCTATTCCTTTGTTTTATATTATATTATATTTTATTCTATTCTAATCTATTCAATTCAAATTTGAATTTATTCTATTCGAAATTCAGTTTTCGGGAAAACGGTTATTTTCTTTCTATTTTATTTAATTTGTTTTTATTCTTTTCTCTTCTATTCTATTTTATTTTCTATTGTATTATATTTTATTCTATTCTTTTATTTTCTGTTTTACTCTATTCTATTCTTTATTTATTCCTTTAATTTCATTTTTTTATTTCATTCTTTTCTATTCTATAATATTTTGTTCTGTTTTACCTCAAATGTATTCTATTCTCTTCTATTCTTTTATATCCTATTCTATTCTTTAATATTCCTTTATTTTCTATTATATTATATTGTATTCTCTTCTTTTAATTTATATTCTATTTTATTATTATTTTTAGAATTTTATTAAATTTGATTAGAATTTTGTCTGAATAACTTTTCTTTATTTTGGTTGCGTTTTATATTGTTACAATTGTAATTTGGAAATTCGGAACAAAATAAAAAAAATCAGTAAAATAAAAACAAAAATGAAAACAAAAAAATTTAAAACGCCCCTGTCCCCGGTATCTCGTGCTCAGAAGCGAACATGCATGTAAGTCCCCGCCCACATATGTAAACGCCGTTCAAACCCCACATGTGAGGTATCGCCGCGTGCGGTAGAGTGCGAGCAAAAATTCTAGCACTAGACCTCCTCTGTAACTCGAAAATAGTAACCTGTAAAAAAAATTAAAGCGTCGCCTATGGAGATTTTTAAGTACCGAAGTTTGGCGCCATTCCATGAGTGTGCGCAGTTTTAAAGCGTGACATGTTAGGTATCTATTTACTCAGCGTAACAGCATCTTTCACATTTATACAAACAAATTGGGCTAACTTTACTTTTGTTATTTCTTAATTCGTGAAATTGTTTTTTTTTTTTCCCAAAAAAAGGCGTTTGAAAAATTATTGCGCAAATACCGTGCAAGATAAAAAGTTGCAATGACCGCCATTTTATTCCCTAGGGTGTTTGCTAAAAATATATATATATATATATATATATATATATATATATATATAATGTTTGGGGGTTCTGATTAATTTTCTAGCAAAAAAATGATGATTTTTACATGAAGGAGAGAAGTGCCAGAATAGGCCCGGTGGAGAAGTGGTTAAATAAATAAATACATAAAAAAAAAATATTAATAACAAATAATGCAATCATCATCATCATTATTAAATAAATAATGCTAAATTTCAAATTTCAATGTCTGTATGTTTGTTTGTTTTTTAGATTTGGTGATGACATACCTGGAATGGAGGGACTTGGAACAGGTACGCCATAGATGTGATTATATCTCTTTTTAAATCTAATAAGTGCATTTCATCAAAAACCTTAAAATGAATGAATTTGAAGGAGGTGGGTTTCCATCATTGATAAATACATCAGTAAATCAGAATTCAAATGACCTTGAAGCTCTGCAAAAACGATCAAATTAAGGTGCCTCCACGCAAACCTTGAAAAAATAAAAAAGTTACGGGAATATTTGTACTACATAGGGTTGCACCGATACCACCTTTTAAAGACCACGTACCAATACTTTTTTTCAAGTACTCGAGTACTCGCCGATACCGATTACTGTTACTTTTTTTTAATGTCATGTGACAGTGGCATATGTGTCATTAGTTTTTTTTTGGGGGGGGGGGGGGGTTGTATGTCAGTGTTTTTTTTTTTGCAATTTTACTTTGGTATATTTATTAAAATTTCTTATTTTTTTCAGCTCTGTTGGGGGGGGGGGGGGCTTTGGTAAGATTTCAGGGGTCTATACAGACCCCTGATATCTCCCCTTTGAGACAGGGAAAGGGACTGAGGACATGGATTCCCCAGTCCCTTTCTCTGCAGCCACAGCTGCACTGAAAATGAATGAACAGGAGACAGAGGCTCCTCTCCATTCATAAACGGAAGCATCATAAACACT
The DNA here is from genome assembly GCA_029206835.1 of Rana muscosa. Classification (NCBI taxonomy): domain Eukaryota; kingdom Metazoa; phylum Chordata; class Amphibia; order Anura; family Ranidae; genus Rana; species Rana muscosa. The sequence continues at coordinate 285,539,840 of CM055120.1, read as the reverse complement.
GGTTACGATTATGATGAATGGACAGAGGCAGTGATTACTGACTCTGTTCATTCGGAAAAGGAAGGAGCCGGTAAATGACCGATTTGCCGGCTCCTTCCTCCGCTCTCCTTCCTGAAACATCCATGGCAGGGGGAGACCGGTGGAGAAGCCGGAGAACCGGGAGGACACAGGGGGAACCAGAGGAGGACATGTGGGGGACCGAAGGAGGACATGGGGTGACCGGAGAAGTACATGGGGGGGAGCGGAGGAGGAGCCAGAGAGTCGGGAAGGATGCAGGGGGACCCGGAGGATAAAACGAATCGGGACCTGGAGGAGGACACGGAGAGCCAAGGAGGACGCAGGGGGACCTGGAGGAGGACATGGGGGGACCGAAGGAGGAGCTGGGGTGACCGGAGAAGTACATGGGGGGGAGCGGAGGAGGAGCCAGAGAGTCGGGAAGGATGCAGGGGGACCCGGAGGATAAAACGAATCGGGACCTGGAGGAGGACACGGAGAGCCAAGGAGGACGCAGGGGGACCTGGAGGAGGACATGGGGGGACCGAAGGAGGAGCTGGGGTACCGGAGAAGGACATGGGGGGGGGAGCGGAGGAGGAGCCTGAGAGCCACGAGGGATGCAGGGGGACCCGGAGGATAAAACTAATCGGGACCCGGAGGAGGACATGGAGAGCCAGGGAGGACGCAGGGGGACCCGGAGGAGGACATGGGTGGACCGAAGGAGGACCTGGGGGGACCGGAAAAGGACATGGGGGGGAGCGGAGGAGGAGCCTGAGAGCCACGAAGGATGCAGGGGGCCCCGGAGGATAAAACTAATCGGGACCCGGAGGAGAACACAGAGAGTCAGGGAGAATGCAGGGGGACCCGGGGGAGGACACAGGGAGCACAGAGGGGGACAGCCAGGGGTGATCGGTGGGGGCAGTTACAAGCACCAATCTCCCTGACAGCCGGGGGAGGGAGAGGAGGAGAAGTGGCTGTCGCAGAAGCTATACAGGGAGATTGGTGCTTGTAACTCCCCTTCACTGCCGCGCCGATCATCTCTGAGGCTGCCCAAGTATCAGGCCAAGCATCGGAGCATTTGTACGAGTACAAGTTCTAGTATCAGCATCAGTGCAACCCTAAATATATGTATTATTCACATACTGTATACATAAAAAGTTTTAAGAAAACTGGAGCTCCACTGCAATCTGGTAATTTGTCAATGGTAACATCCTGCCTCCTTCTGCACCTTAAGTAACTTGCTATAGAGCTTCATTATAATTTACTTAATATTATGATAACCTTATGAATGTTGTTGTTTTTCCTAATAATCCATGAGATCTTTCTGGAAAATAACATTTTGTATACTTTGATTTTAGGACTTCCTTTATACCTTTTTCTTCCCTTTCATTTACTTTTGTTTCCTCTCTGCTCTTCTTCCTATTGAATATTTAAATAATAAATACATAAATATCAGCTTAAAATGTATATTGAAAAAAAATATTATTGGCATTCTGTTCTCCGCTCCTGACTGATTCAAGGGATAAAAAAATGATTATGCAGATATACTGTAAGTGGCCACAAAAAGAAAACACACCAAACAATTATCAGATGCAACAAAAACATAAAATCTGAAAAAATGTTATGGTGAAATATGCAGCTCATCCATACACATTATACACATTCGTCTTATGCCCTGTACACACAATCGTTTTTTTCTGATGAAAAAACGATCGTGTGTGGCCCCCATTGGACTTTTTTCCATGGGTGTAAAAAAATAGAACATGTTTTAAATTTTTCTGATGGAAAAAAAAAACGATGGGAAATTCCGATCGTCTGTGTGGAATTCCATTGGAGAAAAATCCATGCTGGCTCAGAAGCATTGAACATTTTTCTCGGCTCGGAATTTAGTCTGACAGTGTGTATGCAAGACTGATGGAAGTCAGTTTTATCGGAATTCCGACGGAAAATTCCATTGGATTTTATTCCATCGGAAATCTGATCGTGTGTACAAGGCATTAGACGTATATGTAATATTCTGTACCACACCTGTGTCTGCTTCTGCCACGTTGGAGCTGAACATGCGTATCCTGAAAAAGCCTTGATTGCATGTGAGGCATCTTCTATTATGGTGGAATCAGACAGAGACGGAAATAGAACGCTGCACATGTGCTGACACAACAAACATGAGAAAATCACAAAATGTTGCATGCACACAATTTTTTATTTTTTTTGAGAAATGGAGAAATTTATTTTATTTTTTGATATTTTTTTTTTTTTTATTCTATTATATTTTTAACTTTTTTTTCATTTTTGTTAAACTATTCCTTTGTGTATTTTGATATAATAATAATAATAATATAAAAAATATTTAAAAGATAATACAAAAAAAAACTAGCATAAAGATTACACATACCTATTTTTTTATTTTATTTTATTTTATTCACACAAAAATACAGGTCAGAGGAGAGCTCAAGGCACCATATCCCCAGATAAATATACCAGAAGAAAGAAAATTGCTCAAAGAGCTGGGAGTCAGTCATAAATATTACAACAGAATAAAATTCATAACTTTTATTTATTCATAAAAAATTTGTAAAACGTTCAAGAGAAAATCAATACAAACTGTTAATTATTCATTGACAGTTCTTCATCAGAATATCCACACGTGAAATGTCTACAGTCATTTCAAGTGTAGATATTCTGATCAAGAATTGTGAACGGATAATGTTTATTTATAAAACACAGTCATATAAAAACTCCCATAAAAAGTTCAGAATAAAACTGTAGCAGCGCTACGGACAAATAATGTTCATTTGTGCGTCTTCTATATAAATGAATATAACGGTGATGATGATAGTGAATGGTGAGTTTGGTTCTACTTGATCCTAGTTTCAGTGCTTCTCTTCACCCAGATGTGATTCACCACGTGGGGGGTAATAACAGTCCCCCTATGGGGATGCACTCACCAGATAATAAATCAAAAAAGACATGTATAAACCATCCTCATTCCATGTGACTGCAGCCTTAAACTTGGACACCGCTCTGATTGGTTGAGATACTTCTCGACATGCCTTACATTTCCTACAGGCGAAGAATCCGTTTTGGTTCCAAAATGTTGGAGGTTTGCCTGGGGGGTCTAGGAGCAAGATATTGGCTGGTGAAGAGTGTCTTCACCAGCCAATATCTTGCTCCTAGACCCCCCAGGCAAACCTCCAACATTTTGGAACCAAAACGGATTCTTCGCCTGTAGGAAATGTAAGGCATGTCGAGAAGTATCTCAACCAATCAGAGCGGTGTCCAAGTTTAAGGCTGCAGTCACATGGAATGAGGATGGTTTATACATGTCTTTTTTGATTTATTATCTGGTGAGTGCATCCCCATAGGGGGACTGTTATTACCCCCCACGTGGTGAATCACATCTGGGTGAAGAGAAGCACTGAAACTAGGATCAAGTAGAACCAAACTCACCATTCACTATCATCATCACCGTTATATTCATTTATATAGAAGACGCACAAATGAACATTATTTGTCCGTAGCGCTGCTACAGTTTTATTCTGAACTTTTTATGGGAGTTTTTATATGACTGTGTTTTATATGTACTTGTGATTTTTTAAGCAGCTGCTGACATCTTTCACATTCCTATTTTAGCATTTTTCCTTTAGAATTTTATCCATAAGCGCAGAGCGATACTAAAAGGGAGGGCCAGCATTTTTTAGTATCTTTTATGGATAATGTTTATTGTTGGTTTTATCTTGAACGTTTTACAGCTTAATACAGTGTTTCTCAATTCCAGTCCTCAAGGCGCACCAACAGGTCATGTTTTCAGGATTTCCATTATTTTGTACAGGTGATTTGATCTGTTTCACTGCCTTAGTAATTACCACAGCTGTTTTATCTGAGGGAAATCCTGAAAACATGACCTGTTGGTGCGCCTTGAGGACTGGAGTTGAGAAACACTGGCTTAATATGAATACATATAAGTTATGAATTTTATTCTGTTGTATTTATGACCGGAACCTTGAAAATCCCAGCTCTTTGAGCAATTTTCTTTCTTGTGGTTTACTTTATTTTATATTTCTATTTCTTTTTTTTTCACTTTCATTCATTTATTCATTTTTATATTTTGATATAATTATGATTATTATTAATAATGTTGTTGTTGTTGTTAATGTTGTTATTATTATTATTAACAACAACAATATTAATAATTAAAAAATAGAGTAAAGATTACAAATACCTATTTATTAGATCGAAAACAACCTTTATGAACTCCCATCCCAAGAATGAGGCACAGAGCAGATTCAGAAGTTGGAGATTTAAAGCAATTTAAATCAATATCAATGTTTAAACCATTTGGTTGTAAAGTCCCCAACTCATAGATCTACCCAGTCTCATTATTTGAAATCTCTTTCCTCATACTAAAGCCCCACCCATATTTAGGGTGTAACATTGGTAGCGATACCCTCAACTAAGAGGGCCGCAGATTTGGTTTGGGCCCTGAATACAGCTCCGCCAACCCCTGGCAATCTACTCAACCCTTTCTGGCACAGTTAGTCTAGGGGTATACACATATAATACTTATGCTCTATGAGAGACTCAGACACAGAACAGTAGTAAAGGGATAACAGATTTTACTTCCAGCTATGCAAAGAGAATGAACAGTAATGACAACTTAACTTTTAACTTGTATGCAGAACCCTGCAATAACAGTCACACTACACCATAGAGAAGGGGGGGGGGGGGTGGGTAGGAAACGCCACGTGGGGAGACCGTTAACTAGGCGCCCTGTGGCACAACAGCTAAACTGGATACCTAATGAATCAGGCCTGATCCCTAATTCTAGAACTCAGTCCTGTAAGGATGATGGATTCATCACCGGCAATCTGTAGAGGTGGTGCACATAAGAATAAACAACATTTGTAATCCAAAAAGGGGAATCTTGATAACTGACAACACTTCACTGGAGATCCTCTGGATCAGTCCTGCTGTGGATCTCCAGTGAGAGTCTTTAACGTGAGGTAGTAGGCCTCGGCAGTCTATAGGTACAGTACTATCAAACAGGTTATGGAATGAGCTTACGCTCGCTCACCCTCCGGACGCGATCTCAGTCCGGGACTTCCACCGGCTGTGTCTTCACTCGCACACAGCGGTTGCTGCGATTGGGTCCCCGATCCAATCTAGGCTGTAGGTAAGAGATGTCGGATGCCACCCAGGCTCGCAGTGGGGTGAAAGGCTCTTTGGTCAGCTGCAGAAGGCCCCAGGCTTCAGGCCTTACACAGCACAGGTCCGCACAGGTCCGCACAGGTGTATCAGTCTCTGCCGTCCCGTGTCCAAAGAGGCCGAGACAGGCCTCGCCCCTTCCTTATATCTCTCCACCCATGAGTCTCTGGGGAAAAAGCAAAACATCCTGGGAACCAGTGGGGTTCTGGGAACAGTAGTTCAAGAGTCTTTAAAGGAACCCCGCTACACATGTAATATGGTTGCATGACTTTTAAGATTTAGAATAAGATATGCATAAGGCAAAAGCACAAAAATGTTATATAATTCTATAAAAAAAAATAAAAAATTCTCTTTTGCAGACATTACTGTCATCTGTCCTTGGGAGGCATTCAGCCACTTAGAGCTACACGAGCTGGCACAGTTTGGCATCATCTAAGAGATCATCAGAGGAACTGAAGAATTTTTTTTCAACTTTAAAAAAAATAACTTTTTAACGCCATTCATTTCCTTGTTGATGACAAAATTCCATGTTTTTTTGTTTTTTTTTGTAAAATGTTAGCAAACCGACCGCTTCAGTAACCAGACGCAGATGCTTTTCTTCAGCCTCTAGGGCTCTGCTCCTTCACGTTTGGTGACCTCAGTTGGTGTAGACCATGATGAAGTCTTCATTGCACACTTCTAGGACTTTTTATAAAGATGTCAAAGAGGACCGACATCTGCAAGATTGTATTTGTTTAACAGTCACCACATCCCAAAAATAAGTAAATAAAACAAAAAAAAACCCTAGGAGGTGGGACTTTAAAAGTGACTGAAAAACACACATCAGAGTATGTTGAAAATATATAGATTTTAATAAATAGTTACAAAAAGACAAATTTGATGTAGATCACATGGATTATACAAATCCAAACTGGAAATTAACATGATACAAAAAGAAGAAATTTAAACATATATTATTATTTGTCAGGGTCTGTCTGACAAATAATAATATATGTTTAAATTTCTTCTTTTTGTATCATGTTAATTTCCAGTTTGGATTTGTATAATCCATGTGATCTACATCAAATTTGTCTTTTTGTAACTATTTATTAAAATCTATATATTTTCAACATACTCTGATGTGTGTTTTTCAGTCACTTTTATAAAGATGTAATCTGTGCAATCTGTGCCGTGTAGGTCATAGCAGACGGTGTTCCTGCTTCTTGCTAGGAGTTGAATAGTTTGTACTTTGTCTAGATAGATACAATGTATAAATTTGCTCTATAAATGAAAGTGTTGTATCTTCTACCTCCGCATGTTTTGTTGCGCAACATCTCTTTTATATTTTCTCAGATGTTAAAGCTGTATCTGAAGTTTTGTGTTGTAAGATCTGATGTACTGTAGACAATATTATTACTAAATGCGTTTTAAAGTTTATTTCAAGCCAAAAACTTTTTTTATGGATGGATCGGGGAAGGGTTAGAACTCTTGTTGGGTTTTTAGTACAATCCGGGCCTATTCTTACACCCCAGTTCTGACATTTCTCTCCTACAAATAGAAAATTGTATTATTTTTTGCTAGACAATTACTCAGAAGCCCATACTCAGAATATTTTTTTTAAAGCAGAGACCCTAGAGAATAAAATGGCAGTGGTTGCAATTTATTTTTATGTCACAAAGTATTTGCACAAAACACAATGTTTTTTGAAAAAAATACACTTTAATTCATTTGAATGCAAAACGAAAACACTAAAGCATAAAAACACAATATATAACCACATTTTTTTTTGGTAAAATATAGTAAAGATTTCAAATATCTATGTATTAGATCCACAATTTTTCAAATGTAATTTTTTGGGGAAAAAATACACTTTAATGAATTTCAATGCAGAAAAAATTACACTTCAAGCATAAAAATACAATATATAACTGCATTTATTTGGTAAAATAGAGTAAAGATTACAAATACCCATTTATTAGAACCACAATTTTTCAAATGCATTTTTTGGGGGAAAAATACACTTTAATGATTTCTAAAGCATAAAAGCACATTATATAACCACATTTTTTGGTAAAATATAGTAAACATTACAAATACCCATTTTATTAGAGTCACAATTTTTCAAACGCAATTCTTTTGGAACAAATACACGTTAATCAATTTTAATGCAAAAAAAAAAAAACACAATACATAACTCAATTTATTTTGGTAAAATATAAAAGATGATGTTATGTTGAATAAATAGATACCTAACATGCCACACTTTAAAATTGCACACGCTCATGGAATATGGCGCTAAACTACGATACTTAAAAATCTCCATAGGGAGTAGCTTTACTAGGTCTTATTAACAATAGAAATCTTTTTTTTTTTTTTCAATTTATTTTATTTTATTTTTTTGGAAATTTTACACTGTCCCTTTCATTTTTATTTAATTACGTTTATTTCTATTGCAAGAAATCTAAAAATCCCTTGTAATAGGAATAAGGCATGACAGGTCCTCTTTATGGAGACATCGTGGGTCAATAAGACCCCAAATCTCTCCTCTAACCTTGGAAAGCATGAGATAAAAAAAAAGAAAAAAAAAACATTAATCTCTGCTTTCCGGAGGGAAAAAAAAGGCAGTGTTTACATCTGCCAGAGCCGGAAGTGACGTCATGATGTTGCTTCCAGGCCTCCCAGGATCATAGAGATGGCCGGGGACCATCTGGTGTGTGTATGGCAGCCAGTCCAATCGCTAACCAGAGTGTTCTGGCAGGGGGAGGCCACCCCCCTCTCAGAACACAATAGCTCATCGGTGGGAGAACGCTGTACTAATGTCGAATCGTCTGTACAGCAGCTCTGACCGGAGCTGTCAGTTTTTGGTTGGGTAGGTTGATCGAAAAAAAAAA
>CM055120.1:285241771-285526771 GCA_029206835.1 Rana muscosa | reverse complement strand
CCCCAGCACAGACCGCTCAGTACTAGGGATGAGCTAGATGTTCAGGTTGAACATCGGGCGTTCACCCGTTCGTTAAAAAATTAACATTATGGGACGTTCGCAGCAAATTCGAGCGCCACGGAACACCCCATAATGCACTGCGGGATCGCAGTGCATTGCTGTATGATGATTGGCCAAAGCATGCACCATGACCTGCATGCTTTGGCCAATCCCAGCGCCCTCTGTTAAGAGAGCCACAATTGGCCAAAGGCAGGGTCCACGCCCCACACTATATAAGGCTGCCTACACGGCGGCCCTGTGTAGTGTGTTGTTGGTGTGGACGGAGAGATAGTGTGATTTAGATTGAGCAGGCAGGTTATTCAGTTAGCTGCAGTGTATTTCATATGTATATACAGCCAGTCTAGTATATATATACAGTGGAACCTCGGATTGCGAGTAACGTGGTTAACGAGCGTTTCGCAATACGAGCGCTGTATTTTAAAAAATCGTACCTCGGTTTGCGAGTGTTGTCTCGCAAAACAAGCGATTCAGGCCAAAGCGGTGTGCAGTACCGCGTTTTGGCCTGAGGTGGGGGGGGCGCCAGAGCCAAGCAGAACCGAATGTCGCGGATCGCAGCCGATCGGTGCCATTCGGAAATGCACAGAAGGCCCGAAGACAGCACTGGACCCTAGTCTGGCACTGGACCGGTTGATGTAACAATACTCCCTTCCCTCACTAATCCTTCTTTTTTATACATGATTGTATAGTGTTGATATAAAAGTGTATCATTGTAGATGAAGTGTGTTTAATTCCTCCTGAAGAAGCAGCTTTCAATGCGAGACATGTAGAGGATTCAGCATACATCCAAAGAGCAATTACCGTACATTTCATCAGCAAATATCAGCCTGAAATCTTAGGTATCTTTGAAATATCTCTCTAATTAATAGATTTTATAATTATAGTCATATGCCTTTGCTTTTAATCATGGATAAATAAAACATTATATATATTTTTTTAATGCCATTGTAATGCTTGGGTACCATTTTTCCATATTTCAGTGCTAGGATAATGATACCCCCCCCCCCCCCCTTACCTTCTCTACTTGTGTTCATTTTTCAGGCCTACATTATATTTAGCTATTTTTGTAAAGGGATGTTCAGCTTTTGGTAACACCTTCGGTAACAGGCAAAACAAGAAGCTGTATATTATAAAAACTGCGGTGAACCCTGGCGCTACCCCACGCTCATTTACTAAGGCAGCCATAACTGCTTGAGACTGATGACACGGTCCATGTGCCCACCTGGAGGGAAAAGAGTGGCTGGCAGACATAAGAGATCACCTTTTTCCAAAATCCTTTTTCATAAGAAGTTGCCTCCCACTGTGGACCAGTTGTAGTTCTCGTTCAGTGGCATTGCTGGGGGCGGGGTGCGGGTCGCCAAAGGGGTGACACACATGGGTAGAGGCACCGTTAACACCGCATGCTGCCCTACACTGATTTGGGCCTCTCGGGTTTCGTGGCTGTCTCACTCAGCGGAGCGGACCGAAGCCGCCCCCCCTCTCTATTTACATCCACACAGGATGAAGAGGAGCCCGAGAGACACACAACACTCTGTATATCCGTCCGCACTGTTCTAAAGGTCTGTACACTTTACTATATGTAGATGGACATGTGTGGGGGGGGGGGCGCTATAGGAGGGGAGAGGGGGGCCTATACTGATGGAAGGGGTCTGTACTGAGCAGGGGTCTATACTGATGGGGGGTCTATACTAAGGGGATGTCTATACTGATGCGGGTGATCTGCACTAAGGGGGGGTCTATACTGATGGGGGGTCTAAACTGATGGAGGGGGTCTGCACTGAGGGGGTTGTCTATACTGATGGGGGGTCTGCACTGAGGGGGGTCTCTACTGATGGGGGGTCTGCACTTAGTGGGGGTCTTTACTGATTGGGGGGTCTATACTAAGGGGGGTGTCTATACTGATGCGGGTGGTCTGCACTGAGGGGAGAATTATACTGATGGGGGGTTTGCACTGAGGGGGCTGTCTATACTGATGGATGGGGTCTGCACTGAGGGGGGTATATACTGATGAGGGGTCTGCACTGAGGGGGGTGTCTATACTGATGGGGGGGTCTGCACTGACGGTGGTCTATACTGATGGGGGTTCTGCGCTGAGGGGGTCTATACTGATGAGGGTCTATACTGATGGGGGTCTGCACTGAGGGGGGTGTCTTTACTGATGGGGGGTCTGCACTGAGGGGGTCTATACTGATGGGGGGGTCTGCACTGAGGGGGGTCTATACTGATGGCGGTCTGCACTCAGGGGGGTGTCTATACTGATGGGGGGGTCTGCACTGAGGGGGGTCTATACTGATGGGGGTCTGCACTGAGGGGGGGTGTATATACTGATGGGGAGGTCTACGCTGAAGGGGGTCTATACTAAGGGGGGGTCTATACTGATGGGCAGCGTTTACACCTTCACGCACAAGATGCGCCTTTCCCGCACTGTTTTGGTGTGAACCAGCCCTGAGGTTCACAGAGGGTTAAATCTGAATTCTCAGTGTTAACATGTAGCCACACACCCTTTAGCACTTCATGTATCCTATATATGTAAGCTGTTTGGATTTGACCGGAGACGTATTTCCTCCATTTCTATGATGTAGTGCAGATCAGTGCAGAGAAGGGAATGCAGTTACAATTTTTGCATAGTAGAACAAAGAGAAATGTTTTATTAAAAATCGTTCATTCAAGACAAGGGATGATTGAAGTGGAACTGAAATGATAATGTACATCTTTGAGAAGCCCCCCTTCCCTGTCAGCACTCAGATCAGACGTTTGGATGAACCTCGGTATTTACTATGTTGTCCCATCGCCGACTGGGTGCCATACTGCCATTTCAGTGTACACTCTGTACATTAACTAATGGAGGGATTGCCAGGCAGCCCAAACACATCTAATAAAGATAAGCGAATTGAGAAAATTTTGATACATTTTGGTAAAAATTTGGATATTTCAGTGATTTTTTTTTTTAAGCTCCTCTGTGCTTTGTCAAACCTCCTGTGAGCAAAAAAGTGAACCGTGAAATCACAGCACACAAAAACACAGAGGCTACAGAATGGCCGATCCTCTGAAGAGAAATGGCCTCTAACCCTGAAACTCCCGAGGTTCAAGGCTGCTGACAGAGGCAAGGTACAGCATTGTCTACTTAGCCCAAAGCCGGGGACCCCAGGCCTGTTTAAATGCATAAGCACCCCTGGGCAGTGCCCAGGAACCCCAGGTACATGGAGGGCCCCATGATAATTTTGCATTACATGATACTTGCCAACTGTCCCGGATTTTCCAGGACAGTCACAGTTTTTACTAAGCTGTCCCGGGCAGAATCCATGAACCTGTACTGTGTCCTCCTGATCCCAGTATTGGGCCCTCCTGACTCCCCTTGTACTGTGCCCTTCTGCCCCCCCGTACTGTGCCCTTCTGCCCCCCCAGTACTGTGCCTTTCTGCCACCCCCCCGTACTGTGCCCTTCTGCCCCCCTCCCCATACTGTGCCCTTAATTTGCAGGGATTTCCTCTCTCTTCCTGTTCGGCTATGGGACAGGAAGTGAAGGTATATTTCCACAATGGCACACAGATGACGGCAAAAAAAATCTGACCGGGTTATAACCCTCCTTTACTCTATCCAAAATGAAGAAAAAAAGTTTTGCCTATAGTTTTACTTTAAGGCTTCATTCTCGCATAGCTCCTAACTGTCCCTGATTCCGAGGGACTGTCCCTGATTTGGAGCAATGTCCCTCTGTCCCTCTTTCCTCCTGATTTGTCCCTCATTTTGGTCTGATCTATATAGTTGTATATAAAATTGACTTTTTATCTATCAAATAGGGTTTCCCAGTGCTAAACCTTTCATCCGAATTCTAAATTGCTGCATCTGTAAATTCCAAAAGCCAATATAAAGGAATAGTAGTGATAAAAAAAAGCACTTGTAGGTTTAACCAATCTTGTTTTTTTTGTACGATTCTCCTTTAAGGGGGCGTGGCAAGGAGGTGTGTCCTATGCCTGCATACTTTTGCTGATGGGTGTCCCTCATTCCCATCTCCAAAAGTTGGGAGGTATGATTCACGCCATGCAGGTGTGACAGAGCGCATGCAAGTTTCTGTGAATTTTCTGCACATTTTTTGCACGTCACGTGTATGGGCCGCTGATTCATTCCAATCAGCTGCCCGCCAAAAAGCAAGAAATGTGAAAAAGAATCCCCTGACTCTTTTGAAAATTCACGTCACACTGAAATGCACGTTGCTGCGGTACCATGTGTTTTGGTGCATGCATTAGACTAAAGGGCGCCGCGTCTACTAAAGGGCACCGTGCCTACTAAAGGGCGGAGTGTTCCCTTGCGTATTGGCAAATTGCGTGATTTTGCGCACAGTCCCAACAGACACAAGTGTGAACTTTGCCTAAGAAAAATATTTCTAAGAGAAACACAGTAGCAGCTCTCAGTGATATGGCTTTGTTTATAAATCATGTGATCATCAAGTCAGTGTTAGAAAACAAAACCGTGTGATCTTGTTTTCCACGCAAACTTCACCTAAGCAAATTTCAACAAAATAAAAGGGTTAATTCCTCTTTATGGAAAATACCACGTACCCTCTGCAGCCCCCAAACTCTCTTCTGTCTTCTTCCTAGGACAGGAGTGAATGTCACGCTTTTTCCAAGCCCTGCACATGCGCGGTGCCCTCATGTGTTGTAGCTGTTGAGCTCATCCACAGTAACTAAAGCCCACACTAAGCATGTGCGGGGCTCAGGAGAAGGACGGGGCGCACTCCTGTACTGTTCAGGGGAGCACTACTGGCTGCTTGGAGCTTGGAAAACCATCAGAAGGTTTTGGCGTAGGCTTCACACTACAGAAATGGAATTATCACAATTTTTTAAAAATCTGATTAGTTTAGCATAGACATGTGCAATTAGTTTCGTTTCTGATTTTTTTTTTTTTTTTTTTAACAAATTTCAATAAATTCGTTAATTTGGAAATATCCAAATTAGTTCCGAAATTTCCAACTTAACAACATTTTTCAGAATATTCATAAATTTGAATATTCGAAAATTAGTAAATTCCTAAATTCCTAAATTTGAATATTTGAAGATTCGTAAATTCAAAAATTCTGAAATCTTTAAATCTGAAATAATAACTAACTTATAATAACTTGACTATTACTAACTGTAACGGCACCCCAAGTATGAAAGGGGTTAACGCCGTTTAGGATATTCCCTCTCCAAACACACATCAGCTACCGACACTCCACAGTCAGGCGACCGAGACCCATAGGAATAATTCAAACGCTCTGTATGAGGTTTCCAACTGGTCTGACAATTTTTATTGAAAAACTACAAGTTTTATACACCAAGAGAGGAGGTTCTTACATTCTCCTCATTTTCCTCTAACAATACACCTTTGACCAGACCTAATTTACATGAGCTAATTAACTACAGCTGATGACTCAGACACATGAACTTTAGCCTAGCTTTACTGTCTCCTAAACTACAGTACACATTATCAAAAGGACTTCTTCACACAATACAGGGTCAATTATCACAATGAAAGATCCTCAGAAGCCATCCTAGATTCATTTACATCACAACAGGCAGGTGGGCTGGAGTTGGTGACATTAGCATCTAACAGTATGTGTCCCAACATTATGAAGGAGTCACTTTTTCAGTTAACCTGTTGAGTTCATAATCAAACAGTAAATAGTTCTTTACAGATATCCTGGGGAATATTGTGGAAAAATATCACTGTCCCATTTTAAAGCAATCCAAGACATATTCTTAATGTTCATTATTTTCTTGCTCACCCTGTGCCCAAAGTGACCCCTGTCACACTAACTATTAAATTATAGGTATTGGAATTTCCTTTCAAATTTGGCTGTTAGTGAACGTAACGAATACAAATTAATACGAAGTTACGAATTATCTGAAATAACGAATGCCGCATCTAAACAAATGGAACATAACGAATTAATAATAATAAATACCAATAATAATAGTAAAAACGTTTTATTATTATTATTATTTATTATTAATTTGTTCCGTTCCATTTGTTTAGATGTGGCATTCGTTATTTTGGATAATTCGTAACTTCGGATACATTCGTATACGTTATGTTCAATAACAACCAAATTTGAAAGGAAATTCCAATACCTAGAATTTAATAGTTGGTTGTTTTTCATTAGTTAGTTATTCTTTCGAATTTTCGTATTTTCTTTCTTATTTTAGGATTTTCGAATTTTCGTATTTACGAATTTACAGATTTACGAATTGCGATCATAACGAATGACCTTAAAAACAATGTCGTTAAAAAAAAAATGAATGAAACGGAAACTAACAAATTTTCCGGCAGTGCACATGTCTAGTTTAGCATTATGTAATGGTATTGGGGGGGAGGAGTCATAGGGTATATATCGATAAAGGTGAACTAATCCTTAAAGTGAAGGTGTAATTTCACAGCAAAATAAATTTGGGCCAAGCAATTCCTCTTATTCCCAGTAGTAAATAGAGTGCTGCCGGCCAACCAAATGTCGCCATAGAAGCTTCTGATCTGAGGTCTTTTTTTGTAGTGCGGGGGATGGGAGAGCTTTGCTAAAATAGAGTTTTTCATTTCAGCCCCACATTAAATTATTGATAGAAATGTATATGGAAAATGTAAAGGTAAAAACTAGTTTATAACTGGTTTAAGTTGTAGGAAGGTAAAGACAATGCTTTAGGCCCATCTGAAAGCTGAAGAGATGGATTGTGAGGCCATAGATATCCGATTGAGGCTTCAGTTACAGAGATTTGTAGAACAACAGATGGTACTCGGAAAAAGGCTCTTCATCAGGTTGCAATGGGACAGGTTGGAGCATCCGCGGGTCAGATAGACTAAAGCAGGAATAATAAAAAAAAAATGAAATGAAGATTAGCTAATACTTGTCACAGCGAAAAGATACAAAGTCAAATAGAAGGGCAATCGATCATTGTTATATAAATAAACTCTAGAGAGAGAAGCTAGGAGATGGACCACTATACAACTCAGTGTGGTCCCAATTTCTGAACACTCTGTTTTGGAGGGACAGGGTAGGTAGAAGAATGAATGAATTGTATAGTGCTACACATGCGAACTGAATCGCCTTTAGGCGCTTTTTGCAGCCAGTGTCTGCTTGACTGGTGCAGTCATTTTACCCCGTAGGATCTCGACACGCTTGGGACACACAGTTATACATATATACTGGGCCAATTTGGACAAGATCCAATTAACCTACCAGCATGTCTTTGGAGTGTGGGAGGAAACCGGAGTTCCCAGAGGAAACCCACGCAGACACAGGAAGAACATGCAAACTCCAGGCCGATGGTGTCGTGGTCGGGATTTGAACCAGTGTCATGGATATGCATTAATGTCTGTCTGCCATCTTACCTTCCTCCTCATGTGTTCATCTAGAGACCAGACCTCCTTCACCTGGCTTCCTTTATAATCTCCTCCCAGCCTGCCACCTCCCCAGGCCCTATCACTGAACACTATATTAACCTGTGCACTGCAAGCCTGCTTTGCTGATCAACGTGTTTGTTAGGCATTGTGTGTTTGGGTTCCTGCCTGCCGTGTGCTACGTCTGTCTCTCTGTTACGTTATTGGCTTGTCCCCGACTATCCCTGTCTGCTCGTGACCCTTGACCTTCGGCTCGTTCTTCGTTATCCTTGTCTGCTTGTGACCCCTGACCTTCAGCTTGTTATTCGGTTCTCTCTATCGTGTGCTGCTGCTTCCCCTCTTTTCCCCTTATCCTACGGGGCGTGAGCTAGGAAACTCCAGGGGCCGCGACCTGGTCCCAGCCTGCAGCGTAACATCCTCACCACTAGAGGCCCTGGAGAAGACCAGCTGGGTCTTAGACTCCGCGCCCTGGGGAATCTTGGCTCTCGCTTCCGTTGGGATCCCGGTTGTGCTCCTCTGGTCCCGCTTTCCACAACCACCCAGTTTCCTATCCGCAGAAGCCAGCCATAGGGTTCACTACCTCGCGGTGCACTCCTGTCCCCCTACGGTGTGCATCTGTCACCTGGCCACAGGTGACCCTGACAGTTTGATCAGCCATGAACCCGGCTGACATCCCGCTTCCCGCGGATGATCCATTGCAGGGCATAGTTCGCAGACTTGAGACCCAGGAATCAAATCAGACCCAGGTGATGCGATTCCTCCAGGATCTGGCTTCTCGATTCGAGCAGCTTCAGGTCTCCTTGGGAACCCCGAATCCGCAACCCCAAGTACAACCAGCGGCTGTACCTATCGCACCAGTCGCAGCCTCACACTCACTAAGATTGCCAGCTCCGTTCCGTTTCTCTGGGGACTCCAAGGCCTGCAGGGGGTTTCTCAGCCAATGCACTATTCATTTTGAGCTTCAGCCTCAAAGCTTCCTGTCTGACCGGGCTAAGGTAGCCTATATCATTTCCCTCCTCTCCGGTGAAGCTTTGGCCTGGGCTGCCCCCCTGTGGGAGAGGAACGATCCGGTGGTTTCCAGTCTGTCCGAATTCTTGAAGCTCTTTCGTAATATCTTCGAAGAGCCGGCTCGGGCTTCTTCAGCGGCTAGTGCTGTCTTACGTCTTCGCCAAGAATCTAGTTCAGTGGGGCAATATGCTCTTCAGTTCCGTATCCACACAGCTGAATTGAGCTGGAATAATGAGGCCCTGGTCGCTACCTTTTTACATGGCCTCTCTGACCGAGTGAAAGACGAATTAGCGGGAAGAGCCATTCCCGTCGGTCTGGACGATGTAATTTCATTATGCAACCAGATCGACATTCGTTTTCAAGAGAGGTCCTTAGAAAAAAGACGCCAGCACTCTCTGGGTCCTAGCCAGTCTGAGCTCCCCTCCCTTCATTCCGTGGAGCATCCTCTACCTGCTGAAGAACCTATGCAGCTGGGCCGGACCAGACTAACCCCCGAAGAACGTGCTAGGCGCAGAACTCTGGGCTTGTGCCTCTATTGTGGGGGCAAGGGTCATTTTCGTGACTCCTGCTCGCTTCGTCCGGGAAACGCTCGGGTCTAATACATTTGGAAGGTGGAGTATTGGACCCAGAAACATCACCTTCTCGCCTGCTCTTGCCGGTGTTCCTTCATGTAGGCACTTCTCCTCAGTCAACCCTTGCATACCTGGATTCCGGGGCTGCCGGCAATTTTATGGATTGGAGAACTGCTTCTTCTATGAAGCTTACCCTTTCACCTCTCACTACCCCATTGGTAGTCTCGGCAATTGATGGCACTGTTCTCCCAGGGGGCCCTATTCGCTTCCAGACGCTACCCATTAGGATGTCGGTAGGGATTCTCCACCAGGAGTGGATATCCTTTCTTATTCTACCCAAGGCCTCTACCCCAGTTGTATTGGGCCTCCCTTGGCTACAGCTCCACTCTCCACATGTGGACTGGGTCTCTGGGCAGATCCTGGCCTGGGGTTCCTCATGTTTCTCGTCGTGTCTTCTCAAGGTGACCCCCAAGGAGAGTCTTCCGGTTGCTGCCACTTCTGTTTCTTCTGATCTTCCCGCCGCATACAGCGATTACCGGGATGTGTTCTGTAAAAAATCAGCTGAGGTGCTTCCTCCCCACAGGTCTTTTGACTGTGCTATTGATCTTGTCCCCGGAGCAACTCTACCCAGGGGTCGTACCTACCCTCTGTCCATCCCAGAGACCCAGGCCATGTCGGAGTATGTAGCAGAGAATCTGGAGAGAGGTTTCATCCGGAAATCCTCATCGCCTGCAGGGGCAGGGTTCTTTTTTGTTGCCAAAAAGGATGGTACCTTAAGACCCTGCATCGATTATCGGGGTTTAAATGCGGTTACTATTAAAAATCGATACCCCTTACCCTTAATATCTGAGCTATTCGATAGGTTGAAGGGTGCCTCCATTTTCACCAAGTTGGATCTCAGAGGCGCGTACAATCTCATTCGAATACGGGAGGGTGACGAATGGAAGACTGCATTCAACACTAGAGACGGGCATTACGAATATCTGGTGATGCCTTTTGGTCTGTGTAATGCTCCAGCCGTGTTTCAAAACTTTGTCAATGAAATCTTCAGAGATCTGCTGTACCAGTTTGTTGTCATCTATCTGGATGACATTCTGATCTTTTCTGAGAATCTGCTCGTCCACAGAAACCATGTCCACACTGTACTTCAACGTCTTAGAGAGAACAATCTCTATGCCAAGCTGGAGAAATGTTCCTTTGAATGTTCTGAGGTCCTGTTTTTGGGGTGCTTCGTCTCATGTTCGGGGCTTCGTATGGACCCTGGGAAGGTCTTGGCTATCACCAACTGGCCTCTTCCTGCTAGCCTCAAGGCCACACAGCGCTTTCTTGGCTTCACGAATTATTATAGGCAGTTCATAAGGAATTACTCTTCCATTGCCGCGCCTATTATCGCTTTGACCAAGAAGGGTGTGAATGCCAGAGACTGGCCTCCCGAAGCTGTCTCTGCATTTCACAACCTGAAACAGGCCTTTGTTTCTGGCCCCCTCTTGAGGAGACCAAATCCTGGGAATGCATTTTTTATTGAAGTGGACGCTTCTTCAATGGGGGTGGGAGCTGTGCTTCTTCAAATCTTTGAGAAGAGACGCCAACCATGTGCGTTCTTCTCCAAAAAAAATTCTCAGGCAGAGAGGAATTATGCCATCGGTGATCGGGAACTTCTCGCAATTAAATTGGCGTTAGAGGAGTGGCGTCATCTCTTGGAGGGTTCCCCTCACTCCATAACGATCTTTACCGATCACAAGAATTTACAGTATCTACAGAATGCTAAACGTCTGAATCCTAGACAGGCCAGGTGGAGTCTCTTCTTTGCCCGTTTTAATTTCACGATTACCTACAAACCTGGTTCCTGCAACGGTCGGGCTGATGCGCTCTCTAGGTCATTTGACACTTTGGACGAGGAGTCCGCCCCTGAACCTGAGCCGATCATTCCCACCTCATGCATTGTTGCCCACTCTACCACCCTGAAGTCTAAAATTCCGCCTGGTAAGACCTTTGTCCCCACTGAGCTAAGAGCTAAGATCCTTCGTTGGGGACATGATTCCAAGGTGGCAGGGCATTCTGGATTCCTCCGATCCTTCCTACTCATCAGTCGTCACTACTGGTGGCCTAATCTCCGCTCAGACGTCAAAGACTACGTTAAAGCTTGTCATGTCTGTGCTCAGTCCAAATCCTCCACACAAGCTCCTGCTGGTCTTCTCATGCCCTTGCCCATTCCTAAGGAACCCTGGGCCCATATTGCCATGGATTTTATCACCGATCTCCCACTGTCTGAGAATAATACAGTCATTTGGGTGGTAATCGATCGATTCTCCAAGATGGCTCATTTTGTTCCTCTTCCTGGTCTTCCTTCTGCCCCTGCTTTGGTTCCCATTTTCATTCGGGAAATTCTCCGCCTACATGGGGTCCCTTCTCATATTGTTTCCGACAGGGGAGTCCAATTCACGTCTCGTTTTTGGAGAGCCTCTTGCAAATCCCTCAATATTGTCTTGGATTTTTCTTCTTCTTACCATCCCCAATCCAATGGACAGACTGAGAGGGTTAATCAGGAGTTAGAGGTCTTTCTTCGCACCTTTGTGTCTTCTCACCATGACGATTGGTCCTCTCTACTCCCGTGGGCAGAATTCTCCCATAACAATCATGTGAATACCAGTTCGCAGAAGACACCCTTTTTCACAGTTTATGGAAAACACCCTCAACTTCCTCTTCCCATGATCTGTTCTCCAGACATTCCAGCTTTGGCTTCGGTTCAGGAGTCTCTCAATTCCGTTTGGGGTCACGTTCATGATAACCTCCGGGCAGCTGCTGAAAAATTCAAAGGCTTTGCCGACCGCCGCAGGCGTAAACTGCCTTCTCTTCAGCCAGGGGACAAAGTCTGTCTCTCTACCAGGAACATCAAGCTCCGAGTTCCTTCTCTGAAGTTTGCTCCACGATTCATCGGTCCATACACGGTAACTGCTAAACTGAATCCGGTTTGTTTCAAACTCCAGATTCCTAAGAGCCTTAAAATCACTAACTCCTTTCATGTTGCTCTTCTAAAGCCTTTAGTCCTCAATAGATTCTCTCGTCCTCTCCCTACCGTGGCGCCTGTCTCTGAGGATAATCAGGAGTACGAGATCAGTCAAATTCTGGACTCCCGACTCTGTAAAGGCGTTCTTCAGTACCTCGTTCATTGGAAAGGGTTTGTTCCTGAGGAGAGGTCTTGGATCACTGCATCTGAGGTCTTTGCACCTCGTCTGTTAAAGGAGTTTCATCTGAAGTTTCCCTCTAAACCTGGGCCCAGGCGGGGAAGGGGGAGGCCTCGTAAGAGGGAGGGTACTGTCATGGATATGCATTAATGTCTGTCTGCCATCTTACCTTCCTCCTCATGTGTTCATCTAGAGACCAGACCTCCTTCACCTGGCTTCCTTTATAATCTCCTCCCAGCCTGACTCCACCCCAGGCCCTATCACTGAACACTATATTAACCTGTGCACTGCAAGCCTGCTTTGCTGATCAACGTGTTTGTTAGGCATTGTGTGTTTGGGTTCCTGCCTGCCGTGTGCTACGTCTGTCTCTCTGTTACGTTATTGGCTTGTCCCCGACTATCCCTGTCTGCTCGTGACCCTTGACCTTCGGCTCGTTCTTCGTTATCCCTGTCTGCTTGTGGCCCCTGACCTTCAGCTTGTTATTCGGTTCTCCCTATCGTGTGCTGCTGCTTCCCCTCTTTTCCCCTTATCCTACGGGGCGTGAGCTAGGAAACTCCAGGGGCCGCGACCTGGTCCCAGCCTGCAGCGTAACATCCTCACCACTAGAGGCCCTGGAGAAGACCAGCTGGGTCTTAGACTCCGCGCCCAGGGGAATCTTGGCTCTCGCTTCCGTTGGGATCCCGGTTGTGCTCCTCTGGTCCCGCTTTCCACAACCACCCAGTTTCCTATCCACAGAAGCCAGCCATAGGGTTCACTACCTCGCGGTGCACTCCTGTCCCCCTACGGTGTGCATCTGTCACCTGGCCACAGGTGACCCTGACAACCAGTGACCCTTTTGCTGCTAGGTGAAAGTGCTAACCACTACACCACTGTGCTGCACTGAGAAAAAGTGTGTGTGGGGGTGGGGGGTGTTCCTGTATGTAAAAGAGAGATATACTGTGTATATATATATATATATATACTGTATATATATATATATATATATATATATATATATATATATTGTCAGAACATTTGGGGTTAAAATTATTTATATTCATATATATATATATATATATATATATATATATATATATATATATATATTGTGACAGCAGGAAGGTAAAGTCACCTGGTTGCATCCAGGGGGGTAGATATATTTCGCCCAGATTCAGGCTTTACGCCGACTTATACAACTAGGTGGAGAGTTGTATAAGGCTAGTGGGCTCATGGATGACTCATACCTCTAGGGAGAGTGTGGGGCGTCGTGCAGACAGGGAGTTGATGAGACCAGCTGAAGCTTGTCAGCTCATTTAGGCCTCTATAAGAACTCCCAGCTTCATTAGATGTTAGCTCATGCCTGGAACCAGACCTGTGTGGACTGTCTAGGGAGAGTGAACCCCTGTGCGGTGAGACAAAGCCTGTGTGGCTATTTGCTTGGACATTTGAAACCAGGGACTTAGGGACTAGGACAGCACTAGGCTGATCCCAGTTGTTAGTTAGGAAACCTGTATGTTTAGTCAGAGGTCAAATTGACCAGGATTTATTTTGTTTATGTTTCTTTTGCTTTGCTGTGTTTTTGTCACTGTAAATAGAAAATAAACCGCACCTTTTTGATTTTGAAAACCACAACCTCCGTTTGCTGGGCCTGTTTTTGTGTGGGGAGCCCATCCCGGGGGTCACACACACCCGCTGCCGAGCTAACCCCCTCACAGTTGGTGGAGAACCAGTGGCAGTTTTTTTTAAACCAGCATGGAGGAGATACTGAAACAGCTGGCTCTAGCAAATGCCAATCAACAGCAGACAAATGCAGGTTTGCAAAGGAGCCTTGCAGCCCAGCAGCAAGCTCATCAACAGAGCCTTGCAGCCCAGCAGCAAGCTCACCAACAGAGTCTGGAAGCTCAGCAACAAGCCCAGCAGCAATCTGAGGCCCGCTTCATAGACCTGTTACAGAAGCAAGAGCAGAGACTACAACAAATGGAAGCAGTAATGCAGCAACGTCCGCAGACCAGTGAGGAAAGCCGTCCCACTAATACCGCGTCCTTTGGGGTGAGTCGTTTATTGACAAAAATGACTGGAGAGGATGATCCAGAGGTATTTTTGACCACATTTGAAAGGACTGCTGAAAGAGAAAAGTGGCCTGAGGAGCAGTGGGCTGGACTGGTGGCTCCTCTGTTAACTGGTGAATCGCAGAAGGCTTACTATGACCTAGAGCCTGACCAAGCAAAAGACTATGTGATGCTAAAAGCTGAAATATTGGCAAGGCTGGGTGTCACCCTGGCTGTCCGGGCTCAGCGTGTGCATAACTGGACTTTCCAGCTTGGAAAACCCCCCAGGTCTCAAATGTATGATCTCATTCACCTGAGCAGGAAGTGGCTACAGCCAGAGACTTTGTCCGCACCAGAGATTGTGGAACGTGTTGTAATGGATCGGTTTTTGAGAGCTCTTCCTACTGCCATCCAAAAGTGGGTAAGCCATGGAGACCCAGAGACGGCCGGTGGTCTTGTGGATCGTGTAGAGAAATACTTGGCTACAGAGAACCTGACGGCCTCTTCCAGAGACACTCGGACTTTCCACCCTAAGACCAGACCATCCCCAGGGGCGGATAAGATGATTCCAAGGGGTAAGGGTGGAGAGAGTGAGAGGGTGGGAGCTCTACCCCAAGTTTGGTGAGAACAGCCTGGGAAATCAGCGGCTCAAGAGGCGGCAAGAAGGATCGTTTGCTACCGCTGCCGGCAAGCGGGACATATTGCAGCAAATTGCCCGGTTGTGGAGGAACCCATGCAGTGTGACTTTCTGACGGGCAGACGTCAGTCGCTGTGTGCGACAGTCGCATGCACTGCCATTCGAGGAACTGAGAAACATTTATGCAAAATGTGTGTTAATGGTAGAAATGTTGTGGTATTGCTGGATTCAGGTAGCCTTGTGACCCTGATAAAGGCTGAGTTAGTTAGAACAGAGGTCTCTGGGAATAGCAAGGTAGCTGTTATTTGTGTGCATGGGGACACCCGAGAGTATCCAGTGACTACAGTGTGTTTCGAGACCACCAAAGGTACCCTCTCTCATCCAGTGGGCTTAGTATCTCAGTTACCGCATGACGCCATTGTGGGAAGGGATTTTCCGAAGTTCTGGGAACTGTGGGATGATCCTGAGCCCCCCACTGGTGCCCCTATGTACCAGGAATGTGATAGCCAGAACTCCCCTGAGAGTGGTGAGGACTCTCCGGAATTTCCCTTGTCAGTATTGGCAGGGGAGACTCAAGAAACTGGAGAGGAGCCCGCCTCCTCAGACGAAAACCTACCGTCTGTGGAGTTTTCTGATCTTGAGGTTCACAGGGAAAACTTTGCCACAGAACAGTTGAAAGACCCCGCCCTAATAAAGGCACGGGAAAACGTAGTGAAAATAGATGGCGAGTTAGTGAACCCAGATAATACCTGCACTTACCCATACTTTAGCGTAGAGAAGGACCTACTGTATCGAGTGGCAAAAAGGGCAGAAGAAACCGTTGAGCAGCTTGTGGTGCCCAAACCTTACAGGAAGTTGGTGTTGGAGTTGGCCCATGGGCACATTCTTGGAGGTCATCTGGGGACAGAGAAAACCCGAGAGAGGGTATTACAGAGATTCTATTGGCCGGGGGTGATGAAGGACATAGAAAATTATTGTTCCTCCTGCCCTGTGTGTCAGAGGTCGGCCCCGATGCCACATTTCCGTAGCCCGCTGGTCCCTCTACCCATCATTGAGGTCCCGTTTGAGAGGATCGCCATGGATTTGGTAGGTCCTATAATCAAGTCCGCTAGGGGGCACCAGTACATATTAGTTATAATGGACTATGCCACCCGTTATCCAGAAGCGATCCCTCTCCGAAATACCTCGGCCAAAACCATAGCCAAAGAGCTATCTCTTGTGTTTAGCCGGGTGGGTATTTGTAAAGAACTGCTTACGGACCAAGGTACACCCTTTATGTCCCGGGTTATGAAGGAGCTGTGTAAATTGTTCAAAGTGACGCAATTACGTACATCTGTGTATCACCCCCAAACCGATGGGCTGGTTGAAAGATTCAACAAAACCCTAAAACAAATGTTGAAGAAAGTGGTGGATAGAGATGGAAAGGATTGGGACTGTCTACTTCCTTATCTGATGTTTGCTATTAGGGAGGTGCCCCAATCCTCTACGGGATTCTCCCCCTTTGAGTTACTGTATGGGAGACACCCAAGAGGGCTGTTGGATATTGCCAAGGAAACTTGGGAAAGTGAGAGTTCTCCCCACAGGAGTGTGATTGAGCATGTCGCCCTGATGCAAGACCGAATTGCACAGGTAATGCCCATCGTGAAGGAACATTTGGCCCAAGCGCAGTTAGCACAGCAGAGAGTGTACAACCGTGGAGCCAAGACCCGTACCTTTTCCCCGGGGGATAGGATACTGGTACTTGTCCCTACGGTTGAAAGTAAATTCCTTGCCAAATGGCAAGGCCCCTACGAGATAATGGAAAAAGTGAGCGAAGTGAATTACAAGGTCAGACAACCAGGAAGGCGAAAGCCCGAACAGATCTATCACGTTAATTTGTTGAAAGCCTGGAGGGATAGAGAGTCCCTAGTCGCAGACACTTGGTCACCAGCTCAAACTGGTTGCGTGATTCCTGAGGTTGGAATCGCAGCCACCTTGTCACAACCCCAACAACAGGAGGTTAAGGAGTTTGTGCTTCGCAACAAGGAGGTATTCTCTGAGCTGCCGGGACAAACATCTGGGGTAGAGCATGACATTATTACCCCGCCCGGTGAAAGGGTGAAGTTAAAACCCTATCGGATCCCAGAGGCCCGACGGGAGGCAATACGGGAGGAAGTACAGAAAATGCTGAACTTAGGGGTGATAGAGGAGTCCCAAAGTGATTGGTCTAATCCCATTGTGTTGGTGCCTAAACCGGATGGGAGCTGGCGATTTTGTAACGATTTTCGTCAGTTGAACAAAGTTACAAAATTTGACACCTACCCCATGCCACGTATAGATGAGTTGATCGACCGGCTGGGAACAGCCCGATACATGACGACTCTTGACCTCACAAAAGGGTATTGGCAAATCCCCCTGGCCAAGTCGGCCAAAGAGAAAACCGCATTTGTAACCCCAGACGGGGCGTTCCAATATAAAAGAATGCCGTTCGGGTTACAGAATGCGCCGGCCACATTCCAGCGGAAAATGGACCAGATGCTGAGGCCCCATCGGAAGCATGCTGCGGCTTACCTGGATGACGTAATTGTCCATAGCACAGATTGGGCCTCACATCTGCCAAAAGTGCAAGCAGTCCTGGACTCTGTTCGGGAAGCGGGGTTTACGGCTAACCCCAAGAAGTGTACCATTGGGCAGGAGGAGGCCAAATATCTTGGGTACACCATTGGGAGGGGAGTAATAAAACCCCAACTCAACAAAGTCGAGGCCATCCAGAGTTGGCCACGTCCCAACAGCAAGAAGCAGGTACGAGCCTTTCTGGGAATCGCTGGGTATTATCGGCGATTCATTCCCCACTTTGCTTCTAAGGCTGTGCCCCTAACCAACCTGACGAAGGGGAAAGGGTCGGTCATGATTAAATGGACCCCCGAGGCTGAGGCAGCATTCCAATTCTTGAAACAAGCCTTATGTAGCCAGCCAGTGTTGTACTCACCCGACTTCTCTAAAGACTTTGTCGCACAAAGTGATGCGTCAGATGTGGGGTTAGGAGCAGTATTGTCCCAGGTCTGGAACGGGGAAGAGCACCCAGTCATTTACCTCAGCAGGAAGTTGAAGTCCCATGAGGTAAATTACGCCACCGTTGAAAAGGAGTGTTTAGCGGTGAAGTGGGCTCTAGATTCCCTTCGGTACTATCTGCTAGGTAGGCACTTTGACATGGTTACGGATCACGCTCCGTTAAAGTGGATGGCTCAAAACAAGGAGACAAATAGAAGAGTGAATAGGTGGTTCCTGGCCCTACAGGAATTCAACTTCACAGTAAAGCATCGCCCTGGCGTTCAAATGGGGAATGTGGATGCTTTGTCTCGAGTACATGAATGCCTGATTGCTGGTGTTCCAACCCCGAGGTTAAAACAAGAGGGGGGGGTATGTGACAGCAGGAAGGTAAAGTCACCTGGTTGCATCCAGGGGGGTAGATATATTTCGCCCAGATTCAGGCTTTACGCCGACTTATACAACTAGGTGGAGAGTTGTATAAGGCTAGTGGGCTCATGGATGACTCATACCTCTAGGGAGAGTGTGGGGCGTCGTGCAGACAGGGAGTTGATGAGACCAGCTGACGCTTGTCAGCTCATTTAGGCCTCTATAAGAACTCCCAGCTTCATTAGATGTTAGCTCATGCCTGGAACCAGACCTGTGTGGACTGTCTAGGGAGAGTGAACCCCTGTGCGGTGAGACAAAGCCTGTGTGGCTATTTGCTTGGACATTTGAAACCAGGGACTTAGGGACTAGGACAGCACTAGGCTGATCCCAGTTGTTAGTTAGGAAACCTGTATGTTTAGTCAGAGGTCAAATTGACCAGGATTTATTTTGTTTATGTTTCTTTTGCTTTGCTGTGTTTTTGTCACTGTAAATAGAAAATAAACCGCACCTTTTTGATTTTGAAAACCACAACCTCCGTTTGCTGGGCCTGTTTTTGTGTGGGGAGCCCATCCCGGGGGTCACACACACCCGCTGCCGAGCTAACCCCCTCACAATATATATATATATATATATATATATAAAGCCGTATTTTGTATATTTTTCACATGAACATGAGGGAGGCCATTTTCTTTCTAAAAACTTGAAATTAAGTTCACTGTCTTTAAAGAAGAGTTTTTTTTTTCTTTTTCACAAGGAGTCTGGTTTCACCATCTCCCAGGTTATATATCTTTTGTCTTTGACCCCTATAGATAAGGGGAGATTCCACAGATGGTGTATAGTATAGGGAATTGTATTTCAAGTGAGCTTACAAAACCTAATTAGTGTTTCCAGAAAAAAAACACGAAAAAAAAGGGGGCTTATTCAAATACGACCAAATGAAACGCATTATAATATTACTCAAGTACAAGTAATATATTAAGCAAAGGTACAGGTATATAGTATTATTATGTTGAAATACTTATTTACATAATTAAGCAAATAATGTCACATATATTAGTATTATATATTGTAATAATGTTTTTCTTTCATATTATGTTTACAGTGTATCTGTATTAGTTATTCATATATAAACCCGTTTAATATATGTATATATTATTATGGTAAAAGTTACAAATGTGAGATCCTAGCTGTATTGAAATGAATAACTGTTTTGCTTATAGTTACATTCCAATGATCTCAGTTTCAAGGAATTCAACAAACCCTTAACTATATGTGGGGTAAACTATCCCAACACACAAATCTAAGCTAGTCGCCAGGACGGCTAGAGAAATTGACACGTGTTTGACAGTTTTTGATAATTAATTGTGTTTTGCTAAGCCTAAGTCAAAAGGTGTCATAAATTATCTTAGACCTAGATGACAATAACACTAGAAATTATTTCTTATACGACACTGCCCCTAGAGGTTGTAATTATTCAAGATGGCCGCATACTTGGTTGTCATGATAACATACAAAGCCAATTGTCACATTACATCATCAATTACATAGTAATGAGACACACACCCACTTTTGGGGTGGAATAAAAAGGTGTGACAGATAGTAGAGAGGGAATCTGATCTGTCGGAGATCTCAGGAAGAAGGAAGAGAGGCTCTCTATGTCTGGCTACCCAGAGCAGAAAGAGATGCTAGGCTGAAGGAAAAAGATCTCTTGATCTCTCATTATCTCTCGGGCTGAAGGCGGAGAAATGTAGGGGGTTGGAAGAAGTTCGATGGGACTCATTACCTCACGTAAAACTTCTCAAACTGACAGAATTCTTAAGTCCTGGTAAAGTATTAATCTTTTCATGTATACCTTTTTGGTAATTGAATTGTTTTTGCATATACATTACTAAAACCATTTAAATATATATGGCAGAGCAAATTGGAGTTGTATTGTTTTTAACTGCAGTATGAAATAAATATATTCCAAATATTAAGAGACATACACAGTTTTGTCTGTCTTTAATAAGCTAAAGTTTGTAAAATGGTTTTATTATGATATATGTTTAGAAATTGATTCATCCTAAATTTAACAGAAGCCTTGATCAAATTATCAAGCTGTGTACAATATGACATTTTGTCTGTGCACGGTTAAAGTTTAAAAAGAAAGTCTGGTTGTTTTGAGAAAGCATCACATCATAGTGTTAAGGTAAACAAAATTGTTTACACAAGTCCGTGGAGTCACGGAAAGCTATTCACAAATTAACAAGTCTAAAATGTACCCAGTTATCATTCAAGAATTGAAATGTGATATTTTGTAATATATAACTTGAATAAGAAAAATGTGAATATTATCTTTATTTTCATTTATCTTTGATATGTAGAAGTATATCCATTTATTTGTATTATCACCAAATATACCTGATATTAATTTGCACTGTATTTTTAGTTAATAAATATATATATTTTTAAGCAATATCATTTGTGTCACTTGTCTTCAAAATAGCACGGATAAACGAACTTGAATTTCTTGTTGATATTTATGGAATAAGGTAAATCTTCCAAAATTAAGATTTGCATAATTTCATGAATAAAATACTATTTTATTATTTCAGCATAAACATTCTGACAATATATATATATATACATATTATATATATATATATATTGTGAGGGGGTTAACTCGGTAGCGGGTGTGTGTGACCCCCTGGTTGGGCTCCCCACACAAAAACAGGGCCAGCAGACGGAGGTTGTGGTTTTCAAAATCAAAAGGTGCGGTTTATTTCTCTATGTACAGTGACAAAAACACAGCAAAGCCAAAAAGAAACAAACAAAATAAATCCTGGTCAGTTTGACCTCTGACTAAACATGCAGGTTTCCTAAACTAACAACTGGGATCAGCCTAGTGCTGTCCTAGTCCCTAAGTCCCTGGTTTAGTAAAAGTCCAAACAAATAGCCACACAGGCTTTGCCTCACCGCACAGGGGTTCACTCTCCCTAGACAGTCCACACAGGTCTGGTTCCAGGCATGAGCTAACATCTAATGAAGCTGGGATTTCTTATAGAGGCCTAAATGAGCTGACAAGGTTCAGCTGGTCTCATCAACTCCCTGTCTGCACGACGCCCAGCCCTCTCCCTAGAGGTATGAGTCATCCATGAGCCCACTAGCCTTATACAACTCTCCACCTAGTTGTATAAATCGGCGTAAAGCCTGAATCTGGGCGAAATATATCTACCCCCCTGGATGCAACCAGGTGACTTTACCTTCCTGCTGTCACATACCCCCCCCTCTTGTTTTAACCTCGGGGTTGGAACACCAGCAATCAGGCATTCATGTACTCGAGACAAAGCATCCACATTCCCCATTTGAACGCCAGGGCGATGCTTTACTGTGAAGTTGAATTCCTGGAGGGCCAGGAACCACCTATTCACTCTTCTATTTGTTTCCTTGTTTTGAGCCATCCACTTTAACGGAGCGTGATCCGTAACCATGTCAAAGTGCCTACCTAGCAGGTAGTACCGAAGGGAATCTAGAGCCCACTTCACCGCTAAACACTCCTTTTCAACGGTGGCGTAATTTACCTCATGGGACTTCAACTTCCTGCTGAGGTAAATGACTGGGTGCTCTTCCCCGTTCCAGACCTGGGACAATACTGCTCCTAACCCCACATCTGACGCATCACTTTGTACGACAAAGTCTTTAGAGAAGTCGGGTGAGTACAACACTGGCTGGCTACATAAGGCTTGTTTCAAGAATTGGAATGCTGCCTCAGCCTCGGGGGTCCATTTAATCATGACCGACCCTTTCCCCTTCGTCAGGTTGGTTAGGGGCACAGCCTTAGAAGCAAAGTGGGGAATGAATCGCCGATAATACCCAGCGATTCCCAGAAAGGCTCGTACCTGCTTCTTGCTGTTGGGACGTGGCCAACTCTGGATGGCCTCGACTTTGTTGAGTTGGGGTTTTATTACTCCCCTCCCAATGGTGTACCCAAGATATTTGGCCTCCTCCTGCCCAATGGTACACTTCTTGGGGTTAGCCGTAAACCCTGCTTCCCGAACAGAGTCCAGGACTGCTTGCACTTTTGGCAGATGTGAGGCCCAATCTGTGCTATGGACAATTACGTCATCCAGGTAAGCCGCAGCATACTTCCGATGGGGCCTCAGCATCTGGTCCATTTTCCGCTGGAATGTGGCCGGCGCATTCTGTAACCCGAACGGCATTCTTTTATATTGGAACGCCCCGTCTGGGGTTACAAATGCGGTTTTCTCTTTGGCTGACTTGGCCAGGGGGATTTGCCAATACCCTTTTGTGAGGTCAAGAGTCGTCATGTATCGGGCTGTTCCCAGCCGGTCGATCAACTCATCTATACGTGGCATGGGGTAGGTGTCAAATTTTGTAACTTTGTTCAACTGACGAAAATCGTTACAAAATCGCCAGCTCCCATCCGGTTTAGGCACCAACACAATGGGACTAGACCAATCACTTTGGGACTCCTCTATCACCCCTAAGTTCAGCATTTTCTGTACTTCCTCCCGTATTGCCTCCCGTCGGGCCTCTGGGATCCGATAGGGTTTTAACTTCACCCTTTCACCGGGCGGGGTAATAATGTCATGCTCTACCCCAGATGTTTGTCCCGGCAGCTCAGAGAATACCTCCTTGTTGCGAAGCACAAACTCCTTAACCTCCTGTTGTTGGGGTTGTGACAAGGTGGCTGCGATTCCAACCTCAGGAATCACGCAACCAGTTTGAGCTGGTGACCAAGTGTCTGCGACTAGGGACTCTCTATCCCTCCAGGCTTTCAACAGATTAACGTGATAGATCTGTTCGGGCTTTCGCCTTCCTGGTTGTCTGACCTTGTAATTCACTTCGCTCACTTTTTCCATTATCTCGTAGGGGCCTTGCCATTTGGCAAGGAATTTACTTTCAACCGTAGGGACAAGTACCAATATCCTATCCCCCGGGGAAAAGGTACGGGTCTTGGCTCCACGGTTGTACACTCTCTGCTGTGCCAACTGCGCTTGGGCCAAATGTTCCTTCACGATGGGCATTACCTGTGCAATTCGATCTTGCATCAGGGCGACATGCTCAATCACACTCCTGTGGGGAGAACTCTCACTTTCCCAAGTTTCCTTGGCAATATCCAACAGCCCTCTTGGGTGTCTCCCATACAGTAACTCAAAGGGGGAGAATCCCGTAGAGGATTGGGGCACCTCCCTAATAGCAAACATCAAATAAGGAAGTAGACAGTCCCAATCCTTTCCATCCCTATCCACCACTTTCTTCAACATTTGTTTTAGGGTTTTGTTGAATCTTTCAACCAGCCCATCGGTTTGGGGGTGATACACAGATGTACGTAATTGCGTCACTTTGAACAATTTACACAGCTCCTTCATAACCCGGGACATAAAGGGTGTACCTTGGTCCGTAAGCAGTTCTTTACAAATACCCACCCGGCTAAAAACAAGAGATAGCTCTTTGGCTATGGTTTTGGCCGAGGTATTTCTGAGAGGGATCGCTTCTGGATAACGGGTGGCATAGTCCATTATAACCAATATGTACTGGTGCCCCCTAGCGGACTTGATTATAGGACCTACCAAATCCATTGCGATTCTCTCAAACGGGACCTCAATGATGGGTAGAGGGACCAGCGGGCTACGGAAGTGTGGCATCGGGGCCGACCTCTGACACACAGGGCAGGAGGAACAATAATTTTCTATGTCCTTCATCACCCCAGGCCAATAGAATCTCTGTAATACCCTCTCTCGGGTTTTCTCTGTCCCCAGATGACCTCCAAGAATGTGCCCATGGGCCAACTCCAACACCAACTTCCTGTAAGGTTTGGGCACCACAAGCTGCTCAACGGTTTCTTCTGCCCTTTTTGCCACCCGATACAGTAGGTCCTTCTCTACGCTGAAGTATGGGTAAGTGCAGGTATTATCTGGGTTCACTAACTCGCCATCTATTTTCACTACGTTTTCCCGTGCCTTTATTAGGGCGGGGTCTTTCAACTGTTCTGTGGCAAAGTTTTCCCTGTGAACCTCAAGATCAGAAAACTCCACAGACGGTAGGTTTTCGTCTGAGGAGGTGGGCTCCTCTCCAGTTTCTTGAGTCTCCCCTGCCAATACTGACAAGGGAAATTCGGGAGAGTCCTCACCACTCTCAGAGGAGTTCTGGCTATCATATTCCTGGTACATAGGGGCACCAGTGGGGGGCTCAGGATCATCCCACAGTTCCCAGAACTTCGGAAAATCCCTTCCCACAATGGCGTCATGCGGTAACTGAGACACTAAGCCCACTGGATGAGAAAGGGTACCTTTGGGGGTCTCGAAACACACTGTAGTCACTGGATACTCTCGGGTGTCCCCATGCACACAAATAACAGCTACCTTGCTATTCCCAGAGACCTCTGTTTTAACTAATTCAGCCTTTATCAGGGTCACAAGGCTACCTGAATCCAGCAATACCACAACATTTCTACCATTAATACACATTTTGCATAAATGTTTCTCAGTTCCCCGAATGGCAGTGCATGCGACTGTCGCACACAGCGACTGACGTCTGCCCGTCAGAAAGTCACACTGCATGGGTTCCTCCAAAACCGGGCAATTTGCTGCAATATGTCCCGCTTGCCGGCAGCGGTAGCAAATGATCCTTCTTGCCGCCTCTTGAGCCGCTGATTTCCCAGGCTGTTCTCGCCAAACTTGGGGTAGAGCTCCCACCCTCTCACTCTCTCCACCCTCACCCCTTGGAATCCTCTTATCCGCCCCTGGGGATGATCTGGTCTTAGGGTGGAAAGTCCGAGAGTCTCTGGAAGAGGCCGTCAGGTTCTCTGTAGCCAAGTATTTCTCTACACGATCCACAAGACCACCGGCCGTCTCTGGGTCTCCATGGCTTACCCACTTTTGGATGGCAGTAGGAAGAGCTCTCAAAAACCGATCCATTACAACACGTTCCACAATCTTTGGTGCGGACAAAGTCTCTGGCTGTAGCCACTTTCTGCTCAGGTGAATGAGATCATACATTTGAGACCTGGGGGGTTTTCCAAGCTGGAAAGTCCAGTTATGCACACGCTGAGCCCGGACAGCCAGGGTGACACCCAGCCTTGCCAATATTTCAGCTTTTAGCATCACATAGTCTTTTGCTTGGTCAGGCTCTAGGTCATAGTAAGCCTTCTGCGATTCACCAGTTAACAGAGGAGCCACCAGTCCAGCCCACTGCTCCTCAGGCCACTTTTCTCTTTCAGCAGTCCTTTCAAATGTGGTCAAAAATACCTCTGGATCATCCTCTCCAGTCATTTTTGTCAATAAACGACTCACCCCAAAGGACGCGGTATTAGTGGGACGGCTTTCCTCACTGGTCTGCGGACGTTGCTGCATTACTGCTTCCATTTGTTGTAGTCTCTGCTCTTGCTTCTGTAACAGGTCTATGAAGCGGGCCTCAGATTGCTGCTGGGCTTGTTGATGAGCTTGCTGCTGGGCTGCAAGGCTCCTTTGCAAACCTGCATTTGTCTGCTGTTGATTGGCATTTGCTAGAGCCAGCTGTTTCAGTATCTCCTCCATGCTGGCTTAAAAAAAACTGCCACTGGTTCTCCACCAACTGTGAGGGGGTTAACTCGGTAGCGGGTGTGTGTGACCCCCTGGTTGGGCTCCCCACACAAAAACAGGGCCAGCAGACGGAGGTTGTGGTTTTCAAAATCAAAAGGTGCGGTTTATTTCTCTATGTACAGTGACAAAAACACAGCAAAGCCAAAAAGAAACAAACAAAATAAATCCTGGTCAGTTTGACCTCTGACTAAACATGCAGGTTTCCTAAACTAACAACTGGGATCAGCCTAGTGCTGTCCTAGTCCCTAAGTCCCTGGTTTAGTAAAAGTCCAAACAAATAGCCACACAGGCTTTGCCTCACCGCACAGGGGTTCACTCTCCCTAGACAGTCCACACAGGTCTGGTTCCAGGCATGAGCTAACATCTAATGAAGCTGGGATTTCTTATAGAGGCCTAAATGAGCTGACAAGGTTCAGCTGGTCTCATCAACTCCCTGTCTGCACGACGCCCAGCCCTCTCCCTAGAGGTATGAGTCATCCATGAGCCCACTAGCCTTATACAACTCTCCACCTAGTTGTATAAATCGGCGTAAAGCCTGAATCTGGGCGAAATATATCTACCCCCCTGGATGCAACCAGGTGACTTTACCTTCCTGCTGTCACAATATATATATATATATATATATATTTTTTTTTTTTAAGAATAGAATTAGCCGAACATTGCAGCTGCAGGCGGCCACTTAGATTCAAAGAGTATAATTGTTCTTTCAATGTTGGGCTAACATACATGCTCATCAATGCCGCCTACCAGTGCAGATTATCAGTGCTGCCTATCAGTGCCCATCATTGCTGACTATCAGTGCTCAATGCCCATCAGTGCCGCCTATCAGTGCCCATCAATGCTGCCTATCAGTGCAGCATATCAGTGCCTATCAATGCGGCGTATCAGTGCCCATCAGTGCATCCTCATCAGTGCAGCCTATCAGTGCTCAATACCCATCACATCAGTGCCGCCTATCAGTGCTCATCAGTGCAGCCTATCAGTGCCTATCAATGCTGCCCATCAGTGCCACCTATTAGTGCCCATCAATCCCACCTATCAGTGTCCATTAGTGCCTCCTATCAGTTCAGCCTATCAGTGCTCATCAATGCTGCCTATCAGTGCTCATCAATGCCCCCTATCAGTGCCGCCCATCAATCCCACCTATCAGTGCCCATTAGTGCTTCCTATCAGTGCAGCCAATATGTGCTAATCAATGCTGCCTATCAGTGCCACCTATCAGTGCTCATCAATGCTGCCTATCAGTGCCACCTATCAGTGCTCATCAATGCCACCTATCAGTGCCCATCTGTGCTGCCTATGAGTGCTGCCTATCAGTGCTCATTAATTCTGCCTATCAGTGCCACCAATCATTGCTCATCAATGCCGCCTACCAGTGCAGCTGATCAGTGCTGCCTATCAGTGCCGCCTATCAGTGCTCATCAATGCCACCTATCAGTGCCTCCTCATCAGTGCAGCCTATCAGTGGCCATCAATGCTGCCTATCAGTGCTCAATGCCCATACGTGCCACCTATCAGTGCTCATCAATGCAGCCTATCAGTTGCCATTAGTACCTCCTATCAGTGCTCATGAATGCCTTCCAGCACGGCTCTGAGCTGAGAGCGTCTCTGTCATGGAACAGTTCAGAGCCCGAAAGCCGGCATTGATAATTCTCTCTCCCCTTCCTTCTTCTCTGGCACAGGATGGGAGAGGAGACAGCTGATCGGCTCCTTCTCCCCCACCCTCCCCTGTTTGTGCTCTGCAGAAAGTGTGAGCTTGTTAGCTTCACACTTGACTTCCCGTGGTACACACACAGGAGGAGAAGAGATCGGCTGTCTCCTGTCCCATCCCATGCGAAAGAGGAAGGAGGAGGAGAGAGAACTATCAATGCTGGATCTGATGCCACTGGTTGCTAGATGCCAGGCGGCTCTAGCAACCAGTGGCCAGGAGCAGAGTCAGGTGGAGCCGGAGCCAGCGCTACGACGGCTCTGTCCATCCCTGTCCTCTGCATTCCAGACTGTTCCCAGTCCCAGTGTCCGTTTCTTTTAAATTGGGGGGCACAGTATAATGTTGGGGACAGTATAATGTTGGGGGGGACCATGCCCCCCCCATTAGTTCCCATTAGTGCCACCTCATCAGTGCCCATCAGTGCTGCCTCATTATTACCACCTCATCAGTGCAGTCTCATCAGTGAAGGAGAAAAATGACTACAAACTATGAAAAAAAAATTCGGCCTTTTTTTGTTTCTTTAGCAAAAAATAAAAACCCAGCGGTGATTAAATACCACCAAAAGAAAGCTCTATTTGTGGGAAAAAAATTATAAAAATGTTGTTTGGGTACAGTGTTGCATGACCGCACAATTGTCATTCAAAGTGCAACAGCGCTGAAAGCTGAAAATTGGTCTGGGCAGGAAGGGGGTTTAAGTGCCTAGTAGGCGAGTGGTTAAATATGATCCAGATCTGCAGCTCGCCCCAACAATGATGTCATCCTATCAGCAGGGCTGGGGAGGAGCTGCAGATTGTCAACCAGGACTTGAAGCACAAGTTCTGTTTGACTATTTTCCAATGTGTAGCAAATTTGCGTGGCAAGTCTATAGCAAGAGCAAAGTTGCAGTTGTGTGTCTACAGCAAGAGCTCCGCAAGTCTACAGCATGAAAATTCAGCCACAGTGCCCCCTGTGGTGGGATGACTATTGCACAACATAACTGAACCAGAACTTGCAGCAGACTTGCAGAATGTTTGCAAAGAAAGTTGATCTGGAGTCATGCAATGAGCACTTGCTGCAATTGTGCAAAAACTTGTGAAGTTTGGCAAGTCTAGCGATAGCTTAGCAAGTCATTTTCAAACTTGCAGCACAATTGCTTGCTATCTGGGGAGCTTTTTCGGAGACACAGGGTCCCTCGGACCAGCATCCTTTAACAGGGAAATGGTAACATGTTGTTTTATCATCTGTGATTTGTTCTTTTTCCTTGTGTTAGATGTATAGTATGTTCTTTTTGTTGCTGGTTAGATACACCTAACCTGTTCTTAGATCTTTTTTTTTTTGGGGGGGGGGGGGGTATAGGCCCACCCATAGGGGCATTGAAATTTATGATGACTTATTGTTGGCTTTAGTTTGTCTCCTGTGTGAGATTATTGTTTCAATGAGAATGAATGGTTGTATGAATGTATTCACCTTCCTTTTCACTCACTGTGCTCAATCTATTGTCTCTTTTGTTTGTCCCACTCAGCATGCCTTGGATTTTGGATATATTTCATTTTCATCTATATGATTCATTATGTCCAAGGTTACTATTATGTTGTTGAATGTCCGCAGCTTAAATTTCAAGTACAAACGAGCGCATTTGTTCTCTTTTCTGAAAAGCTATCCATATCTAAACCTCCACATCTTGTGCCTGCAGAAGACACATCTTACAGGTACCAAGTTAAGGGCCTCGTATCAATTCTGGATAGCCAGGGGGTATCACTCTGAATATTCCAACTATTCCAGAGGGGTCTCTAAGATGGTTGTGTAATGCACCCCTAGAGAGCCGCTGGTAGATTGAGCCTATTTCCTCAACAAAGCTCACACACGGCCAGGCACACAGCATTTCCGAAAGTCTCTCTCTATGGTTCAAGAAGCAGTCTAGGGGTTTCTTTTTTTGTGGATCTTATTATTGGGTAGAACTTGGATGGGGATAGGGAGCATGGGACCCCGGAACTGTAGAAGCCGGACTCCTGTATTTAGAAGTGGCAGTAGTAAGTGGAAAGCACAGGGCCAGTGCCCTATGCACATGGGGTGATTAAAGTGTGCACAGGCACACCCAGCACACCCCGTACACAGGCCTATGACCCTTATATAATGAATGAGGCTTTTACCCAATTCTATGCTACTTTGTAAGGTGCAGTGATATCTCCTACTATAGATGTCCTTCAGCAATTCTCAGACCCGCTTACTTTTTAATGCCTCACCCTCTACTCTGGGGTTTGTTGGAAGTATCTTTGGGATATCTTGGGTAGGAAGGGTTTTGGTGCCACCTATAATAATCGGGTTAAGCTCTTATATATGGATCCCAAAACTAGAGTCTGAAATAACCAGGACATCTCTCGGTCTCTTTCTCTTCTTAGGGGAATGAGACAGGGATGTCCTCTTTAACCTCTATTGTATTCCTTGTCCATTGAACCACTGGTACTCTAATGCCTTGTACACACGGTCGGATTTTCCGTCAAGATAAACTCCGATGGAATTCCACTCAAGCTGTCTTGCATACACACGGTCACACTAAATTTCCGACTGTCAAGATTGCGGTGACGTAAAACACTACGACGAGCCGAAAAAATGCTTCGGAGCATGCGTCGAATTGTTCCATACAATTTCCAATAGAAATTTTTTTCATCGGCGAAAAAGAGAACATGTTCTCTTTCTAACTCCGTCGGAATTTCCGACGGAAAAATTCCGATGGGGCATACACACGGTCGTAATATCCGATGAAAAAATTCCCTCTGTCTTTTTCCATCGAAATTCCGACCGTGTGTAGGCGGCATTAGACACAGTGGGTATTCATTGGTCACTTTGTGAAGAGAAAATAACATTGTATTGTATGCCGATGATTCCTTGATTTATTTGGATAGTTGTGTATCTGAATTTCAGGCCTTTTTATGTCTTGTAAATAGATTTTGTGCTGTGTCAGTCTTGAAGGTTAGTTAGGAAAAATTTGTAGCTTTCCCAAGAGGTCCACAAGCCCCAATCCTTTTATTGATGTTTCACAACTCTCTGATTCCTTCAGATACTGTACACGGCCATACAAATCCATAACGACTTCCACAAAGTTATTTCCCTTACAGATTCGGGAAACTCTCCCTCTAAAACTTTTGTATGTACTGAAGGCGGAGAATAGATTGTATACCGGTAATTTCTTCTTTTATTTGGAGTAAAAAATATCTTTGGGAAAAGCTAAATGGGCTTTATAGGCAGCCATGTTGAATGGGAGCATGGCCCCAACTGAATTTTTTAAATGATTAATTAGCATTCCAGTTATCCTAAAACTTTGACTGGTAACATCAATCAGATCTCTCTGCTTTTGGCTACTTTCACACTGAGGCACTGGATGCGCTGGCGGTATAGAGGCGCTATTTTTAGCGCCGCTATACCATTGTTTTTGCCGCGTTTTGCGGGCGCTAGCGGGGTGATTTTAACCCCCACTAGCGGCCGAAAAAAGGTTAAAAACGCCCGCAATAACGCCTCTTTGCAGCGTTTTTGTGGGTGTTTTGGAGGCGCTACCCCATTTTTTTCAATGGACAGGGGCGCTATAGGAGCGGTATTTTTACCGCTCCTATCGCGCCTCAAAGATGCAGCTTGCAGGAGTTTTTTGACCCTCCTGCAAGCGCAACGCTCCAGTGTGAAAGCCCTCGGGCTTCCACACTGGATACAATTGAGCGGCTTTTTCGGGGCGCATTGCAGGCGCTATTTTTAGCGCAATAGCGCCTGCAAAGCGCCTCAGTGTGAAAGGGGCCTTAATGTTGGATCTTTGTGGTTCACAAGCAATTCTGATAGATAGAGATGCCTCTGAGGTCTATGCCTTCTAGGGGCAGGTTGACCATTCGGGGTGCCCAAAGTCCCAGGGCCAGTAGGGGCCCCTTCAGAGGTTCCTGAATAGTTGCCAACTGTCCTGGACAAATCAGCACAACAGCTGTCCCGACATGACCTTGTCCCAGGCTGCGTCCTGGAAATCAAGTTCTGTCACGGACAGTCAAGGTGCATTCGGAGCAACCTCTGTGTGCTGCCGGGGCGGGTTCACATCCCTCAGAACACAGACATGAGGCACACTGGGGACACAGATCCCTCCCCCTACCTCCTGCCTAGGGTGACCACATTTCCAAACTACAATTCAGGGACACCCTCCCTTCCCAAAAATCAGCTTGTGCTGTAACGAATCACAGCACATTGATTGTACACAAGAGGCGGGATTTATGATTTCTCCAATCACAAGCAGGGGGCGGGGATTTTGCTCCTCCAGGCATTCCCGGCCAGGACAAGTACTGTCAGTGAGTAAAGCGGTGATGTGGCAGCCTTTTTTGGGGGCATCAGACTGGCCCGGGGGGGGGGGGGTGGCTGTGTCAGTTTCATTCCGGGACACTGTATTGTCCTGGAATGAAGGTGCCCGGGACAGACCTGCAAAATGCGCGACTGTCCCGGGTAATCCGGGACACGTGGTCACCCTACTCCTGCCCCAGCAGCTGGGCAGTTTCAGGCGACTCTCAGTAATGGGGACTCACTGATGCAGGGTGAGGGTGGAGCCTTCTGCCTGGCAGTGATTAGGCGGGACTCGGGAGGTGATTGCGCTGGCCCGCCTGTGGTGCACATGTTCTGAGCTGTCAGGCTGCAGAGAGGGGAAAGTGGGGAGGAGATGGACTGGCAAGTGCTGTGGCAGACCAATACTGTGGAAATAGGAAGGGAAGCCAATCACACGATTAACCTTTTGCTAGAAGATCCCTGGTGACGGAAACACAATTAACCCTTTCATTGCTGGCAGATCCCAGTTGAAAGTGCATGAGGTTAATCGTGCACTTTCAACTGGGATCTGCCATCAATGAATGAAAGGGTTAATTCTGTCCATTCACCAGGGATCTTCTAAAAAAAAAGGTTTAATTATGTGCAGCCAGCAAGGATCTGCTAGCAATGAAAGGGTTAATCATGTCTAGCCACCAGGTAGCCATTAGAGGGTTAATCATGCATTTTTACTGGGGATCGTCTGCTAGCCATCGAATGGTTAATCATACACTTCCAACACAGATCTTCTCGCAATAAAAGGGTTAACTTTCAGTGCTAGAAGATTTGTGTTGGAAATGAATGATTAACCATTCGACTGCTAGCAGAAGATCCCCAGTGGAAATGCACGATTAACTCTTTAATAGCTACCTGGAGGCTAGACATCAAAGGGGAAGTAAAATGTGACCCCCCCCCAAAAAAAATAAAAAAAATAAAATAAAACTGAGTGAGAAAGATTGAAGGAATATCCACAGGTCTAAATATATAGAAGACACAAAGACACATACCCTTGAAACCAATTGTCGTTATCGTGGCGAAGCAACGGTCTTTATCCGCTGGACAGGTCATCGTACCGGAGCTTGTCCCAGTACCGGAGCCCTGCCGGCACCTCAGAGCCTCACCTGGAACAATATATATATATAGTGATTAGCAGAACACAGACAGAGAGCTTCTAACTTCCTCTATCGAGCTGATGATGCACTGAAATTCCAAGCCACATTGTCAGTTCTCCCCTGCTGGACTATAGAACACCTCCGCCTTATGTTACAGAGATGAAGAAAGTGGGAGGAGTTCTGTAGTCCAGAAGAAGAGACTTTGCCAACACGTTGCTTTGGGGAAGAGTGATATGATGCCTCCCCATTGCCTGTTTTAGCCCTGTAAATACTGCACTAATGTGCTGCAACCACGTGCATTGCAGGGTGTTTGCAGCATTCAGTAGTGGTACCGCCCGCGGCCCGCCAAATGCAAAGCATTGTGACCACAGCATGTTAAAGCGGAGACCCACCCAAAAATGGAACTTCTACTTCCGGTGTCCCATTTGGCACCTTTCAGGGGGGAGGAGGGAGCAGATACCTGTGTAATCCAGGTATTTGCTCCCACTTCCGGGGCATAGATCACTGTGGTGACCTACGCCACGTCCGGCGCCTACTCTGCTCCCCCCCCCTGCTGTCTTCTGGGAGACACACAGGTCCCAGAAGACAGCAGGGACCAGTGGGATCGCGCAGCGTGAGTCACGCATGCACAGTAGGGAACCAGGAAGTGAAGCCGCAAGGCTTCACTTCCTGATTCCCTTACCGAAGATGACGGCGGCAGCACCCGAGAGCCGAGGGACAGATCGGCTTCGGGTGCCGACATCGCGGGCGCCCTGGGCAGGTAAGTGTCCTTATTTTAAAAGTCAGCAGCTGCAGTATTTGTAGCTGCTGACATTTAATATTAATTTTTTTGGCGGAACTCCGCTTTAACAAACCCATTTGCTTCCTTTACAGCTTTGGGGGGTGCACTACAAACGTAGCTCTGCCACGTGTTTTTTAAAGTGATACTAAAGGTAGATTTAAAAATCAAATCAAATAAATAATAACAAACATGTCATACTTACCTGCTCTGTAATGGATTTGCACAGAGCAGCCCCGCTCTGGGCTCCTCCCCCCTGCTGAGTGCCCCCATAGCAAGCCGCTTGCTAGGGGGGCACTCAAGAGTGCTTGTGTCCGGGCCCTGAACGGGACACACAGAACAGGGTTTCTGCCCTGCCCCCACACCCAGGGCTGTCTTAATGCATGGGCACCCCTGTCATTTTTTAAAAATAAATTGGCGCCATTGGCAGCCGAGTAAAGCGGAAGTGACGTTGTGACGTCGCTTCCGGGATTTTACATCGGAGACGCGATCGAAGCCGAATCTGGCTTCGTTTGGGTCTCAAGCCTAGGCGGCGGACGTGCCGGTTGGTGGCTCGGGTCTCCTGGTGGGACGGAAGGCCCGGGAAGAGCGGCGGATAGTGGGACGTCCCCTTCCGCTCCTTTAGGATAACAGCCGCGTGGCTTTTATCCGCACCGGCTTTTATCACTAAAAAGCCGACCGGCCGCACTATAAACCGGTACCGTTACCGAGACCCTCATAGGGCAAAAAATAAATAAATAATGTCAGTACAGTAAAACCTTGGTTTAAGAGTAACTTGGTTTGAGAGCGTTTTGCAAGACAAGCAAACATTTTTGACTTGATATACATGCGATGTCTTGATATACAAGCAATGTCTTGATATACAAGTAGCGTCATGTTACAACAGAGTATAAAAGAGAAGAGAGGCGCCTCTAAGAGCCGGTTCACACTGGGGCGACTCATCAGGCGACTCAGCCGCCTGAAAAGTCGCGCTCCGCTCTATTCAATGGAACCGTTCTAATAGGAGCGACGCAAGTCGCTCCGACTTAGAAAAAGGTTCTTGTACGACTTTGGGGGCGACTCTGGGCGACTTGCACTGACTTAAATACAGAAGTCATTTTGCAAGTCGCCTCTCAAGTCGTCTTGAGATCGCCTTGCCGAGTCGCCCCCAAAGTCGTGCCGCCCCAGTGTGAACCGGCTCTTAGTGTAGCAATATGGTTACATTTAATGAAGGTACAACATTTAGCAACATATTGCTACACTTATTGTCACATCTCTTCTCTTTTACACTCTGGAGCTCCCATTTGTGGAGGACATTTTATGGTTACACAACTTATCACATCGCTACAATCTTTTTATATGGACTATAAACTGAAGGACCTATGAATAAATGATTGTGGAACGAATCATCTGAGTTTCCATTATTTCTTATAGAGAAGTTTGCTTTGATATACAAGTGCTTTGGATTACAAGCATGCTTTCGGAACGAATTATGCTCGCGATCCAAAGTTTTACTGTATCTATACCATAGTTTGTAAACATTATAAACTTCACACAAACCAATCAATAAACACTTATTGGGATTTTTTTTTTTTTTTTTACCAAAAAACATAAATTTTGTACAACATTTATGAAGAAATTCGATTTTTTTTATTTTTTATTATTGGATATGTTTTATAGAAGAAAGTGAAAAATGTTTTTGGTTTTAAAACTTTCCGCCTTTTTTCGTCTACCGTATTTTCCGGCGTATAAAGCCTCGTACACACAGTCAGACTTCCATCGGACTTTTCCGTGGATTTTTGTCCGAACGGAGTTGGCCGGGCACGCCCATAGCATACACACCACAGGACTTTTCTGCAAACTTTCCCAAAACTTCTTCCAACATCA
This sequence comes from Rana muscosa, assembly GCA_029206835.1. NCBI lineage: Eukaryota > Metazoa > Chordata > Amphibia > Anura > Ranidae > Rana > Rana muscosa. The sequence continues at coordinate 285,491,179 of CM055120.1, read as the reverse complement.
CGTGTTTTTTCTGCTCTTTTCTGCTCTTTACCGCCACCCTTTGGTCAACTTCTGCTATTGTTGGTTGATTTTACCATTATTTGTTTTGTCCATCGGACAAAAGTCCGATGGTTTTCTGTACACACGGTCGGACTTTGCTCCATCGGACTTTTGTTGGCCAAAAGTTTGTCCGTTTGCAGACCGAACTTTTGTCCGATGAAAAAAAAAAAAAAAAAAGTTTGTCCGATGGAGCGTACACACGGTCGGATTGTTGGTCCAACTTGCTCAAAATGAAGTTTGTTGGCCAAAAGTCCAAACGTGTGTACGGGGCTTTAGACGACCTTTTACACCGGAATTACACAGCCAAAAACTAGGGGTCGTCTTATACGCCGGGTGAAGCAGCTGCCCAATGGATATCAGCCCGCCGGGTGCTCTGTAAAGCTGTATGTAATTCAGTACATGCGCCGCTCAGCCAATCCCGGCGGGCGATGCACTCTGTTGATGACTAGAGCCTGCTAAGCCTGCTCGGATTGGCAGAGGTTGTTACTCCAATCCGAACAGGCTTAGCAGGCTCTGTAGTCATCAACAGAGTGCATCGCCCGCCGGGATTGGTGGAGCGGCGCATGTACTGAATTACATAGAGCTTTACAGAGCACCCGGCGGGCTTCGTTTTTGAACAGTATTACCACACAAGGGGGTCGCACAAGGGGGTCGTCTTATACGGTGAGTAGAGGGTCGTCTTATGTGCCCAGTCGCCTTATACGCCGGCAAATACGGTATTTTGCAAGAAACCCCCCCCCCCCAGTGGTGAATAAATACCACCAAGGGAAAGTTCTATTTCTGTGAAAAACAATGATATCAATGTCATTTGGGTACAGTGTTGCATGTATTACCAGGTAAAGTAGCCCAGTGCCGAATAGAAAAAAAATGGCCTGGTCATGAAGGGGGGTAAAATCTCCAGCACTCAAGTGTATAATAAGGAAGGAAATGTTCTTACTTACCATGGATGAGGAGGAGCCCCAGGATTAGAAGAGAGATCACAGCTTTCATCATGATGTTCTGCAAGCTCTGCTATGAACTGTGTAGTGGCCCCCGGGCCCCATATATTTATAGGACTAGGGGGTGGGGCTATGTCACTGCTGGTCACATTTCATAACAATTCATACAAGTCCTGCTGGCGAGGTCTGATCAGTGTTGCTAAATGAAATCTGTTGACTTCCTGATACAGTACAATGACTCCTCTGTATTCGGGGAAGGGTGGGGAAGGTTACCGGGCTTTATACCAGCAGGGAACAGTTCATATTCTGGGAAATGGATGTGTTTTACCTCCACGAAAAGGTATGACTGGGGGCAGGATCGGGGCGAGGCCAACCGCTGCCCAGGGCAAAGATGGGAAACTGCGCCTCCCCCATTGGGTGGAGAAGGGGATATTGGCCAATAGCAGTAATACAGGTTCACAGATATGTGATATGGGTGTCCTATTATGAAACTGCGGTAAAATACGGCTATTCAGTTCTCAGGCATTCCCAGAGGAGATCGCTCTCCTCCGAGTGCCTGTGTATGAAGCTCTGTAGCTCGCTTCTCATGATGAGTTGAGAATCGAGCTACAAACGCCGGGAACTCCTGAGAACGGCTCCACTCACTGTAATCTCGCGTGATGTAGCGGGATTACAGTTAGGGTGCCCACGTGTCCCGGATTGCCCGGGACTGTCCCACAATTGACATGTCTGTCCTGGGTCCCGGGCACCTTCATTCCGGGACAATACAATGTCCCAGAATGAAATAGAGGACACAGCCACCCCCCTACTAACTAATAACTACATTTCCAGAACTGGTTGCTAGGGTCAGCGCTGCCTGGCATCTTGTAACCAGTGACAATTTACTCTCAGACAGTGAGACCGGGAGCGAGGCCTGCGCCTAGTGCAGCACTGCTGTCCCCACCCACCTCGGCTCCTCCTCCTTCTCCAGCACCCAGAGGCAAGCAGCAGGGACTGGTGTGATCTTCACTCTCCAGATAGTGACACCACTCCTTTCCTTCTACGCACGCGGCTCATGCAGAGGGAGTGACAGCAGCACTGCATCTGGTGGCAGGCTATGGGTGGCAAGCGGCACTGCATCTGGTGGCAAGTGGCACATTCACCTGCCAAATAACCCGCCGCCAAATTCCCCATCAACCCCGAGACTACATTTCCCTCCTGCCCCCCCCTCATCTTTTTTTGGGGAAGGGGAGAGAGGGGGTGTGTCCCTGAATGGCAGTTTGGAAATGTGGTCACCCTAATTTCAGTAGGAGGAAAGTGTAAAATACAAAAGTTGAACACGAGCCAGCACACATTACACACCACCTATTAATAAAATAATAAAGTTACATTCCCCCCACACAATATACATTAACCTCATTTTTAACCACCTGCCTACTGGGCACAAAAACCCCCTTCCTGCCCAGGCCATTTTTTCAGCTTTCAGCGCTGTCACAATTTGAATGACAATTGCGCGGTCGTGCGACGTGGCTCCCAAACGAAATTTACGTCCTTTTTTTTCCCACAAATAGCGCTTTCTTTTGGTGGTAGTTGATCACCTCTGCGGTTTAAATTTTTTGCGCTATAAACAAAAGAAGAGCGTCCAGTTTGAAAAAAAACACAATATTTTTAACTTTTTGCTGTAACAAATATAATTATTATTTTTTTTTAATTAAAAATTTTCCTCAGTTTAGACCGATACGTATTCTTCTACAATCTACATATTTTTGGTAAAAAAAATTGCAATAATCGTATATTGATTGGTTTGCGCAAAAGTTATAGCGTCTACAAAATAGGGGATAGATTTATAGCATTTTTAATTTTTTTACTAGTAATGGCGTGACTGCGATATTGCGGCGGACAGATCGGACACTTTTGACACATTTTTGGGACCATTCACATTTATACAGCGATCCCTGGTATAAAAATGCACTGATTACTGTATAAATGTGACTGGCAGGAAAGGGGTTAACACTAGGGGGCGAGGAAGGGGTTAAATGTGTTTCCTAGATGTGTTCTAACTGTGGGGGGAGGGGACTGACTGGGGGAAGGTGACCGATGGTTGTCCCTATGTACAAGGGACACACCATCGGTCTCCTCTCCCTGACAGGACGTGGATCTGTGTGTTTACACACACAGATCCACTGCCCTGCTCGGTTACTGGGCAATCGCGGGTGCCCGGTGGCCATCGAGGCCGCCGGGCACGCGCATCGGGTCCCCAGCGGCGCGGCGTGCGCGCGCCCCCTAGGTGCTTTTAAAGGCAGGACGTCATATGACGTCAGCTGTCAGCGCGAGGAGAAAAAAAAAAACGATTACCGAGCTCTGTTTTGATCACGTGATCAGCTGTCATTGGCTGACAGTTGATCAAGTGGTAAGGGGCCGGGACCGGCCCCTTACTCGGATCTGTGATCACCCTAGTCTCAGTGACTCAGTGATCACAGCGCGCGCCGCGTGCGCCCTGCAGGGGCGCACGGGGAGTTCGCAAAGGGGAGGCCGTCTTTTGACGGCCTCCCGGATTTTCAGGTCCGCGCTGAAGCCGTCATTTGGCTATAGGGTGGGCCTCAAGAAGTTAAACTCATCTGGTGCAAGTAACAGGTGTGGGCAATATAAAAATCACACCTGAAAGCAGATAAAAAGGAGAGAGTTCCCTTGGTCCTTGCATTGTGTGTCTGTGTGTGCCACACTAAGTATGGACAACGGAAAGAGGAGAAGAGAACTGTCTGAGGACTTGAGAACCAAAATTGTGGAAAAATATCAACAATCTCAAGGTTACAAGTCCATCTCCAGAGATGTAGATTTGCCTTCGTCCACAGTGGGCAACATTATCAAGAAGTTTGCACCCCATGGCACTGTAGCTAATCTCTCTGGGCGTGGACGTAAGAGAACAATTCATGAAAGGTTGCAACGCAGGATAGTCCGGATGGTGGATAAGCCGCCCCAAACAAGTTCCAAAGAAGTTCAAGCTGTCCTGCAGGCTCAGGGAACATCAGTGTCGGCGCCAACTATCCGTGGACATTTAAATGAAATGAAAGGCTATGGCAGGAGACCCAGGAGGACCCCACTGCTGACACAGAGACATAAAAAAGCAAGACTACAGTTTGCCAAAATGTACTGGAGTAAGAAGCCAAAATCCTTCTGGGAAAACGTCTTGTGGACAGATGAGACCAAGATAGAGCTTTTTGGTAAAGCACATCATTCTACTGTTTACCGAAAACGGAATGAGGCCTACAAAGAAAAGAACACGGTACCTACTGAGAAATATGGTGGAGGTTCAATGAAGTTTTGGGGTTTGTTTTGCTGCCTCTGGCACTGGGTGCCTTAAATGTGTGCAAGGCATCATGAAATCTGAGGATTACCAAAGGATTTTGGGGCTGCACTGTAGAGCCCAGTGTCAGAAAGCTGGGTTTGCCTCTGAGATCTTGGGTCTTCCAGCAGGACAATGACCCCAAACATACGTCAAAAAGCACCCAGAAATGGATGGCAACAAAGCGCTGGAGAGCTCTAAAGTGGCCAGCAATGAAGTCCAGATCTAAATCCCATTGAACACCTGTGGAGAGATCTTAAAATTGCTGTTGGCAAAAGGCGCCCTTCCAATAAGAGAGACCTGGAGCAGTTTGCAAAGGAAGAGCGGTCCAAAATTCCGGGTGAGAGGTGTAAGAAGCTTATTGATGGTTATAGGAAGCGACTGATTTCAGTTATTTTTTCCAAAGGGTGTGCAACCAAATATTAAGTTAAGGGTGCCAAGAATTTTGACCAGCCCATTTTTGGAGTTTTGTGTGACATTATGTCCAATTTGCTTTTTTTCCTCCCTTTTTTCGTTTTGTTCCAATACACACAAAGGGAATAAACAAGTGTATACTTGATTTTCTGGAAAAATTTCTGGGGTGCCAACAATTTCGGCCATGACTGTATATATATCTATATATATATATATATATCTATATCTATATATAGATATATATATATATCTATATATATATATTAGGGTTGTCCCGATACCACTTTTTTAGGACCGAGTACAAGTACCGATACTTTTTTCCAAGTACTCGCCGATACCGATTACCGATACTTTTTTTTCAATGTCATGTGACAGTTTGAAAGATGGGGACTGATAGGTGGCACTGACAGGTGGCACTTATGGGCACTGACTGGTGACTGGCTCTGATGGGCACTAATAGGTGGCTGGCACTGATAGATGGCACTGATTGCACTGATAGGTGGCACTTATGGGCACTGATAGATGGCACTTATGGGCACTGATAGATGGCACTGATTGCACTGAAAGGTGGCACTTTTGGGCACTGATAGGTGGCACTTGTGGGCACTGATAGGTGGCACTTGTGGGCACTGATATGTGGCAATTGTGGGCACTGATAGCACTGAAAGGTGGCACTTGTGGACACTGATATGTGGCACTTGTGGGCACTGACAGCACTGATAGTGCAATCAGTGCCACCAAGTGCTACCTATCAGTGCCCACAAGTGCTACCTATCAGTGCAATCAGTGCCATCTACCAGTGCCACCTGATAGGTGGCACTGGTAGATGGCACTGATTGCACTGATAGGTAGCACTTGTGGGTACTGATAGGTGGCTGGCACTGAAATGCTGCGGGAAAAAAAAATGACACAGGATTTAAAATAAAAAAAACTAGTGCAGCGCCCATCTTGGTACACCCTGCACTCGGCTGAAGTAAGCAGCAGCAGACATCTTGTTACACCCAGCCCATATAGCTCAGACTGGGTGTAACAAGATGTCTGCTGCTGCTTACTGCAGCCGAGTGCAAGGTGTACCAAGATGGGCGTGGGGACGTTCAGCCGCTGACGGCGACCGAATGCGACAGCACCGGTCACCGATCCTGATGCGGCTGCGCCCTGCACCCCTGCCAGCTTACCAGTTTCAACTGCAGGTGAGGGACTCGCTCTCCGCCCTGGTCTCCGACCCCTGCCGCACTCTCCGTCCCGCTCTCCGCCTTGGTCTCCGCCCCCCGCCCCACTCTCCGCCCCGCTCTCCGCCCTGGTCTCCGCCCCCCCGCCACGCTCTCCGTCCTGCTCTCCGCCCCCCGCTCTCCACCCCCTCTCTGCGTCCGCTCTGAAAGGAAAAAAAAGTATCGGACTGGGCATCGGGAGCATTTGCGCGAGTACAAGTACCTCGCGCAAATGCTTGGTATCGGTCCCGATACCGATATTAGTATCGGTATCGGGACAACCCTAGTTATTATGGTGTCCTTTTATGAAACTGAGATCAGCGGCGATCCCGAGTCTCACCGCTGGTCTCAGGTCATTACCAGTGTATGAACATGTTCTCCACTGATTATCTCAGCACAGTGAAGCCTCGTACACACGGCCGAGATTCTCGTCAGGAAAAAAGCTTCGTTTTTCCTGACGAGAATCTTGACAAGAAACTTGTCCCGTCCGAGTGTACACACATACGATTCAAAAGAACCGCCGTTCTTTTGAATGGCACGAACGCGGTGACGTCATCGACTACGACGAGCGTGCGCTCGTTACATTCGATGCCGTCGCCGGCATCTTGCTACACCCTACCTATGCCTAGGAAGCTACCGCAAATGCATCAAAGTCATTTCGAGCATGCGCGGGTTTCCACGGCGACAGGTAAGTGTACACACGCTCGGGTTTCTCGTCGAGAAAAAGGCCGACGAGATTCTCAACGAGAAAAAAGACCGCAGGTCGTCTTTTTTCTCGTCTGGGAATCTGGCCAGTTTTCCGCGTACACACAGCCGGTTTTCTCGGCAAGAAAGCTCTCCCGGCAGTTTTCTTGTCGTTTTTTGCAGAGAAAACCGGTTGTGTGTACGAGGCCTGAGAATCTGTAACTGACTGTCACAGAAACGGCCAGTGTATGAAGGTGAGATCTCTCGGCACCTCACTGGCGATCTGTGACAGAATTCTCACTTTCTGATTCACCATCTCAGAGGTGGAGAACCAGAGAGAGAAGCGCAAAGCTGGCTGATTATTCTGGAGGAAGAAGGAAGTCTTTTGACTTCCATCTTTCACCCAGAGCAGCCATACAGTCAGAGCACATCTTCCCCACCATTACACACCCCAAAATGAGCAGGTTAGCAATCTATACTGTATATATATATGTGTGTGTGTGTGTGTTTATTTCAATGTGTATGTGTATATATATATATATATATATATATATATATATATTTATCTATCTACATAGATATATATATATTAGGGTTGTCCCGATACCGATACTAGTATCGGTATCGGGACCGATACCAAGCATTTGCGCGAGTACTTGTACTCGCGCAAATGCTCCCGATGCCCAGTCCGATACTTTTTTTTTTTCAGAGCGGACGCAGAGAGGGGGTGGAGAGCGGGGGGCGGAGAGAAGGACGGAGAGCGTGGCGGGGGGGCGGAGACCAGGGCGGAGAGTGGGGCGGGGGGCGGAGACCAAGGAGGAGAGTGGGGCGGGGGCGGAGACCAAGGCGGAGAGCGGGACGGAGAGTGCGGCAGGGGTCGGAGACCAGGGCGGAGAGCGAGTCCCTCACCTGCAGTTGAAACTGGTAAGCTGGCAGGGGTGCAGGGCGCAGCCGCATCAGGATCGGTGACCGGTGCTGTCGCATTCGGTCACCGTCAGCGGCTGAACGTCCCCACGCCCATCTTGGTACACCTTGCACTCGGCTGCAGTAAGCAGCAGCAGACATCTTGTTACACCCAGCCTGAGCTATATGGGCTGGGTGTAACAAGATGTCTGCTGCTGCTTACTTCAGCCGAGTGCAGGGTGTACCAAGATGGGCGTTGCACTCGTTTTTTTTATTTTAAATCCTGTGTCATTTTTTTTTCCCGCAGCATTTCAGTGCCAGCCACCTATCAGTACCCACAAGTGCTACCTATCAGTGCAATCAGTGCCATCTACCAGTGCCACCTATCAGGTGGCACTGGTAGATGGCACTGATTGCACTGATAGGTAGCACTTGTGGGCACTGATAGGTAGCACTTGGTGGCACTGATTGCACTATCAGTGCTGTCAGTGCCCACAAGTGCCACATATCAGTGTCCACAAGTGCCACCTTTCAGTGCTATCAGTGCCCACAATTGCCACATATCAGTGCCCACAATTGCCACATATCAGTGCCCACAAGTGCCACCTATCAGTGCCCACAAGTGCCACCTTTCAGTGCAATCAGTGCCATCTATCAGTGCCCATAAGTGCCATCTATCAGTGCCCATAAGTGCCACCTATCAGTGCAATCAGTGCCATCTATCAGTGCCAGCCACCTATTAGTGCCCATCAGAGCCAGTCACCAGTCAGTGCCCATAAGTGCCACCTGTCAGTGCCACCTATCAGTCCCCATCTTTCAAACTGTCACATGACATTGAAAAAAAAGTATCGGTAATCGGTATCGGCGAGTACTTGGAAAAAAGTATCGGTGCTTGTACTCGGTCCTAAAAAAGTGGTATCGGGACAACCCTAGTTTTTATTAGATTCAAAAATATGCGACAGAGAAAAAATGTTCCTGGGCCCGTGGTGACACTGACAGGAAAAAAAAAATGTCCCTACATTGGTGGTGTCACTGAAGAAACACCAGAACCGAGCTCCTCCCCACCACCAATACGTTGCATTAAATTCAACCCCCTTTCCTCACTACAAAGCTCACCTCCATCCTCCCCAGTACAGAGCCCCCCCCTCACTACCACCCCTCCAGTACACAGAGTTTCACCCCCTCCTACCACCCCCTAGTACAGAGCTCCCCTCCTACCTCTAGCTCCCAGTAAAGAGAACCCCCTCACTCCAAACCCCTAGTACAGATCTACTTTTATCCCCTAGCTCCCCAGTACAGGGCTGCCCCCTTCCCCCACCCCCCAGTAAAGAGCTCCCCCAACACCGCAGCCACCCATTACAAAGAGACCCCCCTTCCTCCCACAACTCCAGTACAGAGCTCTTTCCTCAACTTCGATCCCCCTTCCCTCACTACAAAGCTCACCCCTATACCCCCCCCCCAGCATTGAGCTCCCCCCTCCTTCCACCCTCCAGTACAGAGCTCCCCTCAACCCCTAGCCCCCAGTATACAGAGCCCCTCCCCCACAAGACCGAGTACAGAACTCCCTCCACCCTTGCCCCCAGTACAAAGCTCCCCCCTTCTTCAACTCCCAAAAACAAAGGCCAGCCCCCTCTCCTAATCCCAAGGTAGAGAACTCCCCCAACCCCCAGTCCACAGAGCTCCTCCCAATGCTTAGCTCCTCCTCCCACCACCCAAAAAGTACAGAGCTACCCCCTAGCCCCTGAGCACACATTGCTCCCCCTTCACCCACACCCCAGAACGTGTAGCTTCCCCCTCCTCCCACTCCCCCCTAAAGAACTACTGAGATCCTAACCCCCAGTACACAGAGCTTCCCTCCACCCCCTCAGTATAGAGCTGTGCCTACCCTCTTGTTCCCCTAGTACAGAGATCCCACTACTCCCATCCCATCACCACAGAGCTCCCACCACACACTAGCACCCACCAGTACACACAGCTCCCCCTCATTCCACTCCTCCCCCCCAGTACAGTGTTACCTCTTTCTCTCCCTTCACCCACAAAGTACAGTGCTCTACTCTAAAACCCTCAGCTATTTACCAGTCCTGTAGAGCGCTCCATGCCAAGCCTCCTGACAGCTGCTCCTCTTCAACTGAGGAGGCGCTGTCACTTGAGGCATGCTGTCATTTGTGAACATAGAATCGACACAGGAAGCCATTTCTGTTTTTATAAGTAACAGTGGCCAGCGAGGAGTACTGGGCTAGTGCCCGAGGTGGTGCCACCACATTCCAGATGGAAAAAAGCCATGCTGAAAAGAGTGACACTGGAGTCACTCCTCTCAGTGAGAAGAAGGGGAAAGGGAGCTCCCAACGAACCGACTCCCCCCCCCCACATAAAGCAAGCATCCGGGGCACGTACCCCTTCTGCAGTATGTGCATGGAGAGGAGTGCAGAGGGTAGAGGGGAGGTACATAACTGCTTGTCACATTTCATACTATGTTTCTCACACAAGTCCTGATGGCAATGTTTTGATTAACAATATCTGTTCACTTCCTGAGAAGGAGTACAATGATCCCTCAGTAATCAGGGAAGGATTGAGAAAGTTACCGGGCATTATTCCAACAGGAAGTCATAAACATTTTATATATATATATATTAGTAACAGACAAGGTTGTGAAAATTACAACATGTTTTAGAGGCATGCAGAGTGTATGACAGTGGGCAGTATGTGCAGGAGAGGAGTGTGGAGGGTATGACAGTGGGCAGTATGTGCAGGAGAGGAGTGTGGAGGGTATGACAGTGGGCAGAATTCACAGGAGAGGAGTGTGAAGGGTATGACATTGGGCAGTATGTACAGGAGAGAAGTGTGGAGGGTAAGAAAGTGGGCAGTGTGTACAGGAGAGGAGTGCGGCTTAAATGTAATGTCTGGTCCCGGCAATATGGATGAAAATCATTGAGAAAAATGGCATGGCTACCCCATCACCCCCCCCCACCCCAGCCCACTACCAGCCCTTAGGTCTTCTATGGATATTAAGGGGAACCCCGCACCCAAAATAAAAAAAGGCCCTATATACTCTGAACAGCAGTATACAGGCGGTGCAAACAAGACACGGACTGTAGGTTTGTTCTTAAGTAGAATCTGTTTTTAATTTGGAACAGGTACATTTTTTAAGTGTAGCTCTAGCCAAAAAATCTATTTTTAAGCTTTTTGGAAAACATAGGGAAGGGTTATCACCCCTGTAACATTTGTTTTGCTGTCTGTGCACCTGTTCATAACATTTCATCTCACTTTCCGTCCCAATGACAAATGTTTTTGGAAAGTTTGGGGTTTTTATTGAAACAAGGATTGGTGATAAAGCATCAGTAGAGAGGAGACACCTTTTTCCCATATTAACTCTTACAGGAGAGAATTTCCCTTCCTAGGGGTAGATTTCCTCTCACTTCCTGTTGTCCCCTTCCGTTTGCAAGTAGGAGTCGTTTGTAAGTTGGATGTTTGAAAGTAGGGGCCTGCCGTAGATACTCTGCAGAAATTTGCCCCTTAGGTGTTGGTTTTGCCACAACACTGTAAGCACTCACAGTTATTCTTGGTGGGCGCTGGAACGCCCTGCTGTCAACTATTATATCAGGAATTGTAAATACATGCCATTGTTGAACAGTGGTAGGAAAAAAATTGGGCCTTTGGTGGTGGTGCTGGTGCCACAACACTGTAAGCCCTCACAGTTACTCTTGGTGGGCGCAGGAATGGGCCCTACTGTGAATTATTAGATCAAGAATTGTAATTGCATGCCCCTGTTGAACTGGGGCTGAAAAATTGGGCCTTTGGTGGTGGCAGTGGTACTGGTGCCACAAGACAAAGTCCTCACAGTTACTCTTGGTGGGCGCAGGAATGGGCCCAGCTGTGAAATATTAGATCAAGAATTGTTATTACATGCCCCTGTTGAACAGGGGCAGAAAAATTGGGCATTAGGCACTGGTGCTGGTGCCACAACACTGCAACCCCTCACAGATACTGTACTTAGAGCGCAGCAATGAACCCTGTTGCAAAGTATTAGACCAAGAATTGTAATTACATGCCCCTGTTAAACAGGGGCAGAAAAATTGGGCCTTAGGCACTGGTGCCAAAACACTGCAACCCCTCACAGATACTGTACTTGGAGCGCAGCAATGAGCCCTGCTGCAAAGCATTGCATAAAAAATTGTAAATACACGCCCCTGTTAAACAGGGGCTGAAAATTTGGGCCTTAGGCACTGGTGCTGGTGCCACGACACTGCAACCTCTCCCAGATACTCTAGTTGGAGTGCAGTAATGAGCCCTGCTGCAAAGCATTGCATCAAATATTGTAATTACATGCCCCTGTTAAACAGGGGCTGAAAAATTGGGCCTTAGCCACTGGTGGCCGCACCCAGAACCAAAAATGTTCTTCCAAGCTATCAGCAGGATCATTGAGGAGGAAGAGGATAGTCAGTCAACATAACAGGACAGTCACTCAGCATCAGCATAGGCAGTCTTGAAGGGATGTGACATTTAAAAAAAAATTATTCGGTTACATCAGCTTCAGGTGCTTGGTAGCTGGTGGTGATCCAAGACTGATTCATCTTTATGAATGTCAGTCGATCAACCGAGTCGGTGGACAGGCGCATTCTGTGATCGGTAACAAAGCCTCCAGCAGCACTGAATGTGCGTTCCGAAAGAACGCTGGATGCAGGACAGGCCAGTAGCTCAATTGCATACTGTGCAAGCTCTGGCCAGTGATCCATCCTCAAGACCCAGTAAGCCAGAGGATTTTCGGTGGGTCTGACCTTGCCCCTAGGTATTCCTGGACCATGTAAATCAGACGCTGGCAATGGTTGCTGGAACCGATCATACCTTGGAGCTGCGGACTAAAAAATTGTCTCAATGCATCGGTCAGACGGCCACCTTCTCCACCGCTCCTTCTCTGACTGACTGAAGCCTCAGCAACTTGTTGTCCAGGACCAGGAGTTTGTAACCTCCCAGTCTCTGGGAACGCGTTGCACAGACCTTTCTGCAAGGCCTCCCGGAGATGTCTCATCCTCTGCTCCCTCTGCGACGGCAAGATAAGGTCCGCAACCTTACCCTTGTACCGTGGATCAAGGAGAGTGCCGTAGGTTAGCTGAGGCATTCGGTCCGGAGTCCTCTGGGTCACTAAGGACAACATGATCTGCAGCCACCTCCTCCCAGCCACATACAAGTCCACGGGTTTCTTGGGACTGTAAATCATCCCTAAAAGACTGCTGATGCTGAGTGCAAGGCTCCACCTCCATGCTGACACAATCCTCCTCCTCCTCTTCCTGTGTTATGGGTGGGACAGAAGGAACACTGTCTGGATAAAGGGGGCCTTGAGAGGCAAGGAAGTCCCCCTCTTCCTGCCTCTGTTCTGCCTCAAGTGCTCTGTCCATTATTCCACGCAGCGTATGCTCCAACAGGTGGACAAGAGGTACAGTGTCACTAATGCATGCACTGTCACTGCTCACCATCCTCGTGGCCTCCTCAAATGGTGCCAGGACAGTGCATGCATCCCTGATCATGCCCCACTGGCGTGGTGAAAAAAAAACGAGCTCCCCTGACCCTGTCCTGGTGCCGTAGTCGCACAGGTACTCATTAATGGCCCCCTGCTGCGTGTGCAGCCGCTGCAGCATGGCCAACGTTGAGTTCCACCTGGTGGGCATGTCACATATAAGGCAGTTCTTGGGCAGGTTCAACTCCTTTTGCAGCTCAGCCAGCCGAGCACTGGCATTATATGATCTGCGGAAATGCACACAGACTTTCCTGGCCTGCCTCAGGACATCCTGTAAGCCCGGGTACCTGCCCAAGAACCGCTGCACCACCAGATTAAGGACGTGAGCCACACAGGGCACATGGGTCAGTTGTCCCTGTCGGAGGGCAGAGAGGAGGTTGGTGCCATTGTCGCAAACCACCATTCCTGGCTTAAGCTGGCATGGCGTCAACCACCTCTCGGCCTGTCCCTGCAGAGCTGACAGAACCTCTGCCCCAGTGTGGCTCCTGTCCCCCAAACACACCAGCGCAAGCACGGCCTGGCATCTTTTTGCCTGCGTACTTGCGTAGCCCCTTGAATGCCTACGGAGCACCGCTGGTTCCAAGGACAAAGCACAGGAAGAGGCCATGGAGGAAGAAGAGGAGGGGGTGGAGGAGAGAGGTGTGTCACAACCAGTAGTAGCATTTTGGAGACGTGGTGGCGGAACAACCTCCAACACTACTGCACCTTGTCCTGCATCCTTCCCATCTGCCAAAAGAGTGACCCAATGGGCCGTGAAAGATAGGTAATGTCCCTGTCCATGCCTGCTGGACCATGAGTCAGTGGTAATATGCACCTTACCGCTGACCGCCCTGTCCAGCGAGGCATGGACATTGCCTTCCACATCCCGGTAGAGAGCCGGAATCGCCTTCCGTGAGAAAAAGTGGCGTTTGGGAACCTGCCACTGAGGAACCGCACATTGCACAAACTCACGGAAGGGGGCCGAGTCTACCAACTGAAAAGGCAGCAGTTGAAGCGCTAGCAATTTAGCCAAGCTAGCATTCAACCGCTGGGCATGTGGATGGCTGGGAGTGAACTTCTTTTGACGGTCCAGCAGCTGGGGCAGGGAAATTTGCCTGCTACAATCGGACGTCGGTGTACTGCTAGCAGAGTGCCCGCAACTACTTGGCTGTGACACACCTAATTCAACACCTTCATTCCTCTCAGTGCAGGTTTCAGAGAGGACTGAAGGTATAGTGGGGTTGGATATCCCAGCTAATGAGGAGCAAGGAGAGGTTCGCTTTGTTCTTTGGTGTGGGTCTTTAAGGTAGGCTTGCCAACGAGCTGCATGGCAGGTCAACATATGTCTGGTCAAGCATGTGGTGCCAAAGCGGCTGATGTTTTGGCCACACGAGATACGCTTGAGACATATGTTGCAAATAGCAGCAGTGCGATCTGATGCACTCGACTCAAAAAAGGCCCACACCAAAGAACTTTTGGAATAACGTGCAGAGGCAGCGTACTGCACAGGCGGAGCTCTGCGGTGTGATTCAGTCGGTATAATGCCCTTACGCTGGCCCCCGGAGGGCATCCTGCCTCGTTGGAGATGTGCCTCCTCCTCATCCTCCTCCTCTCTCCTATCAGGCACCTCATCATCCCCTCCCTCTTGATCACTGGAGCAAATCTGGCAGTATGCTGCAGCTGGTGGAACATGACTGCCAGATTGCTGTCCTTCTTAAGCATCCTCTCTCTCTGCGCTCACGCTACTGCCTTCCTCTAGATGGGTATCATCATCAGACCCTTCAAAATGCTGGGCATCCTCCTGGAGCATGTACCTAACACTGTGCTCAAACAGTACGGGGGACTCCTAAGGAGGACATGGTGGGTCTAGGGAAGGAGTGACTGATGATGACATTGATACGAGGGAAGAGGACGCATTGGCAGCTGCTTTGCCAGTACCCTGAGCCTGGGTGAGAGAGGATGAGGAGGATGAGGAGGGCTTGGTCATCCACTCTACCAAGTCTTCGGCATGATGCGGCTCAACACGTCCAGCTGCCGAAAATAAGGACAAGCGTGTCCCATGGCCACGTGCTGATGACAATGCACCGCGTCCACGACCAGCACTGTTGCCCCCAGACACAGAGCCTGCTTGCCCTCTTTTATTGGCTCGTGACTGTCTGCCTCTCCTTGTTGGCCTTCCAGACATTCTAATGGCCTGCAGGGAGATGGGAAAACCAGCAATAAGGGGTAGCTTCAGGTGTATACTGTGCAGGAGGCACCTACACCCACTGTAACTGCTTGCAGATGCCTGTCTGTGTTACACTACAAAAAAACACAACGAGCAATAAGGGGTAGCGTATACTGTGCAGGAGGCACCTACACCCACTGTAACTGCTTGCAGGTGCCTGGCTGTGTTACACAACAGAACAACACCATGAGGAATAAGGGGTAGCGTATACTGTGCAGGAGGCACCTACACCCACTGTAACTGCTTGCAGATGCCTGTCTGTGTTAAACAACAGAACAACACCACGAGCAATAAGGGGTAGCATATACTGTGCAGGA
The DNA here is from genome assembly GCA_029206835.1 of Rana muscosa. NCBI lineage: Eukaryota > Metazoa > Chordata > Amphibia > Anura > Ranidae > Rana > Rana muscosa. Next base: position 285,475,636 of record CM055120.1, on the reverse strand, counting down.
GGCACCTATACCCACTGTAACTGCTTGCAGATGCCTGTCTGTGTTACACAACAGAACAACACCACGAGCAATAAGGGGTAGCATATACTGTGCAGGAGGCACCTACACCCACTGTAACTGCTTGCAGGTGTCTGTCTGTGTTACACAACAGAACAACACCACAAGCAATAAGGGGTAGCTTCAGGTGTATACTGTGCAGGAGGTTTAGCAAAGAATAACACTGACACTGTCCCTGCCTATACTTCTCTCTCCCTGAACGCCAACACACTACACAAGGCCGCCGTGTGGGGCGTAGTGTGGGGCGTGTACTAAACCCCCCTGTGGCCAATTATGGCTCTCCTCGCTGCCGGTGCTGTGATTGGTCAAGCATGCGGGGTCACAGTGCATGCTTGGCCAATCACAGCGCCAGCAATGCACTGCAATGGCGCAGTGCATTGTGGACCGTTCACGTCACACAAATTTGGCGCGAACGGCCCACAAAGTTCTGGTTTTGCCGAACAGGCGAACAGCCAATGTTCGAGTCGAACATGCGTTCAACTCGAACACCGAGCTCATCCCTAGTGGGCAGTATGTACAGGAGAGGAGTGTGGAGGGTATGACAGGGGGCAGTATGTACAGGAGAGGAGTGTGGAGGGTATGACAGTGGGCAGTATGTACTAGAGAGGAGTGTGGAGGATATGAATGTGGGTAGTATGTACAGGAGAGGAGTGTGGAGTATATGAATGTGGGCAGTTTGTACAGGAGAGGAGTGTGGAGGGTATGACAGGGGGCAGTATGTACAGGAGAGAAGTGCGGAGTATATGAATGTGGGTAGTATGTACAGGAGAGGAGTGTGGAGGGTATGACAGGGGGCAGTATGTACAGGAGAGGAGTGTGGAGGGTATGACAGGGGGCAGTATGTACAGGAGAGGAGTGTGGAGGGTATGACAGTGGGCAGTATGTACTAGAGAGGAGTGTGGAGGATATGAATGTGGGTAGTATGTACAGGAGAGGAGTGTGGAGGATATGAATGTGGGTAGTATGTACAGGAAAGGAGTGTGGAGGGTATGACAGGGGGCAGTATGTACTAGAGAGGAGTGTGGAGGATATGAATGTGGGTAGTATGTACAGGAGAGGAGTGCGGAGTATATGAATGTGGGTAGTATGTACAGGAGAGGAGTGCGGAGTATATGAATGTGGGTAGTATGTACAGGAGAGGAGTGCGGAGTATATGAATGTGGGTAGTATGTACAGGAGAGAAGTGCGGAGTATATGAATGTGGGTAGTATGTACAGGAGAGGAGTGTGGAGGGTATGACAGGGGGTAGTATGTACAGGAGAGGAGTGTGGAGGGTATGAATGTGGGTAGTATGTACAGGAGAGGAGTGCGGAGTATATGAATGTGGGTAGTATGTACAGGAGAGAAGTGCGGAGGATATGAATGTGGGTAGTATGTACAGGAGAGGAGTGCGGAGTATATGAATGTGGGTAGTATGTACAGGAGAGGAGTGTGGAGGGTATGACAGTGGGCAGTATGTACAGGAGAGAAGTGCGGAGTATATGAATGTGGGTAGTATGTACAGGAGAGGAGTGTGGAGGGTATGAATGTGGGTAGTATGTACAGGAGAGGAGTGTGGAGGGTATGAATGTGGGTAGTATGTACAGGAGAGGAGTGTGGAGGGTATGAATGTGGTTAGTATGTACATGGTGCCCAATATCATACCTTCTGATCCTCTCTCCTGCACATATTTTCTCTTGCCAGACACTCTGCATTCCTCTAATGCACTTTGTAATTGATCTAACCTTACCTGTTCTGGAAAGGACACATTTAAAATACAACAATGTTCCAGAATGTTGAACATTTCTCTTGGAATAAAGCCCGGTAACTTTCACAATCCTTCCATCCAGATTACAGAGGAATCATTGTACTGTCTCAGGAAGTGAACAGATTTTGTTTAGCAATATTGATCAGATATTTCCAGGGGGACTCATGTGTAAAATGTGGTATGAGATGTGCTCCCAGTTCTATAAATTCAGGGGCCCGGGGCCCCTACAAAGTTCACAGAAGAGCAGAACATTAAAGTGAAAGCTATGATTACTATTTTAATGATTGGACTGATCTTCATCCATGGTAAGTAAGAAGATTTCCTTATTATACTACATTTAATGTGAAAAAATGGCTTAATGTAGCTTAATGTGTAATAAAGTGCCTAAACCTCAATCAAATGCCCTGAAACTTTGCACACCCTAAGCTTTAACGTTTAAAACCTATCCTAAACTGGAAAACGATTCAAATTCGATATACGTCGTAATGGCAGCAGTGGGCAAATGGACGTACCTGTACGTTCCATTTAAGAATCCGTGCGGCGGGCGCGAGCTCGCGGCCGAAGGCCAGTCGCACTCTCCGTGACCGCGGGCCGCGCAAACTCGACGTTCGCTGGCGGCCCGCGATCGTGTCACGGAGAGGCAGAACAGAGAGATGCGTATGTGAACAAGGCGTTTCCATGTTCTGCCTAGTGACAGGACAGTAATCTACTGCTCCCTGTCATCGGGAGCAGTGATCTCTGTCTTGTCACTGGTAGCCCAGCCCCCCCACAGTTAGAATCACTCCCTAGGACACACTTAACCCCTTCCTCGCCCCCTAGTGGTTAACCCCTTCACTGCCAGTGTCATTTACACAGTAATCAGTGCATTTTTATAGCACTGATCGCTGTAAAAAATGACAATGGTCCCAAAATAGCGTCAAAAGTGTCCGATCTGTCCGCCATAATATCACAGTCATGATAAAAAGCGCAGATCGCCGCCATTACTAGTAAAAAAAAATATTAATAATAAAAATGCCATAAATCTGTCCCCTATTTTGTAGACGCTATAACTTTTGCACAAACCAATCAATAAACGCTTATTGCGATTTTGTTTAACAAAAATATGTAGAAGAATATGTATCGGCCTTAACTGAGGAAAAAAATCGTTTTTTTATATATTTTTTGGGGATATTTATTATAGCAAAAAGTAAAAAATATTGCTTTTTTTTCAAAATTGTCGCTCTTCTTTTGTTTATAGCGCAAAAAAATTTTAATCGCAGAGGTGATCAAATACCACCAAAAGAAAGCTCCATTTGTGGGAAAAAAGGACATCCATTTTGTTTGGGTGCCACGTCGCACGACCGCAGTGACGAATCACTAAATATGCTCTGGTCAGGAAGGGGTTAAATTCTGAAGTGGTTAAATATCAATTTCAAAATGTCAAAAATGGTCCATATGGTTAAATTCTGGGCAGGAATCTGCAACAAAAATAAGACAAATACAATGTCTCTAAATGTATCACTTTATTTTCTATACATTTATAATCAGACATTTGATTGTATTTAGTATCAGTATGATTCGGGTTCATATGCAACAATCACAAAAGAATCAGTTTACAAAACAAAGCGTAATATTACTTCCCTCACCAACTGTGTGAATGAACAAACTGAAATGCCTAATGCAAAAGACGACTCAGATTGTCCAAATCCTGACATGTCGGTGAGGAACGTGGAGTGTGGAAGTCAAGCTCCATGAATTATAAAAAAAATGAAACCTCTCATCTAGAGCTGCACGATTCTGGCCAAAATGAGAATCACGATTTTTTGGCTTAGAATAAAGATCACGATTCTCGCGGCGTAAAATATTTCACATTATACAAAAAAAAATTTCGGCTAACTTTACTGGTTAGTTTATTTTTAATTCATTAAAGTAATTTTTTCCCCAAAAAATTGCATTTGAAGGAGCGCTGCGCAAATACAGTGCGACATAAAATATTGCAACATCCACCATTTTATTCTCTAGGGTCTCTACTAAAAAATATATATAGAATGTTTGGGGGTTCTAATTAATTTTCTGGCAAAAAAAATAAAATGATTTTAACTTAACTCAACAACTGTCAGGAAAAAGGTTTGGTGTTTAAGTGGTTAAACGTTCCTAATTTACATACAGAAGTCTATTCCTTTGATGTAAAAGTCAAATTGATACAATGTTTAGACTTAACATTCCACTGATAGAATGTTTTAAAACTTGGCAGACTGCCCAGACTTTGACTTTTGATATCTGAGAGCAGAGAGAAAATTCTCTGCATACCAAAAGATCGGAAGATCGGGAAACCCTTTGTCAAGATCGCAACGGGGAAAAAAACGCGATAACGATTCTTGACGATTATTCGTGCAGCTCTACTCTCATCTAGCCAGGACATCAACCCCGAACATTCAGGAATACATTTGCTCTTACTTTACTATGACATTTCCATGTAAAGTGTACTTAATAGAGTTCCAGTTAATGATGTTCCCCAAAGACTTTGACTTTCCCTCATAGACCTCTTTGATGGCTTCGGGAGGTAAAACATAATTCCACAGTTGGACATCTGAAATTTCACCCACAAAACTTTGTTTGCCATCAAAACTGGATCCAAATTTGTCCTGATCTTGGCCCAGGATCACCCTTCCACCTGGAAGAACCTGATGACCTTTCCGGTAAATTTTACTTGCAGAGTTCTTGCCATTAAACCAAAAGGCTGTCAAGCCTGATGAAGACTCCCAAGTCACGCAGATATGTGTCCCAAAGGTGCCGAGGGCGGGTAAAGAGAATTTTACTGCAGGTTCACTGCTGCCGAGATACAGGGAAAGCTGACCGTCTACTTCTCTCCAAACGTTTAACTCATCTCGGTAATTGTAATAGGAGAATAAGATGATCTCCCGATGGCCGGATAACTCAGTGGAGACACGGAGACAAAGGGTGAATTGAGTTAAGTCTATTGGCACACTTGGGTGTAAGATTGCGTAATCCTGAACACCTTCTTTCACAAACACCAGTGATTTTCCACTAAGACCTAAAAAATAATAAAAAATACACAAATTTTAGGACAGCTCAACAAAATGCGGTGTCTATGGTGAACATGGCATATAAAGACAATATGAAAAGGAATAGGGAATTGGGATTTTGGAGGTGCGAAATTATAACAATAAAGTATATGAAAAAATATTTATTTATAAATCTTTAAAAAATGACAGAATATAAAAATCCATACAGTAATACAATACAGTTTCAAGAGTGTGCAAGCTGAGAAATTCTCTCTACATGTTTCGCAATGTTTGTGGCTTCCTCAGGAGAATTTAATTTGTCAGGCACTGAAAAAATTGTCAGTGCCTGACAAATTAAATTCTCCTGAGGAAGCCACAAACATTGCGAAACATGTAGAGAGAATTTCTCAGCTTGCACACTCTTGAAACTGTATTGTATTACTGGATGGATTTTTATATTCTGTCATTTTTTAAAGATTTATAAATAAATATTTTTTCATGTACTTTATTGTTATAATTTCGCACCTCCAAAATCCCAATTCCCTATTCCTTTTCATATTGTCATTACTACAAGGGGATGTGGTGCTGACTTATTTAGATGTTGAGTAGACAAATGTTCTCCTTTGGATGGCATATAAAGGTTTAATTCTTAGATGTAGCGCACACCAAGGAGGACTTGGATGACCACTAAAGGAATGCACCAAGGAGCACACCAAAAAGTCCTAGGCCAGTGATGGCGAACCTTGGCACCCCAGATGTTTTGGAACTACATTTCCCATAATGCTCAACTACACTGCAGAGTGCATAAGTAACATGGGAAATGTAGTTCCAAAAAATCTGGGGTGCCGAGGTTCACCATCACTGTCCTAGGCAGTCATCAAGAAGGTGTGGCTTTGTGGCTTGTTTTAAAGGAAACCTATACTGGGAGAAATGCAAAGAAGGTCATCACAGATCTCCTTCTGAAAATTCAAGTTGCCTGGCTGGCTTTGGTACTGTGACATCACCAATCTCAGAAGGAGGAGTCAGAAATGAAATGCTGTCTCAGTGAAAAAATTGAACTGCTCAGCAGGTGGGCTCTGCTCCTTGTATGCATCTCCTGGTTTCACTTTCAAATTTACCTTTAACTCCTTTGCGCCGATTACACACATCTATGCGGCCTCGCAGAAGTGGGCTTTTTTTTCCCATGGGGCCGCATATAGGCATATCTCCCTTTGTGCTGGGAGTGCGCCACACAGTGCACTCCCATCACAGAGACTGTACTCTCACCAGTGGCAACTGGTGCTCAAAATTTTTGAGGGGGGCGCAAACTAACTGAAAAATTCTGAAGAATACTGAATTAAAACATCAATTTCAGCCACTGCGCCCATCTAGTTGGGATGATATGTACGGTTTTACTAACACATGTCAAAGTTACAAAATTGTGCTTATGCATTTAGATTTTTTTACCTTTAGGCGTGAAGAGGTTAAAATTTGACATCGTTTCACATTTATAGCCCTTTCACACTAAACCACCCCAGGCGTCGGCGGTAAAACGCTGCTATTTTTAACGGCGCTTTACCGTGGGATTTGCGGCGCTTTTCGGACGGTAGCGGGGCACTTTTAACCCCTGCTAGCGGCCGAAAAAGGGTTAAAACCGCCTGCAATGCGCCGATACAGCGACGTTTTGCCGGCGGTACGGAGGCGCTGCCCATTGATTTCAATGGGCAGGAGCGCGTTAGGAGCGGTGAGTTCACAGCACCTAATGCGCTTCAAAGAAGCTGCTGGCAGGACTTTTTCTGATGCCCTGCCATCGCACCGCTGCAGTGTGAAAGCCCTCGGGCTATCACACTGGAGTAAATGGAGCAGCTGTTTTAGGGTGGTTTGCAGGCGCTATTTTTAACGCTATAGCGCCTGCAAAACGCCCTCAGTGTGAAAGGGGTCTTATATTCACATGCAGGGAACACAGGTGACAAGCAATTGATTAAAATAAGTCCTAAATGACGTGATTTACCTTCTCCCGTCACAACCCTCTCATTTATACCCGACAGTGGATTTTCTGAAAGCGAGAAAAAAAATAAAGAAAAATACAATGAGCATTTCAAAATATATAAACAAAATGGTTACACTTTTCTTAAAAAATTTATGTAAATAAAGTTTTTCATCATAAAAATATTCTGAAGAGAAATTAATATTTTATGTAAATAGTAATTCTGAAAACTCTTCACTTTTCAGGGAGACCCCAAATCATGGGCGTAGCAATAGGGGTCGCAGGCGTCACAATTGCAACCCCGCCCACATTCCAGGGGGCCTCCCCAGTGCAAAGTGTGCAGTGTACCCATAAATGAGACAAGCCTGAGGCACTGCAGTTGCGCCTATCACTGCCCGATCTCTGGCTCCTGTCACAGACGATTCTGTGCGACTTGTTTCTCAGTCACACATGGATCTCTTGCTGGAGCTTTGGGCGGCAGTCTGGGGGTGCATCTCTGGAGGGGGGCGGGGTGCTGATGTCATGTCATTCCCTTGAACCCCTGGGAAGGAAAGGAAATCTGCCATCCCTGAGAGAGCGAGAGAGAGAGATGTGATTCTGAAGTGAGCTCTGTGAATTTAGAGAGGAGGAGGGGCACTTGTACAGACTAGGGGGGGCACTTGTACAGACTGGGGGGTGGACTTGTGCAGACTGGAGAGGGGGACTTGTTGGACTTGTACAGACAAGGGGAGAATTTTACAGACTGGGGGGGACTTGTGCAGACTGGAGGGGGGGACTTCTTGGACTTGTACAGACAAGGGGGGGAATCGTACAGACTGGGGGGACTTGTGCAGACTGGGGGGGGGACTTGGGCTGAATGGAGGGGGGGACTTGTGCAGACTGGAGGGGGGACTTGTGGGAGTTGTACAGACTGGGGGGATTGTGCAGACTGGGGGGACTTGTGCAGACTCGGGGGGGACTTGTGCTGACTGGAGGGGGGGGACTTGTGCAGACTGGAGGGGGGGACTTGTGGGACTTGTACAGACTGGGGGGGGACTTGTGCAGACTGGGGGGGACTTGTGCAGACTGGGGGGACTTGTGCAGACTGGGGGGACTTGTGTAGACTGGGGGGGACCTGTGCAGACTGGGGGGGACCTGTGGGACTTGTACAGACTGGGGGGGACTTGTGGGACTTGTACAGACTGGGGGGTTTGAACAGATTTGTGCACACTGGGGGGGCTTTTGGTACTTGTATAGACTGGGGGGGGCTTGTGCAGACTGGGGGATACTTCTGCAGACTGTGGAGGGGCACTGAGGGGGGATTGTAAAGACTGGGGGTGACTTGCGCACACTGGGGGGGGGCTTGTTGTACTTGTACAGACTGGGGGGGGGCTTGTGCAGACTGGAGAGATACTTCTGCAGACTGGGGAGGGGCACTGAGGGGGGATTGTACAGACTGGGGGGGTCTTGTGCACACTGGGGGGCTTGTGGTACTTGTACAGACTGGGGGGGGGCTTGTACAGACTGGGGGGCCTTGTGCAGACTGAAGGGGGACTTGTGCAAAATGAGAGGGACACTGAGGTGGGGCTTGTGCAGATTTGGGGGGACTTGAGCAGACTTGGGGGGAGCTTATGCAGACTGAAGAGGTAGACTTGTGCAGACATGGAGTGGTCGGTGGGAGTATCTTGGCGCACAGTGGAAGTGGCGGATGGTAGTGGGGGGGGGGGCAGGTCAACTTTTGCACTGGGGCCCACAAGCTTCAAGCTACGCCTCTGGCCCAAATGTTGTACAATTGAGGTTTTCTCTACTTTTGAAAATTATTTGACCCGAGACAAAGGCTAACCTGCTTAAAATATAGTTAGAAAAGTCTCATTTGGGTAGAAAGAAAAGTGCAGCACCTGCTGTTTCCATCAAGAGTTTGGAACAGAAAATTAGGGAAAATCTTCCCCATGGGAACAAAAATCACTATTCCTTTTTTGTTGAAAATGGTAAAATACTGCATATGTAGTCACGACAATATTTTGGGGGCTTTGTTCAGTGAGGGGTTGTAAAGGTAGAAGGTGCATTCTATGCATTAAGGTAAAATACCTTCTGTGTGCAGCAGCCCCCCCTCAACCCCCTAATACTTACCCGAGCCCATCTCGATCCAGCGATGTTGCACAAAAGGCTCGGCTGTCCAAGACTCTCCCTCCTCACTGGCTGAGTCAGCAGTGGGCTCCAGTGGTCCTTCAAAGTCAGTGAGCCAATGAGGAGAGAGAGGGGGCGGGGCTGGGCTGCAGCTCCATGTCTCAATGGACACACAGAGTTGTGGCTTTGCTCGGCTCGCCTTCATAGCAAGCTGCTTGCTGTGGGGACACTCACTCGGCAGGAGGGAGGGGCCAGAAACTCTGGTGAGGGACCCGAAAAGAGAAGGATCTGGGCTGCTCTGTGCAAAATCATTACACAGAGCAGCAAAGTATAAGATATTTGTTATTTTTAACCACTTAAGCCCCGGACCATTTTGCTGGCCAAAGACCAGGCCACTTTTTGGGATTCGGCACTGCATCACATTAACTGACAATTGCGCGGTAGTGCGACGTGGCTCCCAAACAAAATTGACGTCCTTTTTTCCCCACAAATACAGCTTTCTTTTGGTGGTATTTGATCCCCTCTGCTGTTTTTATTTTTTGCGCTATAAACAAAAATAGAGCGACAATTTTGAATAAAATTACATATTTTTTACTTTTTGCTATAATAAATATCCCCAAAAAATATATAAAAAAACATTTTTTCCCTCAGTTTAGGTCGATATGTATTCTTCAACATATTTTTGGTAAAAAAAATCGCAATAAGCGTTTATTAATATACAAAAAGGTGTAGCGCTGGATGAGCAAAACTGTGTATGGCTATACAGTGAAAAAAATATATAATATAAGAAAAAGTATCAAAAACATGAGTGAATACTACAAATAAACAATTTAAAGTTCATGTGTGTCAGTGAAAAATATATGAAATCTTCTCCTCTATTTAAAGATGATAAGAGTTCTACAGAGTGCAGGTATCCGATAAAAATCATAGGCAAAATGCTCCAACACTTAGTAAAGATCCCGCCACCAAGGTGAAGAATGAAGGCTTACCAGACAGCCTGCGACCGCCCTTCTCAGGGGGGTCTAAACAGGCTCAGTAGAGTGATGTTTTACTCCATGGAAGGCAGGATGATTCTGCAGGAACGCTTCATCCACAATGGGAGAGTCTCCAGAGACGTTGATTGAACATCTGACCAGAACTGGGAGTAGACACACTCTTTGCAGATCAGAGTGGATGTTCCTCAGTAAGTAGGATAAAATCCAAAAGAGAAAGAAAAACTTTCCATAGTGTAGCGTTCATCCATGAAAAAGGGGTTTATTTTCACAAAGTAATATGTGTTGGCAGTATGGCCAACCTCTTTATGGCAAAGTGGGAAGAGGACGTGGTACTTTGTGATAGGTTACCTAATCTTATTTTTTGGAAAAGATTTATTGATGACATCCTTTTTGTCTGGGATGGTGACACTGAATCAGTCAATTCCTATCTGTCTTTCTTAAATAGTAATGACAGGGGAATTATTCTTAGTTATGAGATTAGTCCCATTCAGATTCATTTTCTGGATCTCAATATTTCAATAGAGGACAATAGGATTGTCACGTCCACCTTTTTTAAACCGACGGACAGGAACGGTTATATACCACTGGACTCTTGTCATCATAGTTCCTGGCTGTCGGCGGTTCCAAAGGGTCAGTTTTTGCGCTTAAAGCGGAACTGTACCGATTTGGAGCAATATCATAAGGAGGCACAAATCCTTAGATCTAGATTCATAGTCAAAGGTTATGATATTGCTAAACTGGATTCTGTCATTTCTGAGGTTGGTCTCAGAGATAGACAGACTCTTCTGTGTGACAGACCCCCAGAGGTGGAAAACAGGGAGGATTTTGGCCTAGCCTTTCTGACCACATATTCAATCCAACACTGGGCCATTAAAAGAATCATTAAAAAACATTGGTCGGTGTTAAAGAATGACCGAGTGTTGGGGCCTCTGTTGTCCAACAGCCCAAGAGTGCTCTTCAGGGGTGCTTCCAACCTCAGACATTCAATAGCACCAAACGTACCTGATCCCCCAACTCGTCTGACTTTTTTTGGGGATCTGAAGGGATTCTATCCCTGTAGGAGATGTAAAGTTTGTAGGGTCAATGCTCTCCAGGGTAGAAGAATTACTGATTTCACTTCATCTGGAACAGGAGTGACATATCCCATTAGGTCCCTTATAACCTGCACTACTAAATGCGTGGTGTACCTCTTGCGGTGCCCATGTGGGTTGGAATATGTCGGACGGACTATTAGGAAACTCAGTATAAGATTGGGGGAGCACATTACCAACATAAAAAATGGTTTTGACAAACATAATGTGTCAAAACATTATGATCTTGTACACAATAGAAACCCAAAAGGTACTATCTTTATTGGTCTGGAAAAATATGTGCCCCATTGGAGAGGTGGAAATGGTAGAAGAAGCATATCCAGATCTGAAACCAGCTGGATACATAAATTAGGCTGTCACACACCGGGAGGCCTTAATGTGGAATGGGACATAAATTGCTTCATTAATAATGGGTGATTTATTATTTTGATGTCCCTTCCAATAATCTTTATCCATTTTTCACTTTCTTACCATTTGTGTATTTTCGATCTGGGCTTTAGTTTATGGATAACATTTCTGAATTTTGAACAATTAGTATATGTAATAGAGAGTTTTTATTGATTTTGTGTATATATATGTGTATATATTGTGAGGGGGTTAGCTCGGCAGCGGGTGTGTGTGACCCCCGGGATGGGCTCCCCACACAAAACAGGCCCAGCAAACGGAGGTTGTGGTTTTCAAAATCAAAAAAAGGTGCGGTTTATTTTCTATTTACAGTGACAAAACACAGCAAAGCAAAAGAAACATAACCAAAATAAATCCTGGTCAAGTTGACCTCTGACTAAACATACAGGTTTCCTAACTAACAACTGGGATCAGCCTAGTGCTGTCCTAGTCCCTAAGTCCCTGGTTTTAAATGTCCAAGCAAATAGCCACACAGGCTTTGTCTCACCGCACAGGGGTTCACTCTCCCTAGACAGTCCACACAGGTCTGGTTCCAGGCATGAGCTAACATCTAATGAAGCTGGGAGTTCTTATAGAGGCTTAAATGAGCTGACAAGCTTCAGCTGGTCTCATCAACTCCCTGTCTGCACGACGCCCAGCCCTCTCCCTAGAGGTATGAGTCATCCATGAGCCCACTAGCCTTATACAACTCTCCACCTAGTTGTATAAGTCGGCGTAAAGCCTGAATCTGGGCGAAATATATCTACCCCCCTGGATGCAACCAGGTGACTTTACCTTCCTGCTGTCACATACCCCCCCCCTCTTGTTTTAACCTCGGGGTTGGAACACCAGCAATCAGGCATTCATGTACTCGAGACAAAGCATCCACATTCCCCATTTGAACGCCAGGGCGATGCTTTACTGTGAAGTTGAATTCCTGGAGGGCCAGGAACCACCTATTCACTCTTCTATTTGTTTCCTTGTTTTGAGCCATCCACTTTAACGGAGCGTGATCCGTAACCATGTCAAAGTGCCTACCTAGCAGGTAGTACCGAAGGGAATCTAGAGCCCACTTCACTGCTAAACACTCCTTTTCAACGGTGGCGTAATTTACCTCATGGGACTTCAACTTCCTGCTGAGGTAAATGACTGGGTGCTCTTCCCCGTTCCAGACCTGGGACAATACTGCTCCTAACCCCACATCTGACGCATCACTTTGTACGACAAAGTCTTTAGAGAAGTCGGGTGAGTACAACACTGGCTGGCTACATAAGGCTTGTTTCAAGAATTGGAATGCTGCCTCAGCCTCGGGGGTCCATTTAATCATGACCGACCCTTTCCCCTTCGTCAGGTTGGTTAGGGGCACAGCCTTAGAAGCAAAGTGGGGAATGAATCGCCGATAATACCCAGCGATTCCCAGAAAGGCTCGTACCTGCTTCTTGCTGTTGGGACGTGGCCAACTCTGGATGGCCTCGACTTTGTTGAGTTGGGGTTTTATTACTCCCCTCCCAATGGTGTACCCAAGATATTTGGCCTCCTCCTGCCCAATGGTACACTTCTTGGGGTTAGCCGTAAACCCCGCTTCCCGAACAGAGTCCAGGACTGCTTGCACTTTTGACAGATGTGAGGCCCAATCTGTGCTATGGACAATTACGTCATCCAGGTAAGCCGCAGCATACTTCCGATGGGGCCTCAGCATCTGGTCCATTTTCCGCTGGAATGTGGCCGGCGCATTCTGTAACCCGAACGGCATTCTTTTATATTGGAACGCCCCGTCTGGGGTTACAAATGCGGTTTTCTCTTTGGCCGACTTGGCCAGGGGGATTTGCCAATACCCTTTTGTGAGGTCAAGAGTCGTCATGTATCGGGCTGTTCCCAGCCGGTCGATCAACTCATCTATACGTGGCATGGGGTAGGTGTCAAATTTTGTAACTTTGTTCAACTGACGAAAATCGTTACAAAATCGCCAGCTCCCATCCGGTTTAGGCACCAACACGATGGGACTAGACCAATCACTTTGGGACTCCTCTATCACCCCTAAGTTCAGCATTTTCTGTACTTCCTCCCGTATTGCCTCCCGTCGAGCCTCTGGGATCCGATAGGGTTTTAACTTCACCCTTTCACCGGGCGGGGTAATGATGTCATGCTCTACCCCAGATGTTTGTCCCGGCAGCTCAGAGAATACCTCCTTGTTGCGAAGCACAAACTCCTTAACCTCCTGTTGTTGGGGTTGTGACAAGGTGGCTGCTATTCCAACCTCAGGAATCACGCAACCAGTTTGAGCTGGTGACCAAGTGTCTGCGACTAGGGACTCTCTATCCCTCCAGGCTTTCAACAGATTAACGTGATAGATCTGTTCGGGCTTTCGCCTTCCTGGTTGTCTGACCTTGTAATTCACTTCGCTCACTTTTTCCATTATCTCGTAGGGGCCTTGCCATTTGGCAAGGAATTTACTTTCAACCGTAGGGACAAGTACCAATATCCTATCCCCCGGGGAAAAGGTACGGGTCTTTGCTCCACGGTTGTACACTCTCTGCTGTGCAAACTGCGCTTGGGCCAAATGTTCCTTCACGATGGGCATTACCTGTGCAATTCGATCTTGCATCAGGGCGACATGCTCAATCACACTCCTGTGGGGAGAACTCTCACTTTCCCAAGTTTCCTTGGCAATATCCAACAGCCCTCTTGGGTGTCTCCCATACAGTAACTCAAAGGGGGAGAATCCCGTAGAGGATTGGGGCACCTCCCTAATAGCAAACATCAAATAAGGAAGTAAACAGTCCCAATCCTTTCCATCTCTATCCACCACTTTCTTCAACATTTGTTTTAGGGTTTTGTTGAATCTTTCAACCAGCCCATCGGTTTGGGGGTGATACACAGACGTACGCAATTGCGTCACTTTGAACAATTTACACAGCTCTTTCATAACCCGGGACATAAAGGGTGTACCTTGGTCCGTAAGCAGTTCTTTACAAATACCCACCCGGCTAAAAACAAGAGATAGCTCTTTGGCTATGGTTTTGGCCGAGGTATTTCGGAGAGGGATCGCTTCTGGATAACGGGTGGCATAGTCCATTATAACTAATATGTACTGGTGCCCCCTAGCGGACTTGATTATAGGACCTACCAAATCCATGGCGATCCTCTCAAACGGGACCTCAATGATGGGTAGAGGGACCAGCGGGCTACGGAAATGTGGCATCGGGGCCAACCTCTGACACACAGGGCAGGAGGAACAATAATTTTCTACGTCCTTCATCACCCCCGGCCAATAGAATCTCTGTAATACCCTCTCTCGGGTTTTCTCTGTCCCCAGATGACCTCCAAGAATGTGCCCATGGGCCAACTCCAACACCAACTTCCTGTAAGGTTTGGGCACCACAAGCTGCTCAACGGTTTCTTCTGCCCTTTTTGCCACCCGATACAGTAGGTCCTTCTCTACGCTGAAGTATGGGTAAGTGCAGGTATTATCTGGGTTCACTAACTCGCCATCTATTTTCACTACGTTTTCCCGTGCCTTTATTAGGGCGGGGTCTTTCAACTGTTCTGTGGCAAAGTTTTCCCTGTGAACCTCAAGATCAGAAAACTCCACAGACGGTAGGTTTTCGTCTGAGGAGGTGGGCTCCTCTCCAGTTTCTTGAGTCTCCCCTGCCAATACTGATAAGGGAAATTCCGGAGAGTCCTCACCACTCTCAGGGGAGTTCTGGCTATCACATTCCTGGTACATAGGGGCACCAGTGAGGGGCTCAGGATCATCCCACAGTTCCCAGAACTTCGGAAAATCCCTTCCCACAATGGCGTCATGCGGTAACTGAGATACTAAGCCCACTGGATGAGAGAGGGTACCTTTGGGGGTCTCGAAACACACTGTAGTCACTGGATACTCTCGGGTGTCCCCATGCACACAAATAACAGCTACCTTGCTATTCCCAGAGACCTCTGTTTTAACTAACTCAGCCTTTATCAGGGTCACAAGGTTACCTGAATCCAGCAATACCACAACATTTCTACCATTAACACACATTTTGCATAAATGTTTCTCAGTTCCTCGAATGGCAGTGCATGCGACTGTCGCACACAGCGACTGACGTCTGCCCGTCAGAAAGTCACACTGCATGGGTTCCTCCACAACCGGGCAATTGGCTGCAATATGTCCCGCTTGCCGGCAGCGGTAGCAAACGCCTCTTGAGCCGCTGATTTCCCAGGCTGTTCTCGCCAAACTTGGGGTAGAGCTCCCACCCTCTCACTCTCTCCACCCTCACCCCTTGGAATCCTCTTATCCGCCCCTGGGGATGGTCTGGTCTTAGGGTGGAAAGTCCGAGTGTCTCTGGAAGAGGCCGTCAGGTTCTCTGTAGCCAAGTATTTCTCCACACGATCCACAAGACCATCGGCCGTCTCTGGGTCTCCATGGCTTACCCACTTTTGGATGGCAGTAGGAAGAGCTCTCAAAAACCGATCCATTACAACACGTTCCACAATCTTTGGTGCGGACAAAGTCTCTGGCTGTAGCCACTTTCTGCTCAGGTGAATGAGATCATACATTTGAGACCTGGGGGGTTTTCCAAGCTGGAAAGTCCAGTTATGCACACGCTGAGCCCGGACAGCCTGGGTGACACCCAGCCTTGCCAATATTTCAGCTTTTAGCATCACATAGTCTTTTGCTTGGTTAGGCTCTAGGTCATAGTAAGCTTTCTGCGATTCACCAGTTAACAGAGGAGCCACCAGTCCAGCCCACTGCTCCTCAGGCCACTTTTCTCTTTCAGCGGTCCTTTCAAATGTGGTCAAAAATACCTCTGGATCATCCTCTCCAGTCATTTTTGTCAATAAACGACTCACCCCAAAGGACGCGGTATTAGTGGGACGGCTTTCCTCACTGGTCTGCGGACGTTGCTGCATTACTGCTTCCATCTGTTGTTGTAGTCTCTGCTCTTGCTTCTGCAACAGGTCTATGAAGCGGGCCTCAGATTGCTGCTGGGCTCGTTGCTGAGCCTCCAGACTCTGTTGCAAAGTTGCGTTTGTCTGCTGCTGGGCTGCAAGGCTCCTTTGCAAACCTGCATTTGTCTGCTGTTGATTGGCATTTGCTAGAGCCAGCTGCTTCAGTATCTCCTCCATGCTGGCTTAAAAAAAACTGCCCGCATTCTCCACCAACTGTGAGGGGGTTAGCTCGGCAGCGGGTGTGTGTGACCCCCGGGATGGGCTCCCCACACAAAACAGGCCCAGCAAACGGAGGTTGTGGTTTTCAAAATCAAAAAAAGGTGCGGTTTATTTTCTATTTACAGTGACAAAACACAGCAAAGCAAAAGAAACATAACCAAAATAAATCCTGGTCAAGTTGACCTCTGACTAAACATACAGGTTTCCTAACTAACAACTGGGATCAGCCTAGTGCTGTCCTAGTCCCTAAGTCCCTGGTTTTAAATGTCCAAGCAAATAGCCACACAGGCTTTGTCTCACCGCACAGGGGTTCACTCTCCCTAGACAGTCCACACAGGTCTGGTTCCAGGCATGAGCTAACATCTAATGAAGCTGGGAGTTCTTATAGAGGCCTAAATGAGCTGACAAGCTTCAGCTGGTCTCATCAACTCCCTGTCTGCACGACGCCCAGCCCTCTCCCTAGAGGTATGAGTCATCCATGAGCCCACTAGCCTTATACAACTCTCCACCTAGTTGTATAAGTCGGCGTAAAGCCTGAATCTGGGCGAAATATATCTACCCCCCTGGATGCAACCAGGTGACTTTACCTTCCTGCTGTCACAATATGTATATATATGTATATGTATATATATGTATGTATATGTGTATGTATATGTATGTGTGTGTGTGTATATATATGTATATGTGTATTGTGACAGCAGGAAGGTAAAGTCACCTGGTTGCATCCAGGGGGGTAGATATATTTCGCCCAGATTCAGGCTTTACGCCGACTTATACAACTAGGTGGAGAGTTGTATAAGCCCAGCTAAGGCTAGTGGGCTCATGGATGACTCATACCTCTAGGGAGAGGGCTGGGCGTCGTGCAGGCAGGGAGTTGATGAGGCCAGCTGAAGCTTGTCAGCTCATTTAGGCCTCTATAAGAACTCCCAGCTTCATTAGATGTTAGCTCATGCCTGGAACCAGACCTGTGTGGACTGTCTAGGGAGAGTGAACCCCTGTGCGGTGAGAAAAAGCCTGTGTGGCTATTTGCTTGGACATTTAAAACCAGGGACTTAGGGACTAGGACAGCACTAGGCTGATCCCAGTTGTTAGTTAGGAAACCTGTATGTTTAGTCAGAGGTCAAGTTGACCAGGATTTATTTTGTTTATATGTTTCTTTTGGCTTTGCTGTGTTTTGTCACTGTAAATAGAAAATAAACCGCACCTTTTTTTTGATTTTGAAAACCACAACCTCCGTTTGCTGGGCCTGTTTTTGTGTGGGGAGCCCATCCCGGGGGTCACACACACCCGCTGCCGAGCTAACCCCCTCACAGTTGGTGGAGAATGCGGGCAGTTTTTTTTAAGCCAGCATGGAGGAGATACTGAAGCAGCTGGCTCTAGCAAATGCCAATCAACAGCAGACAAATGCAGGTTTGCAAAAGAGCCTTGCAGCTCAACAACAGAACTTCGCAGCCCAGCAGCAAGCTCATCAACAGAGCCTTGCAGCCCAGCAGCAAGCTCACCAACAGAGTCTGGAAGCTCAGCAACAAGCCCAGCAGCAATCTGAGGCCCGCTTCATAGACCTGTTACAGAAGCAAGAGCAGAGACTACAACAAATGGAAGCAGTAATGCAGCAACGTCCGCAGACCAGTGAGGAAAGCCGTCCCACTAATACCGCGTCCTTTGGGGTGAGTCGTTTATTGACAAAAATGACTGGAGAGGATGATCCAGAGGTATTTTTGACCACATTTGAAAGGACTGCTGAAAGAGAAAAGTGGCCTGAGGAGCAGTGGGCTGGACTGGTGGCTCCTCTGTTAACTGGTGAATCGCAGAAGGCTTACTATGACCTAGAGCCTGACCAAGCAAAAGACTATGTGATGCTAAAAGCTGAGATATTGGCAAGGCTGGGTGTCACCCAGGCTGTCCGGGCTCAGCGTGTGCATAACTGGACTTTCCAGCTTGGAAAACCCCCCAGGTCTCAAATGTATGATCTCATTCACCTGAGCAGAAAGTGGCTACAGCCAGAGACTTTGTCCGCACCAAAGATTGTGGAACGTGTTGTAATGGATCGGTTTTTGAGAGCTCTTCCTACTGCCATCCAAAACTGGGTAAGCCATGGAGACCCAGAGACGGCCGATGGTCTTGTGGATCGTGTGGAGAAATACTTGGCTACAGAGAACCTGACGGCCTCTTCCAGAGACACTCGGACTTTCCACCCTAAGACCAGACCATCCCCAGGGGCGGATAAGAGGATTCCAAGGGGTAAGGGTGGAGAGAGTGAGAGGGTGGGAGCTCTACCCCAAGTTTGGCGAGAACAGCCTGGGAAATCAGCGGCTCAAGAGGCGGCAAGAAGGATCGTTTGCTACCGCTGCCGGCAAGCGGGACATATTGCAGCCAATTGCCCGGTTGTGGAGGAACCCATGCAGTGTGACTTTCTGACGGGCAGACGTCAGTCGCTGTGTGCGACAGTCGCATGCACTGCCATTCGAGGAATTGAGAAACATTTATGCAAAATGTGTGTTAATGGTAGAAATGTTGTGGTATTGCTGGATTCAGGTAGCCTTGTGACCCTGATAAAGGCTGAGTTAGTTAAAACAGAGGTCTCTGGGAATAGCAAGGTAGCTGTTATTTGTGTGCATGGGGACACCCGAGAGTATCCAGTGACTACAGTGTGTTTCGAGACCCCCAAAGGTACCCTCTCTCATCCAGTGGGCTTAGTATCTCAGTTACCGTATGACGCCATTGTGGGAAGGGATTTTCCGAAGTTCTGGGAACTGTGGGATGATCCTGAGCCCCCCACTGGTGCCCCTATGTACCAGGAATGTGATAGCCAGAACTCCCCTGAGAGTGGTGAGGACTCTCCGGAATTTCCCTTATCAGTATTGGCAGGGGAGACTCAAGAAACTGGAGAGGAGCCCACCTCCTCAGACGAAAACCTACCGTCTGTGGAGTTTTCTGATCTTGAGGTTCACAGGGAAAACTTTGCCACAGAACAGTTGAAAGACCCCGCCCTAATAAAGGCACGGGAAAACGTAGTGAAAATAGATGGCGAGTTAGTGAACCCAGATAATACCTGCACTTACCCATACTTCAGCGTAGAGAAGGACCTACTGTATCGGGTGGCAAAAAGGGCAGAAGAAACCGTTGAGCAGCTTGTGGTGCCCAAACCTTACAGGAAGTTGGTGTTGGAGTTGGCCCATGGGCACATTCTTGGAGGTCATCTGGGGACAGAGAAAACCCGAGAGAGGGTATTACAGAGATTCTATTGGCCGGGGGTGATGAAGGACATAGAAAATTATTGTTCCTCCTGCCCTGTGTGTCAGAGGTCGGCCCCGATGCCACATTTCCGTAGCCCGCTGGTCCCTCTACCCATCATTGAGGTCCCGTTTGAGAGGATCGCCATGGATTTGGTAGGTCCTATAATCAAGTCCGCTAGGGGGCACCAGTACATATTAGTTATAATGGACTATGCCACCCGTTATCCAGAAGCGATCCCTCTCCGAAATACCTCGGCCAAAACCATAGCCAAAGAGCTATCTCTTGTGTTTAGCCGGGTGGGTATTTGTAAAGAACTGCTTACGGACCAAGGTACACCCTTTATGTCCCGGGTTATGAAGGAGCTGTGTAAATTGTTCAAAGTGACGCAATTACGTACATCTGTGTATCACCCCCAAACCGATGGGCTGGTTGAAAGATTCAACAAAACCCTAAAACAAATGTTGAAGAAAGTGGTGGATAGAGATGGAAAGGATTGGGACTGTCTACTTCCTTATCTGATGTTTGCTATTAGGGAGGTGCCCCAATCCTCTACGGGATTCTCCCCCTTTGAGTTACTGTATGGGAGACACCCAAGAGGGCTGTTGGATATTGCCAAGGAAACTTGGGAAAGTGAGAGTTCTCCCCACAGGAGTGTGATTGAGCATGTCGCCCTGATGCAAGACCGAATTGCACAGGTAATGCCCATCGTGAAGGAACATTTGGCCCAAGCGCAGTTAGCACAGCAGAGAGTGTACAACCGTGGAGCCAAGACCCGTACCTTTTCCCCGGGGGATAGGATACTGGTACTTGTCCCTACGGTTGAAAGTAAATTCCTTGCCAAATGGCAAGGCCCCTACGAGATAATGGAAAAAGTGAGTGAAGTGAATTACAAGGTCAGACAACCAGGAAGGCGAAAGCCCGAACAGATCTATCACGTTAATCTGTTGAAAGCCTGGAGGGATAGAGAGTCCCTAGTCGCAGACACTTGGTCACCAGCTCAAACTGGTTGCGTGATTCCTGAGGTTGGAATAGCAGCCACCTTGTCACAACCCCAACAACAGGAGGTTAAGGAGTTTGTGCTTCGCAACAAGGAGGTATTCTCTGAGCTGCCGGGACAAACATTTGGGGTAGAGCATGACATCATTACCCCGCCCGGTGAAAGGGTGAAGTTAAAACCCTATCGGATCCCAGAGGCCCGACGGGAGGCAATACGGGAGGAAGTACAGAAAATGCTGAACTTAGGGGTGATAGAGGAGTCCCAAAGTGATTGGTCTAGTCCCATTGTGTTGGTGCCTAAACCGGATGGGAGCTGGCGATTTTGTAACGATTTTCGTCAGTTGAACAAAGTTACAAAATTTGACACCTACCCCATGCCACGTATAGATGAGTTGATCGACCGGCTGGGAACAGCCCGATACATGACGACTCTTGACCTCACAAAAGGGTATTGGCAAATCCCCCTGGCCAAATTGGCCAAAGAGAAAACCGCATTTGTAACCCCAGACGGGGCGTTCCAATATAAAAGAATGCCGTTCGGGTTACAGAATGCGCCGGCCACATTCCAGCGGAAAATGGACCAGATGCTGAGGCCCCATCGGAAGTATGCTGCGGCTTACCTGGATGACGTAATTGTCCATAGCACAGATTGGGCCTCACATCTGCCAAAAGTGCAAGCAGTCCTGGACTCTGTTCGGGAAGCGGGGTTTACGGCTAACCCCAAGAAGTGTACCATTGGGCAGGAGGAGGCCAAATATCTTGGGTACACCATTGGGAGGGGAGTAATAAAACCCCAACTCAACAAAGTCGAGGCCATCCAGAGTTGGCCACGTCCCAACAGCAAGAAGCAGGTACGAGCCTTTCTGGGAATCGCTGGGTATTATCGGCGATTCATTCCCCACTTTGCTTCTAAGGCTGTGCCCCTAACCAACCTGACGAAGGGGAAAGGGTCGGTCATGATTAAATGGACCCCCGAGGCTGAGGCAGCATTCCAATTCTTGAAACAAGCCTTATGTAGCCAGCCAGTGTTGTACTCACCCGACTTCTCTAAAGACTTTGTCGTACAAAGTGATGCGTCAGATGTGGGGTTAGGAGCAGTATTGTCCCAGGTCTGGAACGGGGAAGAGCACCCAGTCATTTACCTCAGCAGGAAGTTGAAGTCCCATGAGGTAAATTACGCCACCGTTGAAAAGGAGTGTTTAGCGGTGAAGTGGGCTCTAGATTCCCTTCGGTACTACCTGCTAGGTAGGCACTTTGACATGGTTACGGATCACGCTCCGTTAAAGTGGATGGCTCAAAACAAGGAAACAAATAGAAGAGTGAATAGGTGGTTCCTGGCCCTCCAGGAATTCAACTTCACAGTAAAGCATCGCCCTGGCGCTCAAATGGGGAATGTGGATGCTTTGTCTCGAGTACATGAATGCCTGATTGCTGGTGTTCCAACCCCGAGGTTAAAACAAGAGGGGGGGGTATGTGACAGCAGGAAGGTAAAGTCACCTGGTTGCATCCAGGGGGGTAGATATATTTCGCCCAGATTCAGGCTTTACGCCGACTTATACAACTAGGTGGAGAGTTGTATAAGCCCAGCTAAGGCTAGTGGGCTCATGGATGACTCATACCTCTAGGGAGAGGGCTGGGCGTCGTGCAGGCAGGGAGTTGATGAGGCCAGCTGAAGCTTGTCAGCTCATTTAGGCCTCTATAAGAACTCCCAGCTTCATTAGATGTTAGCTCATGCCTGGAACCAGACCTGTGTGGACTGTCTAGGGAGAGTGAACCCCTGTGCGGTGAGAAAAAGCCTGTGTGGCTATTTGCTTGGACATTTAAAACCAGGGACTTAGGGACTAGGACAGCACTAGGCTGATCCCAGTTGTTAGTTAGGAAACCTGTATGTTTAGTCAGAGGTCAAGTTGACCAGGATTTATTTTGTTTATATGTTTCTTTTGGCTTTGCTGTGTTTTGTCACTGTAAATAGAAAATAAACCGCACCTTTTTTTTGATTTTGAAAACCACAACCTCCGTTTGCTGGGCCTGTTTTTGTGTGGGGAGCCCATCCCGGGGGTCACACACACCCGCTGCCGAGCTAACCCCCTCACAGTATATATAATGTATATTAATCTGTTATAATTGGGACTTTACAAATCCCTCTTTTTGTAAACAGTTACATCATGACCCACAAGATGGCGTTGTGTGGAATAGATTCAAATAGGTGCAATATCCGGAGGTTCCACCGGGTGTCAGGATGTGATTGTTATCTATGTATAGACCTCTGCATTGAGAATTCAATGCACAGGTCCACTCTATCTGCTCCGTCTGTCAATCTGAGGCCTAACCAATGAGAGAACCCTTTGCGGGCCCTTTGGCTATAAATAGTGTGTGCGCTCTTGCGTGGGCGTGCCCCTGATGATGTCAGATTTGACGAAACGACATAGGGTGACACGTGCATGCATTGTGCACGCGCGAACGGTCGTTTGATTGACAGAATACGGAGCTTTTTATTCCTTGCAAGGAGTTTTTTAACCAGCATTTTAATATCTCAGGACTTGTTACTTTGAAGTTCTGTATCGCATACTTTGTGAAAATAAACCCCTTTTTTATGGATGAACGCTACACTATGGAAAGTTTTTCTTTCTCTTTTGGATTTTATCCTACTTACTGAGGAACATCCACTCTGATCTGCAAAGAGTGTGTCTACTCCCAGTTCTGGCCAGGTGTTCAATCAACGTCTCTGGAGACTCTCCCATTGTGGATGAAGCGTTCCTGCAGAATCATCCTGCCTTCCATGGAGTAAAACATCACTCTACTGAGCCTGTTTTGACCCCCCTGAGAAGGGCGGTCGCAGGCTGTCTGGTAAGCCTTCATTCTTCACCTTGGTGGCGGGATCTTTACTAAGTGTTGGAGCATTTTGCCTATGATTTTTATCGGATACCTGCACTCTGTAGAACTCTTATCATCTTCAAATAGAGGAGAAGATTTCGTATATTTTTGACTGACACACATGAACTTTAAATTGTTTATTTGTAGTATTCACTCATGTTTTTGATACTTTTTCTTATATTATATATTTTTTTCACTGTATAGCCATACACAGTTTTGCTCATCCAGCGCTACACCTTTTTGTATATTTATATTGTTGTACCTTATATCAGGTTTTTTTTGGTGTTTAGCAGCAGGTTTTCCTTTAGGGATTTATTTATTTATTGCACTTTAATAATTTGCACCTAGCGCAAATTTTTATTTTATAACCACAATAAGCGTTTATTGATTGGTTTGCGCAAAAGTTATAGCGTCTACAAAATAGGGGGTAGTTTTATGGCATTTTTTTTTTTTTTTTACTAGTAAGGGGGTGTGGCATCTTGTGACACGTCACTGATCGCTGTTCCCGATGACAGGGAACAGACGATCAGTGACATGTCACTAGGCAGAACGGAGAGATGTTGTGTTTACACTAACATCTCCCCGTTCTTCAGTACAGTGACACGATCATGGGACACCGGCGGACATCGAGTCCGCAGGTCCCGCGGGCACGGTCACGGAGCTCGCGGCAGGGTCGAGAGCGCGCCGCCGGCGGCGCGTGCGGGACCACACGCCGGCAAATTAAAGGGGACGTATATATGCGCCCATTTGCCTGTCCGTGCCATTCTGTCAACGTATATCTTCCTGCGGCGGTCGGGAAACGGTTAAACAAAAAAAACTGAGACTTTAGTATCATTTTAATATTGTTTTTTTTTTTTTTTTGTTAAAAGCTGCCTGATGTCTTTATAAAAAATCAGCCTAGTAAATCTGCTTGTGCCGGAGGCGGAGGCGGAGGTTACCAAACACAGAGGAAGCTGAAAAAACAGTTTCCTCTCCATGACACCAGCTCCCTGGAGCCCCTCAACTGACCTTGTTGAGAATTCTGGGTCATAGCCTCTTTCTAGATCCTGGCAGAGCAACAATAGGAAGACTATGTAAGAGTTCAGGGCTTACTACGCAGGCACCAATGGCGCGTTGCCGCAAGAGGAAATCCGTGCCAACTGAGCACGCCTCAGTGCGTCAACCCGCACCTGTGCAGAAGACCTGATGAAAAAAGGCAGAAAAATGCCCAGGAGGCACACAGGAAGTGACCTCAACCTGATGGAAAAGGCAGGAAAATACACAGGAGGCGTACAGGAAGTGACCTCAACCTGATGGAAAAAGGCAGGAAAATACACAGGAGGCGCACAGGAAGTGACCTCAACCTGATGGGAAAAAAGGCGGGAAAATGCCCAGGAGGCACACAGGAAGTGACCTCAACCTGATGGAAAAGGCAGGAAAATACACAGGAGGCGTACAGGAAGTGACCTCAACCTGATGGAAAAAGGCAGGAAAATACACAGGAGGCACGCAGGAAGTGACCTCATCCCTATATATGCCCAGCCCAGACACTGCCGAATTGCTGTATTATCTTCATTCCCCCCTTGTTCCTGTGCTAGTGTGTGATCTGTCTGAACTTGTTGTGACCTGGAAACCTATTTGACTACTCTTGATTGCTGCTTGCCATTGACCTCGGATTTGTACCTTGACCATTCTAATTCTTTGCTCCCTTTGTACTCAGCTTCCAGATTGGAACCGACCCGGCTTGGATCTCGACCATTCTTCTTCTGATTAACCCTTCTGTACTTCGTTGCCAAAGTGGACTTGACCTCGGCTCGGATCTCGGACTAAAGCCTCGTACACACGGTCGGACTTCCATCTGACTTTTCCGTGGATTTTTGTCCGAACGGAGTTGGCCGGGAACACCCATAGCATACACACCACAGGACTTTTCTGCAAACTTTCTCAAAACTTCTTCCAACATCGCGTGGTTTTTCTGCTCTTTTCTGCTATTTATCGCCACCCTTTGGTCAACTTCTACTATTGTTGGTTGATTTTAACATTATTTGTTTTGTCCATCGGACAAAAGTCCGATGGTTTTCTGTACACACGGTCGGACTTTGCTCCATCGGACTTTTGTTGGGCAAAAGTTTGTCCGTTTGCAGACCGAAATTTTGTCCGATGAAAACAAAAAAAAACAAAGAAAGTTTGTCCGATGGAGCGTACACACAGTCGGATTGTTGGTCCAACTTGCACAAAATGAAGTTTGTTGGCCAAAAGTCCAACCGTGTGTACGGGGCTTAAGGCTTGCACGGTGCTCCGCACCCCTTGCACCCGTGTCATTTGGTGTCCACCAAGTCTCTGTCTCCATCTCCAGAGGCTTCAAGGACCCGAGGTGCAAGGGAGGCCTCCCCTCTACTTTGATCTCACCTCAGGTATGTGGCCCTCGTGACAGAATAATTCTGTCTAGGTAAGAATGCCCAGGGCCGTTTGAAGGAATTTTGGGGCCCCAAGCAAAATGGACATGGATGCCCCCCCCCCCCCCTGCACTCACGCAAAGCCTACAGGAACCACAGCATAACGATACAGTTTAAGCTCACCCACACTTTATATAAATAAAAAAAGGTTTACAGTGCAAATACTGCTGTTGCATATAATCCAACATACTTAAAACACATACACACTCACATTAACATTAAGATGCTGTTTAGGACTGTTTATGGACAGTGGGATGGACAGGGGGACCGTGGGATGTACAGGGGGACCGTGGGATGTACAGGGGGACCGTGGGATGGACAGGGGGACCGTGGGAAGGACAGGGGGACCGTGGGATGGACAGGGGGACTCCGCACTGTAATATCCACATCATCTTCCCCACTGTAATATCCACATCATCTCCCCCACTGTAATATCCACATCATCTCCCCTGTAATGTCCACATCTCCCCCCACTGTAATGTCCACATCTCCCCCACTGTAATGTCCACATCTCCCCCACTGTAATGTCCACATCTCCCCCCTGTAATGTCCACATCTCCCCCCTGTAATATCCACATCTTCCCACTCACCTCGGCCGCTGCCGCCGGATGTACCAAGATGGCCGCCGCTCCGGAGCTAGGCCGAAGCCGCGGCCTTTCCTATGGCCGCAATCCACGGATCGGCTCAGGGCGGAAGTCCAGGACAGGCAGCAGGCAGGCACCCTAGGCTGGGGCCCCAGGCCAGCTCGGGGCCCCAAGCAATTGCTTGTTTTGCCTGTCCTGTTCCGAAGGCCCAGAGAATGCCAATACATGGCAGAACATTCATACTGTAAGAAGCTGTAGACCTCTTACCATTGGAAGACAGACCAAACACTTGGACTTCGCAGAGTGAAAGCTTCCCTTTCCGGTCCGGTATGATTACTGTCACATATTTCCCCTTCATTCCTTTACAGTTGAACATGGCGGTCTCCCCAGGGCCCAACGAATAGATGACTGCACACCTGTCCAAATTTAAAGAATCAAACTCTCAATACTTTCAATTATTGAGTCTGCTTTTTTTATTTAAAAAACAATTGCAGCCAAAAAGTGGGCTGAGAGACCTGTTGGTTTATTATACACTATATATTTGTGGAGCCCCAACCATCACATGTACAGTATATGAGCTTGTTGGACATCCTATTCTAAAACTATGGGCATTACCATAGAGTTGACCCCCTTTGTGGTTATATCCCTCCCCCTCCCCCCGTTCTAGGAATGCATTCTAGAAGATTTTGGTGTGTTTCTGTGGAAATTTATGTCCATACAGCTAAAGGAACATTTGTAAGGTTTGGTTCTGATGTTGGATGAGAAGACCTGCCTCACATTTGGCCTTCAAAATCATCCCAGAAGTTTGTGAGTTAGGTTGAGGTCATGGCGAATAATTGACATTTAGTACATGTAATACTGTATATACTCGAGTATAAGCCGAGTTTTTCATCACATTTTTTTGTGCTGAAAAAGGCCCCCCCCCCCCCTCGGCTTATACTCGAGTATATATGATCAGCCCCTGTGTCATGCAGTCAGAGGCCGTCCAGTGTAACCCCGCCCTGCCTCCTCCTTGTCCGTGATAGGCGGAACACTGAACACTGACTCACTGATGGGAAACTGAGTGTTCCATCTATCACGGACGAGGACGAGGAGGAGGCGGGGCGGGGTTACACTGGACGGCTGCTGACTGACTGCATGACATGGAGATCAGGTATGCAGATCGGCACATTGAGGCTTGCAATGGGCACAGTGAGGCTTGCAATGGACACAGTGAGGCTTGCAATGGGCACAGTGAGGCTTGCAATGGGCACAGTGAGGCTTGCAATGGGCACAGTGAGGCATGCAATGGACACAGTGAGGCTTGCAATGGGCACAGTGAGGCTTGCAATGGGCACAGTGAGGCATGCAATGGGCACAGTGAGGCATGCAATGGGCACAGTGAGGCTTGCAATGGGCACAGTGAGGCTTGCAATGGGCACAGTGAGGCTTGCAATGGACACAGTGAGGCTTGCAATGGGCACAGTGAGGCTTGCAATGGGCACAGTGAGGCTTGCAATGGGCACAGTGAGGCTTGCAATGGACACAGTGAAGCTGCAAATGGGCACAGTGTAGCTGCAAATTGGCATTGTTGACCCTGTTTTCCACTTACAGTAGCTGCTGCATTTCCTACCCTAGGCTTATACTCGAGTCAATACGTTTTCCCAGTTTTTTTGTGGTAAAATTAGGTGCCTCGGCTTATATTCGGGTCGGCTTATACTCAAGTATATATGGTAGGTCTAAAAGATGTTTTATGTTTAGCAAAAATTAGCTTTTGTTTGTTAACATAGCAATTTGGAAAGCATTTTGATTATTTTATTTCATACCAACCTGGGATTGTTCCCCCATTCCCTGGAGTCTCCTATCCTGATCTCGGCCTCGTTGATCCGTTCCCAACAACAATCCTCCCGATTGGTTACAGCCACAGAGAAGACCGCATGGACTTCCTTCAGATCTACTGTCCACCAAGGACGTAATTCCCATATAGTTTGGCTGCACTGAATCTTGGAATAGTCGCTAGAAAGAGACCCATCAATGGAGTTCCTGGAATCCCCAAAATTGTTGTAGAGGCTGGACTGGGATGACGCTCCTTTTATGGCCACATTAGGTGCTGAAAAGGTAAAAAAAATATATATATTAATAATTATGAATTAAGTTATAAATATTCCTGGAGGAACCTTAACGCTAATGGTACTTCTACGGGTCCCATATTTATACTCTTCTAGGATAAAGAAAAGTGACCTGTTCTGCTGGAGGGTGGCACTGAGTAGAAGCTTCTGCCCTTTACATGATGTGGTCCAAGTGGCATACAGCAAATATCAATTAGCACTTGTAACCTTTATTGTATTTAAAATTATTAGAATGTAGTCTTAATGTTGCCAACAGTGGAGATAAGGCTTGGTTTGAAATAAATAGGCAACGATATTACTCAACATAACGCCAAGTAAGAGATATTATGGCCACAGAAAGTGACTAGAGCAGCCTTTCTCAACCTTTTCAACACAGAGAAACCCTTGAAATAGTTCTCCGGTCTCGGGGAATCCTTGCTAAAAATTCCAGATCTACAATTTATGAAACCTTAGTGTGATGGTCAGTGGGAAGGATGGTCCTTACACTCAGGGCCGGCCCTACCATGGGACCCAGTGGGCCCATGGTCCCAGGCGGCATTTTAAGAGGGGCGGCAGCCATCCCGGCTGTCTCCCGAGATCTGCCATGAAAGGCTGCATCTATTGTGTGCAGCCCTTACTGCCTGGAGACAGTTTCACACTGAGCCGATTTTGACACTTGGCAGAGATGTAAAATACCTGAATGCAGAGAGACTAGCTGTCGGTATTGAGAGTTGATGTCGGGGTGGGTGGGGGAGCTATCAAACACCAGCCAATGGGATGGGGTCTGGGCGGGCCGCTATGTGTATGTAGCTCCGTCCCCTTTCTTAAACAGGACAATCATTGGCTGGTGCTCGATAGCTGCTGGGTCCCGCCCACCCCACATTACCGCTGAATTTTGAAAGCTGGTCTCTCTCTGCACTGCCTATGCTGACACTGAATTCCATGTTACACCAGGCAGAGATTTGGGCGCTGCAATCCTGAACACTGAGCCTGAGAGGAAGCATGGAGACATACTTGTTACAGTGTTTCTGACAGTAGATGCGGAATCCAGGCAGAGATGTAGTGAGGAGGGCAGACAGACCAGTGTCAGTCCCCTCTGCATGTGCTCTGTTTTGTTGTGTGATCAGACACCTTGAGGCTGCAAACATCTGGGAGCCTCTGAAGCAAAGGACAGTGTCATACCTTCTAATCGGCTGCAGTTCCTGACCATCTGATTACACAAAACGAGGTTGGTGGGGAGAAGGGGGGCTGCTTCTAGTTCTCAGGGTCTGCCCAGCCCCTTGTACCTGGCTGAAGTGCACTGATATGGTTGCTGGATTTAGTAAAGGAAGGCTGCAAGTGCAGGAGCTCCTTCTATATTTTCTATTATGTCCCTATGCCCACCATGGTCCCTAATAGAAGGTCTGTACTGAGATGGGGCTGGAATGGTGGTTTGTGCTGGGGGGAGTTTAGGACTGTGGGGGGAGATCTGTACTGAGTGGGGGTTTGGGGGGGATCGTCATGATAGAATATGACCTTGGAGGGGAGATTTGTACTGAAAGGAAGGGGTTTGGTTGTCGTCAGCGTTCCCATGTGGTGCGATTTTGGAGCCCATTCATTTTAAATGGGCTTTAGTTCACACCAGAACACAGAAAAAAATTGTGCATGCACTACTTTTTGGTGGTGTGTTTGCAATCTGCTTTACAGGTGGCGTAAAGCACCCACAGCAGATCACATGGTTCGTGCTTTCCAGCAGCATCAAAAATGCTCACAGAAGAATAAATACAATTCTAAAAAAATTTAAATTCTAAAACATAATTAGCAAAAAATAAAGGGCCGTTCACATGTACTTTGCTATCTGAAGAGCTGTTAGCATTTAGATTGCTCTTCAGAGAGCTTTTAACAGGTGGCGAGGAGGCATATTGCCTCCTCACTGCCTGTTTTAACCCCACACTAGCACGCTGCAATCATGTACTTTGCATGCTGTTGGACACTTGCAGAGCAGCACTATTCACTTGACTTTTTCGACAAGGATATAATTTCTGCTATGGCTGTGAAGCACGGCATCGGATGTCATGGAATGTGTATACCCCCAGCCACTGCCTCCACTGCTAAAGGGGGTAGCATTTTGTCTGGCAGTAAAAACACTGTTCAACCATGGGTTTTTACCACCCCCAAGCTCATGTGTAAATGAGCCCTAAGGACTCATTCATCCATGTATTCTGGCCTTGCGAATGAGTAAATTGTTCACACAGCTGGAGCTGCCTGTTAGGCCCCTTTCACACGGGACGGATCCGTGATGATCCGCCCTGTGAAGCTCCGCTTGCTCAGTGGGGATCGCTCCATTGATCCCCGCTGAGCTGGCAGATGACAGGGCGGTCCCTGCACACTGTGCAGGGACCGCCCTGTCAGATCTCTGCTCTCCCCTATGGGGGGATCGGATGAACACGGACCGTCTGTGCCCGTGTTCATCCGATCCGCTCTGCAGACGGATTGAAAAATGGGATTTTCCTCCGTCTGCAGAATCGGAGGATTGCGGACACGGAGGAGATCGGGTGTCAGCGGATATTCATCCGCTGACACCCGCAATCTCATAGGGACCAATGTATGTCCCTTTTTCATCCGTAAACGGATGGATGAAAAAGCGGACATACGGTCAGCATGTGTGAAAGGGGCCTTAGGGACGCAGTGGTTGTATGAACACAGCCACAGGTCCAAATTTGACAGGTGTGCAATTGTGGGGGAGTGGTCCTGAATGCGCACTATGGGCTCTTTCACATGGGCGGATCCCGTGATGATCCGCCCCGTGAACATCCGCTTGCTTAGCGAAGATCGCTTCATTGATCCCCGCTGAGCCGGCGGATGACTTGTCCGTCTCTGCACATTGTGCAGAAACGGAACGGTCAGATCACCGCTCTCCTCTATGGGGGATCGGATGAAAACGGACCTTCTGTCCGTTTTCATCCGATCCGCAGACGAATGGAAAAGTAGGATTTTCCTCCGTCATGCTAAACGGACCATAGCGGAGACTGATGTCATCCGCTGACATCCGCTATCCCATAGGGATACATGCATGTCCGTTTTTTCATCCGAAAACGGATGGATGAAAAACAGACATACGGAACGTCCTTGTGAAAGAGCCCTTTGGGGCCGTACACCTGCACTCACACACCTGTCACCCATAGTGTAACATTTTCTGCCTGCACACAGCTCCAGGTGACTCCAGACACATAAAAAAACCACTGATTCACATTGTACAGGCCACAGTACCCTTGTGAATGAGCCCCGATACCTCATTCACACATAAAGCTTTGATTCTCAATACACTTTCTTAGCTTTTAGATTTAGTAGGAATTCTGTTGTGTTTGTGTCAGGTAGACTGTACAGGGCCCAGCAATTTCTAACAGCAGCTCTGATTACATGACAGTGTCGCACACAGTTTCACTAAGGGTCAATATCGGCTCAGTGTGAAACTCCCTCTTCTCTGTCAGTGCTAATCAGTGCCACCTATCAGTGCCAGTCAGTGCCTATCAGTGTTTCCAATCAGTGCCGCCTAATATCAGTGCCAACCAATGCCACCTATTGGTGCCAAGTGTTTCCAATCAGTGCCACCTACCAGTGCCAATCAGTGACAGTGCTACCAAACAGTGCCCATCAGTGTCGCCAATCAATGCCCATGAGTGCCACCTATCAGCGCCCAGTGATGCCAATTTGTGCCCATCAGTGCTGCCAATTAGTGCCCATCAGCGCTGCCAATCAGTGCCACTAAGTGCTGCCTATTAGTGTCAATCAGTGCTTTCTATGAGTGCCAATCAGTGGCGCCTGTCAGTGCCAATCATTGCTGCCTGTCTGCCAACCATTGCTGCCAATCTGCCAAACTGAGTGCAGGAATGGGGCGATGAACTCGGCAGCCAGGCACATTGTCCATGGGGAGCCGGCCTGGTGGGGCACAACTAAAATCTGTTGATGTTTATTAATTCCACATGCCGATCTTTAGTATAATAGGTAATCACCACACTACTAATTTTCAATAAACTACTGGAGGTAAAATAAAAAAAAGTGTCAGTAAAAGGCCTGCCCCTAAGCACTGTTATGTGTTCCCACACCACCAAAAAAAAAAGAAAGTGCAGCGCTAACTTACTGATCAATAACTTTAAAAAAATGTCTTCATCAGTTCAGGCCAATATGTATTCTTCTACATATTTTTGGTTAGAAAAAAAAAAAAAAAAACCTAATAAGCGTATATTGATTGGTTTGCGTAGAAGTTATAGCGTCTACAAAATAGGGAATAGATTTATGGCATTTTTATACTGATTTTCTGATAAAATTTATTTTAGTTATGATATAACTTAATGAATGTGGGGGGCCTTTTGGTGGGCGTGATTTTTTTGGGGGGGCAGCATTTCATTATTGGTCCCAGGCAGCACAATGTCTTGGGCCGGCCCTGCTTACACTTGTGGTCATTGGGAAGAATTACCTCCTTACAGAGAGCTAAAAAGATCAATGGTGTCAGTAGGAAATTATCTGAGAGGCAGAAATTGCCCAATGCTGAAGGAACCCCTAGCAACCTCTGGAGGAACCCTGGGGTTCCACGGAACCCTGGTTGAGAATCACTGGACTAGAGCCTCAGTTCCTCTTAGAATTCAGAAAGTGTCAATACTCCAGCAGAAGTCTGAAACCAGCAGTCCTTCTCCCCTCTATACCATGCAGTCTTATGCCGCGTACACACGATCGGAAATTCCGCCAAGAAAAGTCCGATGTGAGCTTTTGGTCAGGAATTCCGACCGTGTGTAGGCTCCATCTGACTTTTTCTGTCAGAATTTACGCCAAGAAAAGATTGTGAGCAGGTTCTCTATTTTTCCGATGGAAAAAGTTCCTATCGGAAATTCCGATCGTCTGTATGCAATTTTCGACGGAATTCCGACGCGCAAAAAACTACGCATGCTCAGATTCAAGGAGAAGAGCCGAACTGCCTATTGAACTCGGCTCGTCGTACGTCTCGTACGTCACCACTTTCTTGACGGTCGGAATTTCCAACAAGATTTGTGTGACCGTGTGTATGCAACTTTTTAAACAAAGGTCCAGTTTACTGTCCTTCAGGCTTTAGGAGGGCCAGTGGCCCACTATGTCAAGTGGGAGCAGAAAATGCCTCAGGCTTGGTGGTCAGTGGGAGTAAACAATTACGTAGCATTTGTGGTCAGTAGAAGGAGGAATAGTGCCCCATCATTGGTGTCAGTGGAAGGTATAGTGCTTTATCATTGGTATCAGTGGGAGGAATAGTGCCCCATCATTGGTGTCAGTGGAAGGAATAGTGCTTTATCATTGGTGTCAGTAGGAGGAATAGTGTCCCATCATTGGTATAAGTGGGAGGAATAGTGCCCCATCATTGGTGTCAGTGGAAGTAATAGTGCTTTATCATTGGTATCAGTGGGAGGAATAGTGTCCCAGCATTGGTATCAGTGGGAGGAATAGTGCCCCATCATTGGTGTCAGTGGAAGGAATAGTGCTTTATCATTGGTGTCAGTAGGAGGAATAGTGTCCCATCATTGGTATAAGTGGGAGGAATAGTGCCCCATCATTGGTGTCAGTGGAAGTAATAGTGCTTTATCATTGGTATCAGTAGGAGGAATAGTGTCCCATCATTGGTGTCAGTGGAAGTAATAGTGCTTTATCATTGGTATCAGTGGAAGTATTAAGCCTTGTACACACGATCAGATTTCCTATGGATTTTAAACCAATGGATTTTTCCATCAGAAATCCGATGAAGCTGACTTCCATCAGTCTTGCCTACACACCATCAGTCAAAAAACCGACCGTCCAAAACGTAAAACACTCCGACGAGTCGAGAAAAATTAAGTTCTATGCCTCTGAGCATGCGTCGACTTGATTCTGAGCATGCGTGGGTTTTCTATCCGATGGAGTTCCCCACAGACGATAGTAATTTGCTATTGTTTTTTTTTTCCATCGAATACATTTAAAACATGTTCTATTTTTTAACACCGATGGGAAAAAGACCGATGAGGCCCATACACGATCAGTTTGTCCGATGAAAAAAGTCCATCGGACTGTTTTCATTGGTAAAACCGATCGTGTGTACAGGGCTTTTAGTGTCCCATCATTGGTGTCAGAGGGAGGAATAGTGTCCCATCATTGGTGTCAGTGGGAGGAATAGTGTCCCATCATTGGTGTCAGTGGGAGGAATAGTGCCCCATCATTGGTGTCAGTGGGAGGAATAGTGTCCCATCACTGGTGTCAGTGGGAGGAATAGTGTCCCATCATTGGTGTCAGTGGGAGGAATAGTGTCCCATCACTGGTGTCAGTGGGGGGAATAGTGTCCCATCACTGGTGTCAGTGGGGGGAATAGTGTCCCATCATTGGTGTCAGTGGGAGGAATAGTGCCCCATCATTGGTGTCAGTGGGGGGAATAGTGTCCCATCATTGGTGTCAGAGGGAGGAATAGTGTCCCATCATTGGTGTCAGTGGGAGGAATAGTGCCCCATCATTGGTGTCAGTGGGGGGAATAGTGTCCCATCATTGGTGTCAGAGGGAGGAATAGTGCCCCATCACTGGTGTCAGTGGGGGGAATAGTGTCCCATCATTGGTGTCAGAGGGAGGAATAGTGTCCCATCATTGGTGTCAGAGGGAGGAATAGTGCCCCATCATTGGTATCAGTTGGAGGAATAGTGCCCCATCATTGGCTATCAGTGGAAGGAACAGTCCTCCATCATTTTTGTCAGTGGGAGGAATAGTGTCCCATCATTGGTATCAGTGGGAGGAATAGTGTCCCATCATTGGTATCAGTGGGAGGAATAGTGTCCCATCATTGGTATCAGTGGGAGGAATAGTGTCCCATCATTGGTGTCAGTGGGAGGAATAGTGTCCCATCATTGGTGTCAGTTGGAGGAATAGTGCCCCATCATTGGTGTCAGTGGAAGGAATAGTGCCCCATCATTGGTATCAGTTGGAGGAATAGTGCCCCATCATTGGTGTCAGTGGAAGGAATAGTGCCCCATCATTGGTATCAGTTGGAGGAATAGTGTCCCGTCATTGGTGTCAGTTGGAGGAATAGTGCCCCGTCATTGGTGTCAGTGGAAGGAATAGTGCCCCATCATTGGTATCAGTTGGAGGAATAGTGTCCCGTCATTGGTGTCAGTTGGAGGAATAGTGCCCCGTCATTGGTGTCAGTGGAAGGAATAGGGACTGACTGTTGTCGGAGGAATTTTCCCTCACTGTTGGTGTCGGTGGAAAGAATAGTGCCTTATCATTGGTGTCAGTAAGAGGAAATAATGCCTTGAATTAATGAGAGGAATAGTTCCCCAGGGGCCACATAAAGACAAGCAAAGGGCTTCATTCTGCTTTGGGCCACAGTTTGGAGACCACTGATGTGTAGGAATGTTACCTCCATTCAGAACTTCTGGTAGGTCCATACTGATTCGTTTTCCTGGAAAACAAAAGTGACGGGAAGTAAGTTTCATATAAAATGTATTTCTTGTCTTCACTGCAATAAAAGTAGAACACTTTAATTTGTGTTTGGTAAAAGCTACATGCCGTGAGAACTGATTTTTTTTTATACTTTCAGTGTAATATACTGTATATAGATGATTGTTTTTTTATTAAGTGCTAATTTCTATTTTTCACTACATTCGCGTTTCAATTATGTGAAAGGTGTATCTATGTAATAATTGAAAAAAAAGAAAGAAGGGGGCGTGTCTCCCGAAACACGTCAGTTGAATCCTTGGTTCCTTGGTTTATGTACAACGCTGTTACTACTTTTACCTTTGTGAGTATGTACTCTTTTTATCCTTTTGCAGCACTACCCCCCTAGGGTTCCCCGCTGCTATACAGCCAGTCACACAGCATTTCCTTTGTGCATCCAGACACAGAAAGCAGTCCTTTAGCTTGTTTTTGTTGTTTCTATTAAGTAGATAATAACTTGGATGGGGTTAGGGATCAGTGGTGACCTGTCCATATGGGGAACAGGGGTGCTGCCCCCTAATCCATGCGCCCGGCCCTTAATCTACATGCAGGGTGCCGGATGCATGGATTCCAATGTTTTTTTTTTTTAAGAAGCACATGATCAGAGTCTCAGGCTCTAATTGGCTTAAAAAAAAAGGGTGGGCTCGGGGGGCAGTGTGACAATAGCAAATTAATACTTATTATTGTCTTCCTGATTCTCCTCTTGGCCAATCAGGAAGTGGGTCCTGAGACCGTCACTCGATTGGCCTGAGAAGCAATCCTATTGGCTTCCGAGAAGTAGGAGGGAGGAGATGCAGGGGAAGCCGCCATGAAGCCCAGGAGGAGGAGACGCAGGGTGAAGCCGTCGCCCAGAGGAATCGCTGCCCGTGACCTACAGTACATGGGGTAAGTACGAGGCTGGTGACTGACCAAGGGGGGGTGCCGGAGGGTGGATTCCCTTTTGGGTGGAGCTTCCGCATTAACTATGTACACGAACAATCATTCTGTACAGCAAAGAGACCGTGGGGAAAATACTACATACATAAAAGTAACAAAGCTGTCCTGTGCATATAATATATCTGCTAGATTGATGCCTCCTCAGCACTCTGACCCCTCTACACCCCATATATCCCCCCAGCACTGTGACCCCTCTACACCCCAGATATCCCCCCAGCACTCTGATCCCTCTACACCCCAGATATCCCCCCAGCACTCTGACCCCTCTACACCCCAGATATCCCCCCAGCACTCTGACCCCTCTACACCCCAGATATCTCCCCAGCCCTCTGACTCCTCTACACCCCAGATATCCCCTAACCACTCTGACCACTCTACACCCCAGATATCCCCCCAGCACTGTGACCCCTCTACATCCCAGATATCCCCTAACCACTCTGACCCCTCTATACCCCAGATATCCCTCCCAGCACTCTGACCCCTCTACACCCCAGATATCCCCCCAGCACTCTGACCCCTCTACACCCCAGATATCTCCCCAGCCCTCTGACTCCTCTACACCCCAGATATCCCCTAACCACTCTGACCACTCTACACCCCAGATATCCCCCCAGCACTGTGACCCCTCTACATCCCAGATATCCCCTAACCACTCTGACCCCTCTATACCCCAGATATCCCTCCCAGCACTCTGACCCCTCTACAGCCCAGATATCCCCCCCCAGAACTCTGACCCTTCTACACCCCAGATATCCCCATCAGCACTCTGACCCTTCTACACCCCAGATATCCCCCCAGCACTCTGACCCCCCTATACTCCAGATATCCCCCCCAGCACTCTGACCCCTCTACACCCCAGATATCCCCCCCAGCACTCTGACCCTTCTACACCCCAGATATCCCTCCCAGCACTCTGACCCCTCTACAGCCCAGATATCCCCCCCCCCCAGAACTCTGACCCTTCTACACCCCAGCACTCTGACCCTTCTACACCCCAGATATCCCCCCAGCACTCTGACCCCTCTACACCCCAGATATCCCCCCAGCACTCTGACCCCTCTATACCCCAGATATCCCCCCAGCACTCTGACCCCTCTACACCCCAGATATCCCCCCAGCACTCTGACCCCTCTACACCCCAGATATCCCCCCAGCACTCTGACCCATCTATACCCCAGATATCCCCCCAGCACTCTGACCCCTCTACATCCCAGATATCCCCCCAGCACTCTGACCGTTCTACATCCCAGATATCCCTCCAGCACTCTGACCCTTCTACACCCCAGATATCCCCCCCAGAACTCTGACCCTTCTACACTCCAGATATCCCCCCAGCACTCTGACCCCTCTACACCCAGATAGCCCCTAACCACTCAGACCCCTCTATAGCCCAGATATCCCCCCATTACTGCCACCCCTCTACATCCCAGATATCCCCCAGCCCTCTCACCCCAGATATCCCCCCAGCACTCTGAACCCTCTACACCCCAGATATACCCCCCAGCACTCTGACCATTCTACACCCCAGATATCCCCCCAGCACTCTGACCATTCTACACCCCAGATATCCCCCCAGCACTCTGACCCCTCTACACCCCAGATATCCCCCAACCACTCTGACTCTTCTACACCCCAGGTATCGCCCCAGGACTGTGACCCCTCTACACCCCAGATATCCCCCCAGCACTCTGACCCCTCTACATCCCAGATATCCCCCAGCCCTCTGACCCCTCTACACCCCAGATATCCCCCCAGCACTCTGACCCCTCTACACCCCAGATAGCCACCAAAGCTACCCCAAGCATTGCTACCGCCTATACACCCCAGATACCCCCTAAGCATTGTTTTCCCCCATACAGCCTTGATATCCCCCATTACCATTATTCCATCCATCTAGTACTCCATTTTCCAGTGGAGATACAGTGCATGTGAACTTTTGGCTATGTGCCTACCTCCGGCACTGGACTCGCCTATACCAAGCAAGCAGGCAGAATGAGGGGCGGAGGAGGGAGCATCCCTCCAGGCATTCCAAGCCCTTCGGTGCAAACAGTGCTGAACAGCTGGGCTCACCATGACACCATCCACAATGCTACTTCCGCAGGTGGGCTCTCAATGCTGCTGACTCTGCAGCTCCCACTCCAGCTCCTACCCCGCAGCCTTCGAGTCCCGAGCATTCAAGCTGCATGAGGTGGGGGTCAGAGCATCACTGGTGCTCCGGCCCTGCCACTCCCTGCTGGCTGTGAAATAATAGGTATCGTTCTGGACAGCGCACCACTGCCAGAATGCCTCTCCTGTGTATCCATCACTCTCAGTGGCATCATGGGGCCCCCAATTTTGGGGCAGCGTGGGCTCAAGGACCAGCTGCTTTGGGGAAAGTGCAGGGGCCCCCCATGCAGCTGGGGCCCCTGGGCTTTGCCCAGGTGTGCCCACTTATTAAGACAGCCCTGGTCTATGCGACTGACACACACTGGAGACTTCCCAGGGCAAGGTTGGATGAAGACTTAAGCCCACTGCGGTCTTCAAGAGAGACCTGTTACAGCTGGCAGTCTCTCCCCTTCTCTGTCCCTGCACTGTGCTGAGCTCACTCTGTCTCTCCTTGCTCTCTCCGCTGCCTCTCTGGAAAGCTTTCCTCCAACTGCCTCCTGTGGAAGGATCCTTCCAGGCCAGCCTCCCGAGCTCCAGCCCGAGGTAAAACCTCTTCCCAGCAGGGGTCCCTCAAGGGCCCCCGGCAGACTTCCTCAGCACTGTCTCTTTTCTTCCACCCGACTCCCTGGCTGGCATGGCTCATTTATATTTAAGGGCTCCTTAGTCCCCTGCCAGGCCCATTTCCTGGAGATATGCTAAGGGCCCCTAATTATGCAAGAAAATCCTCCTAGCTTCCACCCACTAACTTCTAGAATATTCTCCAACCTTCTAGAACCAGGAGGAGGCACCAAAGATCTGCCAGGATGAGTCATCCAGCCCTAACCTCTAATAACCCTGACCTAGATTCCATGACTTAGGTTTATCCCTTGGGCAGACTAAATTTGCCTGTACTACCAGTATTAGCACACTAGAGTGTGCTACGATTCAATAAAGCTGATAATGCACTAGGTGCACTCTTTTCGTTTTGTTTGTACATTGTAAATGCAAAATGAATGCGAAATGGCTTCAGCTAGGTCCTCAACACATAGAAGATCCTTCTCAACACATTTTGTCCATGTGGGGCCCATGTGACCTCGACGATTGAGCCCAACATGGGCAAAATGCATTAGGGGAGGTTCATCTATGGGGGAGGACCTAGCTGAGGTAATTTCTCATGTGTGCGACTCCTGTAGCTTTAGTAGTTTTCAAATCTCACCGTAAGATGTTTCAGGCAATCCAAAGACCTGAACTTCACACAGGATGAGGTGTTTGGTCCGCCCCGGGATTGTCACCGTCACATAACGGCCAACCATTCCTTTACAGGAGAAGAAGACGGACTCTCCGGATTCCATGGAAGTAATCACCCCACACCTGATAAAGACCAGGGCAAAAAATAATGTAAGACTCCATTTATAAACAAGTTATTTCTAAATGCTACACAAGCCTTTAATGTCATTAAAATAGAAACATAGATACGTGACTAAGTGGTCCATCCAGTCTTTTTTTTAAAAATTCTTGCTTTTTTTTTTTTACATATTTTTTTAGTATACAGGGCCATGAAAAAGTATACCATATATCATACCCCTTGAAATTTTCCACATTTTGTCATGTTACAACCAAAAATGTAAATGGGAAGGCTGGCCCCAGGCCAGCCTGAATTTGTAGGAGGAGGCGTTTCCTTTAAATATCGGCCCCCACTCCTCCTCTTTCTGTCGGCGGTTCTGTTCCCGTTATCGTTATTTCTGGTGCCACCCATCTGATGTCACTTCCGGGTTTTCGTCACGGTTAGGAAGACGTTTGGCTGCAAGGGGGGCTCCGAGTCTCCCCGCTTTCACGTGCGGGGTACAGGTTTCGGTCGGGTGGGGGTCCACGGGCGGGCCGCCCACCCCCATCTGGACTATTTCGG
The DNA here is from genome assembly GCA_029206835.1 of Rana muscosa. Lineage (NCBI taxonomy): Eukaryota > Metazoa > Chordata > Amphibia > Anura > Ranidae > Rana > Rana muscosa. The sequence goes on along the minus strand of CM055120.1, from coordinate 285,434,497 downwards.
GATTTTACTGGCTGGAGAGCTCCCCGCGGAGGGATGGCGGTCTCGGGCGCCTCTCCTCCTCCGGCGGTGGCGGAATCTTTCCAGTCCCACATATGTGGGCACCTAGACTGAAGCCCTGTACACACGGCCGGGAATCCCGTCAGGAAAAAAACCGTTGGTTTTCCTGACGGGATTCCTGGCAAGCTTTTCTTGCTCGCCGAGTGTACACACGGCACATTCAAAAGAACCGCCGTTCTTTTGAATGGCAAGAACGCAGTGACGTCATCGACTATGACAAGCATGCGCTCGTCACATTCGATGCCGTCGCCGCCATCTTGCTTCACCCTACACTACCCTTGTAAGCTACCACGCATGCGTCGAAGTCTCATCGAGCATGTGCGGGTTTACCTGGAGACAGGTAAGCATACACACGCACGGTTTTCTCGTCGGGAAACAGGCCGACGAGAATATAGAGAGCAGGTTCTCTATTTTTCTCGTCGAGATTCCCGACAGTTTTCCCGACGAGAAACCAGCTCCCCCAGCAGTTTTCTAGCCAAGAAAACCAGCCGTGTGTATGAGGCTTGAGTATTGAAGGGCACTTTCATTCAATTGCACGTCATAATGCCGATAGTAAGCCAGCAGCACTCACCGGACGCATTGCTATAAACAATGACAGTGCCAGCTTCACTCACAGCCACAGCTCCGCTGACGTCACCCGCTCACGGCGCCCCACACTAGACTAGAACCTCACATGGGGGGGATGTTTTTTTTTGGGCGGCTCAGGTGCGAGTGTCCTGTGTGCTCAGTCAGCCTCTCATCATCACATCGGTGTCTGTTCCAGGCCACTTTGTGTTGGTCTATCACACAAAATCCCAATAAAATACATTTACGTTTTGATGTGACGGGAGGGCCTGTGGAACCCAGAATCCCTTGGAAAGGTTGGGAAACCCTTGTTTTAGCTCCCCATGCACCTCCTATGTCTAAGTCACCCTGTGTCCATTAGGGGCACAGGGTGAATGAGAAAATATATCTTGGATTACTTAAAATGGGACAGTAAAATGTATCCACAATATCTCCCAGGATATATATAAAGACTATTCTTGGTTTGTTTGATTCTGAACTCAACATGTTATTTGAAAGAGTTGATTACATTGGCCTCTGTACAAAGTAGGAGACGGGTCCTGCTATTGTGAGAAGGTGTCCTGTGTTTTTACTTATGATAATGTATAATATACTGTGTGAAGCTTGGTGACAACAAGTCTGACCTGTAGTGAAATCCTGATTAACCACAACAATGGCTAGGTGGGCACGGAGTCACCTCGGCTGCTTTAAGGGATTCGTTAATTAGCTCATGTTAATTTATGTTTCTTGTTACCGGTGTATTATTACAGTAATATGAGCAGGAGGGGGGGAACCTCCTCTTCAACTGTATATAAGACTGTATTCTTGTTCTAATAAACAGTTCATGGTGAGCAACCAAACGATTATTGTCTTGTTATGGTTGTCAGCGGTTGGAATATCTGATATCTATATTCGGACTTGAAGGAAGCGGTATATGACGAAAGCACTCAAGTGGAGTGCGGGACGTTTTGTTACAGGTTGTAACATGACAAAATGTGGAAAATTTCAAGGGCTACGAATACTTTTTCAAGGCACTCTAGATCCGCCTTTCTGAAACTTTTTAACATGAAAGAACCCTTGAAATACATTTCTGGTTCCAGGAAATCCTTTTTAATAAATAATATATCTATGGTTCACAATACATTGGTGTAATGGTCACTGGGAAAAATCCTTCTTACACTTTTGGCTATTGGGGAGAACTCCATCTCTATGGATAACTAACTATTGTTGTCAGTGGTTACCTATCTGAGAGGCAGAAATTGCTATCTGCTCAAGAAATAAAAAGTAGTAAAAGTAGAACACCAGTACAGCTTTACAGGTGGGGAGGAAGGGAGGAAGGGACTCCCCCTGTGACCAAAGTGCAAAGCACATCAGGGGGACTTTATACACTTAATTTGGAGGTGCCCAAAGCTCCATCGGTACTGGGAGGAGGTTTTCCAGTGCATCACAAGAGTGGCCCAGGTACCTATACCGTTGGACCCCCTTGTGTGCCTGCTTGGGGCTATCTATGCTGAAAAGTTCCCGCAAGGAAGGTACTATATGATAACTAGACTGATGTACTTAGCTAGAAAGCTTTTTGCACGATATTGGATGGCATCTGCGGTTCCCACGGGGAAGCAATGGATTACTTATGTTAAGTCCTTGCTTTTCAGAGAACGGCTCGCCTATAGTCGCAGGAAGGCAGTGGACAAATTCGACCTTATATGGCAACCATGGTTGGGGGATCCCAACCTTGCACCACTACAACTGATAAAGGATAGACTCCTTATGTATAGACCCATTGGGGTGGCTGGTGGGGGGGGGGGGAGTGGGAAATTATAGCTTGAATGTGTTAATGACCACGCACTAGCCCCGAGAGAGTTTGTGAGTAGGAGAAATGACCTAGGTTGTTTAGATTTAAAGGGTCTGGTGTGTGGGGGTAGTAGTTTTGAGGAAGGGGGAGGTGTAAAAGTAAAAATAAAAATGTTATTGTTGCACTGTAAATTGATAAGGTTCATATTACATTGACATATGTCTAATTATGTTTTTTCTATATACATACTATTATGTAAGATTAAATGCACTGATTATGTGTATCAATTGAGTAATTGAACAATAAAAAGATTTGGATTTAAAAATATTTTTGTCTTTTCAAAAACTGTTGCTTTCCAAGTAAACCTGACCTTGGATTTGACACTCCTCCGTTTTCCGCCGAGCCCCCAATACGAATTTCTGCTCCAATAATTCTCTCTTTGCAATGTTCCAGCACCCGATTGGTGATGACTACAGAGAAGATCTGGTAGGGTGACTCCAGGTCCACCATCCACCAAGGCGACAGCTCTCTTTGGGTAATTGAACATTGCCCCATGATGTGATTATTGGCCAGGGAACCGTCATTGGCATTACCAGCTTCTCCAGAAGAAGAAAAGGTGCTGGACTGGGAGGCCGCAACATTCAGGGCTACATTCTGAACTGGAGAAACAAATTCGAGATATCGAATTGTAAAGTTAACATGAAGAACCAAAACTTTTGCAAAGATCATACAAGAACCAAATGTATATCACCTGCATGCAAACAGTAACTGTGATAAAAAAAAAAAAAATTGTCTATTTGAAGGTTCCCAATATTTCTTTTCAGGGATCATACATTATAAACTTTAGCCTGCTGATGACTCAAAGTATCTCACTTGCATATCCCAAAAAAGCTTCAAAATCTATGTCAATACTTCTGCGACATCTCCCAGTCTGTGATGACAACACCCCCCCCCCCCCCTGCCATTGTTTGAGAAATGTAAAATTGTTAACAGTTGGGGGAAGACTTTTATACATAGTATGCAATGGTAGATTTTGGATAGTAGATGGATTTTTTAAAGCGGAGCTCCACCCTAAAGTGGAACCTCTGCTGTCCGGATTCCTCCCCCCCTCCGGTGCCACAATTGGCACCTTTCAGGGAGGAGGGGGGTGCAGATACCTGTCTAAGACAGGTATTTGCACCCACTTCCGGGAATCCAGACTGCGGGTAGTGCGTCACTTCCCGGTCCCCCCCCCCCCCCCCCTGTTGTGTTCTGGGAAACACACAGCTCCCAGAACACAGCGGGGACCAGTGAAAGACGCGTAGCGCTGCTCGTACATGCACAGTAGGGAACCTGGAAGTGAAGCCGCAAAGCTTCACTTCCTGATTCCCTCACCCATGATGGCGGTGGGGGCAGCCGAGAGACGAGCGATTGCTCGTATTCTGCTGCCGATGTCGCTGGACTCCTGGACAGGTAAGTGTCCTAATATTAAAAGTCAGCAGCTGCAGTATTTGTAGCTGCTGGCTTTTAATATTTTTTTTACGGCGGAGCTCTGCTCTAAAGGTGCTACATCAAATAGCCAGTAGAGCTGAATGAACGGTTCGGCCCGAACATCGCCTGTTCGCTTGTTTGGCGAACACCTGAATTTGCAGGGCACTGCACAGTGCATTCTAAGCCCTGATTGGGTAAAGCTTTGCCCAATCACGACACAGTGAATAGCTTGTTGTTAAGGAGTGAGGCTGGATGAGTCTTAAGCTATCAACGTGTTTCCCCACTGACAGCTGAATGAAAAAAAAAAAAAAAACATTGCCAGCATTCGAAAAAGGTGAAAATAACCACACCATTTATAAAAAAAAAAAAACACATGGTGTGGGGCCCCCATCAAAATCCATACCAGACCCTTATCTGAGCATTGGGGGGGGGGGCGAGTGAGTGCCCCCTCCTGAGCCATACCAGGTCACATGCCCTTAACATGGGGAGGTCTCTACCCCTACACCCCAATGCAACTTGTCCCCATGTTGATCATCATTAAAATCACTGCTCCTTTAAAAACGATTGTTTTTTTTTTTAAAAAATTGCATTGCTACATGTCCCCCAGGACAATACTCAGGCCCTCGTACCCTTTTTATGACCACTAAATTGCATATAAGATTTCAACATTGGGACTTTTGATTTTCCATGTTCGGGTCCCATAGACTTTAATGGAGTTTGCGGCTCAGGGCCGAACTTTCTCCCTGTTCGGAAGCTCTGGTGTGAACCAAACAGGGGGTGTTCAGCCCATCTCTTTTAGCCAGACGTATCAGTGAAAATTTGATAACATTTATTACAAATCCATATTAAAATCCATAATGGGTTTCACAAAACTGTATTTGATAACATCCCCTGTAATTATTATGATGGCATTAAGCATTCTCTTCACGTTTCGCCACATGGCTTCTTCAAGCAGTATTACCTTCCTGAAGAAGCCTTGCGTCAAAACATGTAGAAGAGAATGCATAGATGACCTTGTTAATGCCATCATAATAATTACAGAGAATGTTATTAAAAACAGTTTTGTGAAACTAATTATGGATTTTGATAGGGATTTGTTATAAAGGTTATTGAATTTTTAACTGTTAAGTCTGACTAATTGATGTAGCACCTATCTACTTTTGTATCATCCGCACATAAATCTTGAACATTTTACACATAGTAGCCAACTTTCCCAATCTAGACTAGAAGACACTCCAACTTGCTGGTTGTTTCAACACTCATCAAGCCCTGATCAAGAGGCTTTTTTACCCCGGAAACACGCTGTATTTTTACCAAATTGACCTTCAAGAAAAAAAAACTCTTGCCTTTTATACATTTTGTTTTGGCACTTTCCTCTTTGTATTTTTAAATTGATCAGAGATATGAGCTGATCTAAGGCCTTTGTTTTCCAGAGATGTTCCTTTATTACGGAAAACAATAAGGAATAGGGTGTGGTGGTATATCGTGGACAAAAGGATCCTAGGGAGCTTGCCAGGGGTATTTGGCCAAGTTCAGATTTTCCCCCGAAAATGAAAAGAAAATGACGTCATCAAGCACCCCACACCTGCTCTTTCTCCCAACAGTTTTTTTAAACAGCATAGGAGACCAATATTAGTACAGCTTAATGCTCATGTTCATACTTGTGCTCGTGCCAGCACACAGATGCACGTTGACAAGTAAGAGAGAGAGAGAGGAGAGGCACCATTCTGAGTGCAGTATGTCAGTTAAAATTCAATTTTTTTTATTAACTGATTTTAGCGCTACTTTGATGCAATTTTTACTGTTGCTTGCTATACAGTTTTTTGATACATCATTTTTGTTTAATAGTTAAAATTCAATGTTTAAAGAGGATGTAAACCCTCCACACATTTTTTAGCTCAACATACCCCTGCAAGAGAAAGGCATAATGAGCTAGTATGCATAGCATACTAGCTCATTATGTGGCACTTACCTGAAAACAAAGCCTCGAAGTCCTCCTCGTTCCCCTCCGCCTCCGCCGCCATCTTGCCTCGATGTCCTGTCACTGATGTCAGTGTATCGCCGCTCCGGCGCTGTGATTGGCCGGAGCTGCGATGACGTCACACGCATGCTCGCTGGTGCGCATGCGTGTGACGTCATCGGCGCTGTTTTTATAGTAAATATCTCCTTACCCGTGTAGGTTAAGGAGATATTTCATGCACCTACAGGTAAGCCTTAATCTAGGCTTACCTGTAGGTGCATGTTGTCAAAGTGGGTTTACAACCACTTTAATAAAAGATCAACTCACATTTTGGTGAGATGTCCATGGCATAAGTAGCTTGGGCTCCTGTAGTTCAGTTGGGCACCAGTTCCTGGCGGCTCCGTTGGTTCCCGAGGCTGAAGATGGTCACACAAGAAGCACGTCAGCGGTGGTCGATGGGAGGCGTGATCGAGCTTGCGTTCGGAGCATGCGTGCTCCTTCATCAGCTCGACTACGCCTTCCATCCATCACTGCTGACGTGCTTCTTGTGTGACCATCTTCAGCCTTGGAGCCTTCAGGAACCACCGGAGCCACTGGGAACTGCTGACCACCACCGCTGCCCAGCTGGACTACAGGAGCCCAAGCTACTTATGCCATGCACATTATATCTCAAGAAATGTGAGTTGATCTTACTTTTATTAAACATTAAATTTTAACTGACATACTGCACGTCAGAGTGATGCCGCTCCTCTCTCTCTCTCACCCATATCCACTGAGTCGCTTCTGCTATCTACAGCTGGCTGTCCACACTGATGCAGACCAGAACCCCTAAACCCTGGTCTGGTCTCAGCAGTGAATGAACTTTGCCTACTGGCACACCTGGTCCTTGGAACTGTTTCCACATCGTACTAGCTGCGTTTCTAGTGCTCCATCTTTTTAATTTTAATGTTGACAAGTAGGCAGCGTGCACTGACATGTTGGTGCATCCATGTGCACCAGTGCGCATGTCCATGCACATCCAGTCCTGGGAATGGTGCCAAGCTGCCTTGATGTGTGTCAATAGCTGGATGTTCTTCAGCTACCTGTGACTTGTGTTCCTGTGTTTCTGCTGTTGTTATCTGATCTCTCATTGCTGGCCCAGCCTGCTCCTGTCCTTGCTTTGTGGATTCTAGACTTTGACCCTGGCTTGCCTCTGACCACGCTCTGCTGTCTTCCTGGTATCAACCTCAGCCTGCTGCTTGACTACACTTACTCCTGCTCCTCGTGTACGACTCTGGCTTGGCTACTGACCATGTCCTCTCTGTCTATCCCTGCTGACCCTGGCTCGCCATCTGACCATGTTCTTTATCCCATTGGGTACTTGCGTCTATCTCTGACTGTGTGCCCTCACAGTCTCTCTACCAAGCTTTCAAGGTCCATTTCCCGAGTGCCTTCTTGTGGGTCACCTCCTTGGTCCTCCTCTGGTGTGCCTGAACTGCTGCTGACTGCAGTCCAGAAACAACCGCTATCTGCTACCTGATTACAGGAAACCGTGATTGTTTGTGTCCTGTGCCCCTGTTGCCACACTCAGGGGTACTCGGACCAGAGCGGCAAGGGGAAGCCTTCTTGTCACTTCGGCCTCCAACCAAAGTACGTGACACCTTTACACCCAGAAAAAAAGCCCTCTTGCTTTTTCCTCATATATACTATTTATAAAAGGCTTTTCAATCCTTTTTCAATAAATAATAATTCATTTTAATAATTAGTATTAGGAAGGCATCTTTATCTGCTCATATAAAGTAGCTTTGTAGATATTCCTATTTTTGAAGCCAATGAATGGAGAGCCCTTGCTAACACATACAGTAAGCTACAGTCTAAGACACAATCCCTACTTTACATACACATTTCTCCTGTTTGCTCAACAAACACTTGAACTTCACATAAAGTCAAAAATTCTCTTTTTCTGGGTATAACAATAGTGACAAAACGTCCTTTCATTCCATTACAGTCATAGATGAAGGTCTGTCCATCGGGAATGGAGACAATTTGAGCACACCTGGAAAAGAATAAAGAAAAACATTGTACCATGCATCATGAGGGATTAGCATCAGTAGTAAACGGGTGCATAGAAAAAGTATGAACTTTCTGATCACAAACACTTATGAGAGGAAACAGAATATCTCAGAATGGGGAAAAAAGTGTAATCTTTTTGTTTTTAAAGCGGAGCTCCACCCAAAAATGTACTTCCGCTTTAAGTGCAGGTGACTCCCTGACATGTCACATTTGGCATGTCATTTTTTTTGGGGGGGGGGGGCGGATACCCTCTTTTTAGAGGAATCCAGCTCCTACTTCCTCCCGGTGCTCCGTGGGGGCCAGAAGGAAGTTCACCTCTCCCCCTCCCTCTGGGCAATCATCTGGGACACGTCACAGGTCCCAGATGGTTGCCCGGCCATTCACAGTGCGCAACGGGGCTCGCACATGGACGACGCGTGCCTGGCTGTGAAACCACAGCCAGGCGCCCACAGTGACAATGTCGGCGCCGCAGAGAGGAGGGGGAGAGGAGCGGGGCTTTGTTCGCCACCATCGCTGGACCCTGGGACAGATGAGTGTCCGATTAATAAAAGTCAGCAGCTACACTTTTTCTAGCTGCTGACTTTTATATGATGTCTGCCTTACAAACACAATGTTGTTTAGTCCCAGATGAATGGAGTTCTACATGGCACTAGACATGTGTATGCCACAAATTTTCCCTTCGGATCCATTCGGTAATAGAAGAATTTTGTTTCGGATGCATTCCTTAATTGAATCAATTAATTTTTGGAATTTGCTTTGTATCTTCAGCATTCGTTTTGTTTCATTCGGAATAGCTGTTTTTTAAGAAGCGGGCGGCCACCGGGTCCTTAACAACCATGACTTAGCTGCAGCTGTGGCAGCTGGTGCTGGAGGATTTTGGGTGGGGTGAAGGCGGGCCCCTCCAGGTCCGCTCTAACCCTATGGGTGCAGCCCTCCATTGGTAACGGTTTTCCTGGTGCCCGGAACCTCGACATCTGTGTTGGTCTTCTTTCCGGGTTCTCGGTCCTGATTGGCTGGAACAGGAAGTTGAAAGCCTGAGCGTTGATTTGCTGGTATCGCAGGGTGGGAGGGTTGCGTCCCCGGGGAGGTGATGGACCTGGTAAAGACCTGTTGGTCCGGCGTCCTGCACAGTGAATGGCCACACATATGCTGTTTGATTGTGCAGGCTAGGGGGGCAGATTGTGTGGGCTGGGGGGGGGGGAAGGCACCCCTGTGTCCCTTGTGGACTGCCACTGATCTGCAGTCAGTGGGATTGCCCACTGACAGCAGAATGTAAACAAACAAGTGTCAGCATTAAAACATTTTTTAAAGAAAAACAGCGTGGAGGGCACCCCCCACAATCCATGGGTCAGGTATGGATTTTAGGAGGAACCCCACACCAAAATAAAAATGTGGAGCCCCCCCCCAATATTCATACCAGACCCTTATCTGTGCAATGCAGCCTGGCAGGCCAGGAAATTGGGGGGGATCCTGAGGACCATGACCTGTTACTAACAGGCAGCAAAACCCATCTCCACCCTGAGGAGCTCTGGTGAATACCGTTTAGTGCTTAGACCCGCACCTCAAGTGTGCCCCCATCAGGGGTTACCTGCTTGTGTACTTATCCTGCCTGCAGGGCTGCTGTTAGAAATCATGGGGCCCTATACAGCCTTCCTGATGAGTCCCAACCACACGCTAGGGTGCAGCAAAACGGCGGCACTGACTTTATCCGCCTACACCGAGAAAATGAAAAAAAAAGTCCCTCCTCTGCTCCCACCTCCTGGGCCTCTCTGTTGAATTGATAGGGGCCAGGGAAATGAAATTTAAGCCCTGGTAAGCAAGTAAATGCGGAGGCGTGGTCTAGTAAAATCCATTTATAGATTTACACAAAAATGAATAAAGCTGCCCTGGCCCCCCCCTGCTTAACCGATGAGGCCTGGGGCCAATACAACAGGACCAGTTTTACTGCCTTATCAGAGGCCCTGCCTGTTGGTCAGTCTCTCTACCACTACTGGTTTCCGAACCTGACCCCTGACCGTGACAGAACCATAAATGGATTGTAACGCTCATTACAGGTATAGTGAAAGAACTTAGTAGACAGTATTAAAATGCTACAGATGCTAATGCCTTCATCTTACCTGGGGTTCCTAATACCACCTTGCTCCTTAGAGTCTCCGATAAGGATCTCAGCTCCATTTAAACGGCTTCCACAGCAGTCTCCGCGGTTGGTGATGGCAACAGAAAAGACTTGCGCTTTGTTTAGTAGGTCCACACGCCACCAAGGACCAAAATCATCCAGTGTGTGGGTGCAACTTCTATCATAATAATTTGAAGATTTGTCCCCATCCACGGCTATTTTAGCAGATCGGGTGGGATCATTGTAGCTGGACTGGGAGCAGAGGCCACGTGGAGCAACATTGACAGCTGTAATTAAAGTTTGGAAACCAATTACTAATATTTCAGGTCCTTCACCAGTTTGGTGCATGCACTTGGCCTTTATTATAATGTATAATCATTTCTTCTGTTCTAATCTAAACCACCAAATTGTTTTGCTACGGTTAGAAGACGATTTAAAATCATACTAAGGCACCTACCCAAAGGCATACAAACAGGGCCGCCATCAGGAATTTTGGGGCCCCTTACACAGCTTCAGGCATGGGCCCCCTGGAGCAGAGGAGAACCGGTGGGGGGGTGTGTGCTGCTGCCGCCGCAAATTGGGAAGTGGGGGGGACTGCCGCAAATTGAGAAGCGGGGGGGTGCCACGAATTGAGAAGCGGGGGGGTGCTGCCGCCGCAAATTGTTATGGTCGGGGGGGGGGGGGGGGGCTTTGGGTGCTGACGAACACAAAATAAAACAAAAGAACAAAAAAAAACCGGGGGTTGCCATCCGGGGCCCTGGGGACCTCTGGGCCCCTTACAAAAAAAATAAAATTATAAAAAAATTAAAAATAACATAAATAAGAAAAAAAATTAAATAAAAAACATTCATAAAAAGATAAAATTATAAAAAATAAATAGAAAAAGTGGGGTTGACATTCGGGGCCCTGGGGAACTCTGGGCCCCTTAAAAAAAAAGGGGGGGCCATCCGGGCCCCTTACAGGTGTACTGCCTGTACCCCCCTGATGGCGGCCCTGCATACAAAACCACTAGAGCTGAAAGCCCAAGGTGCATCAAAAAAAGTGTGCAAAGTCTTAGGCTTGGTTCACACTGCCGTGACCTAAAAGTCGCACGACTTACAGTGCAACCAGGCAACTTCAGTACGACTTGAAGCAACTTTTATGCAACTTCAGGGAATCCCAGGGCAATCTTTCTGTAATGTCGGATCCAAATCACATTAATATAAATGAGGATCCGACTTGGAGGCTGTGATGGGAGGGCCCGTGGAACCCAGAATCCCTTGGGGAGGTTTGGAAACCCTTGTTTCAGCTCCCTATGCACCCCCTATGTCTAAGCCACCCTGTGTCCATGAGAGGCACAGGGTGAATGAGAAAAATGATGTACAGCTGTTTAATGGACAATGAGAAGGTGGTTACTTAAATATAACAGTAATATTTATCCACAATATCTCGCAGGATATATATAAAGAGCTGATCACAGGCCTCCAGAACTGGGTAGGAGCCGGACAGTCTACTGTTTGTATTGTTAATTGTAATTAGCTTCTGCTATTGTGAGAAGGTTTTCTGTGTTTCTATTTATGATCATGTTGATTGTGACTTCTGAGCTAAAAGACGGCAAGTCTGTCCTAAGGGGTCATGCCTCTGAGTCACCTAGGCTGTATAAAGGATTGGTAATTAGCTCATGTTAATTAGGTTTCTGGTTACAGTTTGTATTGTCATCCTTGTGTATATATTTGTGTGCGATCTCAAATAAAGAAGGCTATTCCTGATGTACTCCAAGACTGATTTTGTCTGGTTCTTGGGGGTTACTATAGCCAGATCCATTGGACTCGTGTTCCAGGACTTAGGAAGCGATATACTGACGGAAGCACTCAAGCGGAGTGTGGGACGTTCCGTCACAATTGGGGGCAAGCAGTGGGACGCTACCTGCAGTCTGGGACATCCAAACCTCCACCTGGATCCAAGATCAGGATAGCAGACTTCGGTCACCCCAGCGGAGATATGGACTTGGCATCAGAGTTCCCGAAAGTGCTGCGGATCGTCCTTTCAGCATACACCAGGACTGTGACTTCCATTAAAGTCTATGGGCACAAGTCGGAGAGAAGTCGCCTTGAAATAGTACAGGAACCTTTCCTAAAGTCGGAGCGACTTCAGTAGTGCAAATTTAGACCACTCTCATTGACTAAATATGGATTTTTACATGTCACGTGAGTTGGGGCCTCACAAGTCGGATCCCAAGTCACAGCAATGTAAACCGAGCCTAAAGCCCTGTACACACGACCGAGAATCTCGTCAGGAAAAAAACAGTTTTTCACTGACGAGATTCTTGAGAAGAATCTTGTCCCGGCCGAGCGTACATACGCTCCATTCTAAAGAACCACCGTTCTTTTGAATGGAACCAACGCGGTGACGTCATCGACTACGACGAGTGTGCGCTCATCACATTCAATGCCGTCGCCACCATCTTGCTACACCCTACCTATGCCTAGGAAGCTACCGCGCATGTGTCAAAGTCATTTCGAGCATGCGTTGGTTTCCACGGCGACAGGTAAGTATACACACTCTCGGGTTTCTCGTCGGGAAACAGGCCGACAAGAATCCCGACGAGAAAATGTCGAGATTCTGGGCAGTTTTCTTGATGAGAAACCTGAAAGCCTCGTACACACGGCCGGTCTTCCAGCTGTTTTCTTGTCGTTTTTTTTTTTTTTTAGAAAGCAGGCACAGCCTGAATATAAAAGCCTGTCATCTTTGTGGAAGTCGTGGTCTGTCTGCAGAGGTCCGATGTGTGTCCTGAGAAGTTAGGGTGTGTTTTAAAGCAAACTATCAGCCAATGGTGACCGCTCCTTTATGTATACAATGCAAGCCATTACCTCTATGTCTTGGCTGCTGGAACTCGTCATTTCCAACCGAGGTAGGACTGCCACCTAAGAAGTTGAAACAAAATGGGATGTTGAGATAAACTTAAAGGACAGGTCTTCACTGCTTAGATTAATTCAACTAAATCTAAATGAACAATAATAATCAGCAATAAATGGCAACATATTGCCTAATGGCCCACTAATAATACATTTTATATTGCAGAAACTTTCCCGTAGAAGTGAGGGATGGGGGGCGTTTAAGGAGACGGTCATTATAATAGAAAACTAGTTTCCAGGCTTAACATTTAATCTGTAAATATTTAAACTTTATGATATATATATATAAAGATCCGGGCAGGTAAGTATATCAGAGACACTTTGTTGTCAGCTCAAACGGGAAGTTAGAAGCCCACCGGATTTCTGGGACACAAAGTGTCAGATGGCTAACCTGAATAGGCATTGACCTGGCAGATGTTCCAATTTCCAAAATGGCCGCGCAGGAATGTTTGGCAAATTTTTGTGCACAATGGGGCCACGCGGCGTGCGCTAGTTACTGGCGCCCAATGGCCTTTATAATCACTGCACTCTTGCTCAGAAATTGCTGGTTTATCATCTGCTTCTTGTATCCTGTGTTCCCGTGTGCTCTATATTCTTGGATGACCTGTTACCAAACTTGGCTTGTTCCCTGGACTTGTCTTCAGCTTCTCTCCTTGCTCTGACCTCAGCTTGCTCTCTCAGACACTGCTTCTGCTTGCTCCCAGTATATGGCCCCAGCTTGTTCCTCACCTCACTTTTGCTTCTGTTCCCGATTGATCCTCTGTGTATGACCCTGGCACCAACTCCTGACTAAGCCTTCTGCTCTAGCCTGCTGCTCAGACCTGCCTGCTTATCTAGCCTACCATCATCCTGGTCTGGCTCTGCCCTTCAGAAGGAGTCCCTTTCAAGACCATCGGGCAACCACGCTTCTTTGGGCGCAGCACCTACTGTCACCACCTTCAGGGGTGCTCTGCACTCAGCTGCATGGGGAGCCCTCTCTTCACTTGAGCCTCCGACCAGGTACGGGATCCATAGTATATAACTTGCGATATTCAACTCTATTTCGGGTGACCACCAAAATGTCCCACAAAGTTACCTGATAATCCAGCTTCTTGAACAAACACCTGGACTTCACACAGGGCAAGTGACGTCGTCTTGTCTAGGATAACTATGGTGATGAATTTTCCCTCCAGCAAGTTACATGTAAATAAGTTGGTTTCACCAAGTCCAATGGAGGAGATCACACTGCAGCTGGATAGGGGAGATAATTAAAATGATCTATATATGCAAAAAAAAAGTTATGCCCCCCCTGCCCCCCCAAAAAAAGAAAAAAAATATATTAGATCCTTATCCAGCCCTGCAGCCTGACTGGCCAGGAAATTAAGGAGACTGGTGGATGTACAGGTCTGTGGGGAGAAAATTGGCAGAATTTGGAAGCCCCCTAAGGGACATGTGTCAGACATACGGCCCGCAGGCCGAATCTGGCCCGCCAGGCCTTGTCATGTGGCCCGTGCACTCAGTTTTGCCATTTTGAAGGGAGGTACTAGAGCCGGGCCAGATGGGAGAGAGTAGAGAGGCAAAAAACGCTTTTGAGGGGTGGGGTTGCAGTTGCACATTGTACACAGCGCACCTCTGAACCCTGCACTCTAAATGTAATGCACTCCTAAACTCTGAACTCTGCACATAACACACTCCTGAACTCTGCACGTAACACACTCCTGAACTCTGCATCTGCACGTAGCACACTCCTGAACACTGCACTCTGAATGTAATGCATTCCTAAACTCTGAACTCTGCACTCTGCACATAACACACTCCTGAACTCTGAACTCTGCACGTAACACGCTCCTGAACCCTGCACTCTGAATGTAATGCACTCCTAAACTCTGAACTCTGCACATAACACACTCCTGAACTCTGCACGTAACACACTCCTAAACACTGAACTCTGCACGTAACACACTCCTAAACCCTGAACTCTGCACTTAACACACTCCTGAACTTTAAACTCTGCACATAACACACTCCTGAACTCAGAACCTTGCACGTAACACACTCCTGAACCACACTCTGAATGTAATGCACTCCTAAACTCTGAACTCTGCACATAACACACCCCTGAACACTAAACTCTGCACATAACACACTCCTGATACAACTGGCCAATTGAGGGCAACCATACTGCTAATTCAACGTCAATCACATTATCCAGAAATGTAGTTTCTTCTTCATTCGCAATGAATGATGCTCCGATGACTCGCCTACACAAACTTAAGCCCCCCCCCCCTTGCCAACAATGCTCTATTGCTGGACTCTCACTGTAAATGACAGCTCCCTGGCCAGAAGCTGAATGTCAACAAACCATCCAGTTAATGTCATTGACCAGTGATGTCACCCCAGAAACTTAATTTAGTGCCGTAGTAATACTGCCGCTCAATAAATGACTATCAGATGGAGCAGCAGAGGTTTGGGCAGGTGAGCGAGCTGGCCAGTTCTGCCCATTAAGTTCACCCATTCAGCAAACTGCGAACATCTCGGGCTTAGTTCGATCTCATGGATGACCCAAGCTCAAAGCTCACCCCTAGCGGTCAGTGGAGAAAATCTCTTATATTGGTGGTCAGTGGGGAAGAGATTGCTTTACCTCGTTGATGGCGTATAAGTGCCCCATTACATTGATGGTCAGCAAAGAAGGGTCCCATTACATTTTTGGTCAATAGAGAAGGGCCCCATTACAGTTTTGGCCAATAGAGAAATACCCCTTTAATGTGGTCACTGGAGAAGGGACCCTTTACATTGGTAGTCATTGGTGACTGACAAATCACTACCCCTAGCAAACTCTTAATGAGCCTTGGGGATTTCCACAGAGCCTTGGTTGAGAATGATTACTCTGTGTGTAAAACAAAGAGTTGTACAAAATATGACACAACAAGCAAGTAAAAAAAAAATATTGAATAGGGTCAAAATTTATTATCACCACAAACAGAAATTTTAGAATCATATATATTTGGTCTCTTAATACCCTTTCAGTAACCCTTCATGATAGCGCCTAGGTAATCTGAATATGTGTGCATAGAAACTGTAGAACTGGACTTGCTTTTCCCAAGAACCCTCCAATAATGAACGTCCTGTCAGTGGCAGAACTTTCAGGACCGCAGCAGTCGCACTTGCGTCTCGGCCCTGCCGTTCTGCCATTGAGGGGGGGCCCCAAGACCCGGTATCTCCCCCCTGCACCTCTGGCTTTCAGTTTGGGATGCAGTGGGGGGAGTGGGAGGCGGCGATCGGCAGCTCTATGTTGCCCGCAGGATCTCCCTGGGGCTAGTAGTTCTCTTCCCGAGTGTATACAGTGGAGAGGGGAGGGGCCTCTGACCCGGGCATGTATCAGTTTCACTCTTCAGTGTACAAGTGAGTCGCTCTGCTTGTACACTGTTGCTGATACATGCCCGGGTCAGAGGCCCCTCCCCTCCCCTCTCCTACTCGGGAGGAGAACTACTAGCCCCAGGGAGATCCCGTGGTCCACGGGCACCATAGAGCTGCCAATCACCCCCTCCCACTTCCCCCCAGGTGGGGGTACAGAGATTTTCTGGAGGTGCACAAACAGCGGAGACCAGCCAGGTACAGGGGAATCTTTGGAAGGGGGGCAGCTGTCTGGGTACTCTGATGTAAGGGGGAGCTCTTTGGGGACCCTAATGTAGGGGGAGGCTCTCTGGGGACCCTGATCTAAAGGGGGTTCTCTGGGGGCCCTGATGTAAGGGGGGTCCTGTGGGGACCCTGATGTATGGGAGGGCTCTCTGGGGACCCTGATGTAAGGAGGGGGGCCCTCTGGGGACCCTGATGTAAGGGGGGATCTGGGGACCCTGATGTAAGGGGGGCTCTGGGGACCCTGATATAAGGAGGGGCTCTCTGGGGAACCCGATGTAAGGAGGGGCTCTCTGGGGGCCCTGATGTGAGGAGGGGCTATCTGGGGACTCTGATGTTGGGGGAGGCTCTCTGGGGACCCTGATGTAAAGGGGGTTCTCTGGGTCTCGGGGGGCCCTGATGTAAGGGGGCCCTGTGGGGACCCTGATGTATGGGAGGGCTCTCTGGGGACCCTGATGTAAGGAGGGGGCTCTCTGGGGACCCTGATGTAAGGGGGGGCTCTGGGGACCCTGATGTAAGGAGGGGCTATCTGGGGACCCTGATGTAAGGGGAGGCTCTCTGGGGACCCTGATGTAAGGGGAGGCTCTCTGGGGACCCTGATGTAAGGGGAGGCTCTCTGGGGACCCTGATGTAAGGGGAGGCTCTCTGGGGACTCTGATGCATTGAGGGGGGCTCTGGGGACCCTGATGTAAGGGGAGATCCGGACTGTAATGATTTTTATATATATATAAATACATATATATATATATATACATATATATATAAATACATACACACACACACATGTATATTATATACATGTGTATGCCCGCCCAAGCGTATGACTTTCTTTACTTCACTGCTATAGGCTCTAGCCCAAGAACTTTTGTAGACCCAGCAACTCCCCTGGTGGGGGCCCTTCATGGTTTCTTGCACCGGGGCCCTGAAGTTTCTAGTTACGCCTCTGGTCCATGTCATACTTGGGGGGTTGCCACCTAGGAGTATCCTCTGAGGACTAGTTTGAGAAACACTGCTTTAGAACAAATGTGTTAAATATTAATAATCTGTAACCAAATATAACCCTTACATGCTACTGCCCAGTGTTCGCCATTTTAATGCATACGGGCTCATTTATACTCACTTCGACTTCAACACACATCAAAGTGCCTACTGCTTCAGCATGCTTTTTCTTTTATGTGTTTTATGATGCTTTGGTGATGCTTTAATGATGCTGTTTTGAAGCTTTAATGACGCTTGGTAAATGCCTTGTGTGTGTTCGGGCCATTTCTGACACTTCGCTCCCACATGTATAAATCAACTTTTTTTTTTTTTGCTAGAAAAATTACTTAGAACCCTCTTAAACATTATATATTTTTTTTAGCAGAGACCCTTTGGAATAATATGGTGGATGTTGCGATTTTTTATGTCATTTGCGCAGCGGTTTTTCAAACGCAATTTTTTGGGAAATAAAAACCCTATCATGAATTAAAAAAAAAAAAAAGATAGCCCAATTTTTTGGGGTAGTGTGAAAGATGATGCTACGCCGAGTAAATAGATACCTAACATGTCACTTTTAATTTTATTTTATTTTATTTTTTTACACTTTTTTATGTAATAACTTTATTGCCATCACAAGGGATGAACAACGTCCCTTGTGACAGACAGGTGTTTTTTTATGGAAAGATTTTGGGCCTATTGGACCCCAAATCTCTCTTCTGGTTTGATCGGCTGCTTTCCGGGCCGCTGGCGGGCCAGGAAAATAAAGAGGCGGAACTGGAAGTAACAAACTACTCATCGCTCCCGGTTTCTGGGGTTACAGAGAGAGGGGAACAACATCAGTTCCTCTCTCTCTGTTCAGGGCAGCCATTGCCGCCGGCTGCATCACTCCCGGGCCCCGTGATGGGACAGCAGAGCCCCGGAAATGCGGCAATTGGAGAAGGGTGGAACCCCCTTCCGCCACCCACATAAGTGATCAAGTGGATAATTAGCCACTCAGATCACTTCTGCCTTGAAGGGAATCACTGGCTGAAAAGATAGATACCGGGATGATGCCTGTAGGTGCACCCACCATCCCGATATAACCACTGAAACCCGAGGACATCCATGGATATCCTACGTCCAGTAGAACCCCAGCTTAGTAGTACCCTTACTCAGCAGATCCCCAGCTCATTTGTACCCCTGTTCAGCAGATCCCCAGCTCAGTAGTACTCACAGCTCTGCTGATCCCCAGCTCAGTAGTAACCCCCAGCTTTGCTAATCCCCCACTCATTAGTAACCCCCAGCTTTGCTAATCCCCCACTCATTAGTAACCCCCAGTTTTGCTAATACCCGACTCATTAGTAATCTCCCAGCTCTGCTGATCCTCTGATTTTCTGTTCCTCCTCTCTCTCTCTGGTCCCCACTCACCTCCTGCTATATTGCTCCCACACTGCATACCACGTGTGACATTGCAAGTTTCTCTTGCTCTGGTGCCCCCAGCTCTGCTGATCCCCTGCTGCTTAGTCCTCTGTCTCCAGTCCCCGCTCACCTTCTGCTATAGTGTTCCCATGTTGCACACCACATGTGCCGATCTGCTAGTTGCTCCTCTCCAGTCCAGACCCCACTCACTTTCCCGCTGCTCCACACCAGATGTGACGTCTTCACTAGACACTCCCAGAACATATACACATGAACCGGAAGTGGCTGCTGATGACGTCTTTCAAGTTCGCTTGTTGGTTTCCCAGTGCATCCTGGGATATCCCATACCTGCAATATCTCCAAAACAAAATAACGCTGAATAAAAGCCTGTCAAAAGCTGCAGGTACTGCAAGTGAGGGTTGTCATAGACTTCTATGGAGGCTTTGGAGACGATTTGAAACACCAAGAAAGCGACATGGGGGATCATTTTTGAAGCGAAGCAAACACAACTTGTGATCAGGACTGTAAGGTAACTATTTTATTTAGAGACAGGAGATTTGATTTGACAGAACACTTTAAAAAAGCGTGTCCAATGCCAGATTCTGAAACAAGTGTAAACGAGCCCTAACACTTCATGTATTCTGGTCAACCAATGTACTAAACTAAGCAAAACAAACAGGTTCTTACATGCTGCTATTCCTCCAGTCTGAGCCATTGTGTCCGACACGAATCTCGGCCCCACTGAGATCAGAAACACCTGTATTGGTCAGTGCCACGGAGTGAATTTTATAGGTTGTACTCAGCTCTGCCCTCCACCATGGTTCGTACTCCTCTTCGGTTATGGCACACTTGGTTGGACCTTGTCCTTCCACTTCAATTATTTTCTTTGTACTGGACAGGGATATCTTGGACAGTATAATTTCTTTTGCAAAAACTGAAAAATAATCAGAAAACCGATTATTGTAAGGAGACATCGGGTTGTCTCAGGGGATCAGGAAGAATTCGTTTTTTTTCTTGAGCATTTTGGACCATTCTTTATAAGAGTTTCTACCTTCTTCTGGGTTACCTGCAGGTTTAGGATTCTGTGGATTTTTATGTATTAAGCATTGCATAACGGTTTATTAGATAGTTACATGGTTATGTTGATAAAACGATGACCGCCGGCTACGTGCGATCGCAGGCACAAGAGGCAGAACAGGGACCTGTGTGTCAGTTTTGCTTGGGTGCAACGTCGCACGACCGCGCTATTGTCATTTAAAGCCACGCAGTGCCGTATAGCAAAAAATGGTGTGGTCATTAAGCAGCCAAATCTTCAGGGGCTGAAGTGGTTAAAGTGAATAACTCAACACCAATTTCACTGTATGGACAACTTATGTATTTATACATGGTGATCATGTCCCCCCTTATGTATTTATACATGGAGATCATATCCCCCCTTATGTATTTATACATGGAGATCATATCCCCCCTTATGTATTTATACATGGAGATCATATCCCCCCTTATGTATTTATACATGGAGATCATATCCCCCCTTATGTATTTATACATGGAGATCATATCCCCCCTTATGTATTTATACATGGAGATCATATCCCCCCTTATGTATTTATACATGGTGATCATATCCCCCCCTTATGTATTTATACATGGAGATCATATCCCCCTTATGTATTTATACATGGAGATCATATCCCCCCTTATGTATTTATACATGGTGATCATATCCCCCCTTATGTATTTATACATGGTGATCATATCCCCCCCTTATGTATTTATACATGGAGATCATATCCCCCCTTATGTATTTATACATGGAGATCATATCCCCCCCTTATGTATTTATACATGGAGATCATATCCCCCCCCCCTTATGTATTTATACATGGAGATCATATCCCCCTTATGTATTTATACATGGAGATCATATCCCCCCTTATGTATTTATACATGGAGATCATATCCCCCCTTATGTATTTATACATTGAGATCATATCCCCCTTATGTATTTATACATGGAGATCATATCCCCCCTTATGTATTTATACATTGAGATCATATCCCCCTTATGTATTTATACATGGAGATCATATCCCCCCTTATGTATTTATACATGGAGATCCTATCCCCCTTATGTATTTATACATGGTGATCATATCCCCCCTTATGTATTTATACATGGAGATCCTATCCCCCTTATGTATTTATACATGGTGATCATATCCCCCCTTATGTATTTATACATGGAGATCATATCCCCCTTATTTATTTATACATGGAGATCATATCCCCCCCTTATGTATTTATACATGGAGATCATATCCCCCCCTTATTTATTTCTACATTGTGATCATATCCCCCCTTATGTATTTATACATGGAGATCATATCCCCCTTATTTATTTATACATGGAGATCATACCCCCCCCTTATGTATTTATACATGGAGATCATACCCCCCCCTTATTTATTTCTACATTGAGATCATATCCCCCCTTATGTATTTATACATTGAGATCATATATATTTAAACAGAAACTCCCCATCTGACACTGATCTCGTCCAGTAATAAAAAATGTTCTCTCAGTCCAACAGCCCTTTCATAGGGAGCGGTTACTGACCTTCTCTGTTCTCTGATTGGCTCCCGGTGGGTTTGGCAAACACCTGAACTTCACAGATATGCAGGAACTCCTTACGGTTGGGGATAACAATGGACACATAGCGCCCTTCCATTCCTTCACAGTCGAAGTAGAAGGTGTCTCCAGGATCAAGGTGGGATGGAATCTGAGCACATCTGAGGACAAACACGACATTTCATCGTATCTTTTACCAGAATTCTCCACCATCAGTTCAGCTCTCACACCTGGATATCTCTTATGCACCAGGGCATCTTTTACATTTCGGGTACAGGCTTGTTTATCTTACAATAACTTTGTCAATACTTGGGGGTCTGTTTGTAAAACATTTGATGGAAGAATATCACAAGCATTTATGCTCACTGGACTAAATGTCCCCGTATTTTCTGCAATAGATTAACTTCTATGATCATCCGCTCCATCTAGTGGCCAAAATGCAGTATATTTTCTTTCTTTTAGCCACTAGATGGAGCTGACGATCTGGGAATAAATTTATTAGGCTATTTCTAGGGTGAGGTGGTAAAAATGTGTGGTTGAAACACGTTTTTACTGACCACCCTTTGTTTTGTTTGCTAGCCCTGAAATGGGGGGGGGGGGGGGTCTTTTATCTAGAAATACATTGGCTGGATGTACAGGTTTCTACGTTTTAATAAACATCTATGAACCATACTTTAAAAGTTGCAATTCTCTGGACACTGGACGCTCCTTACTTGAACCAAGAGTTCATAAGTCAGAGGATGGATATAGGATGGGGAAGGAAGAGAACGTGGGATGGGGAAGGAAGAGAACGTGGGATGGGGAAGGAAGAGAACACAGGATGGGGGAGGAAGAGAACATGGGATGGGGGAGGATGAGACTGGAAGAGGAGGACATGGGATGGGGAGGTAGGACTGGAGGTGGAGGACATGGGATGAGGGAGGTGGGACTGGAGGAGGAGGAGGACATGGGATTGGGGATATGGGACTGGAGGAGGAGGAGGAGGAGAAGGAGGACATGGGATGGGGGAGGTGGGACTGGAGGTGGAGGACATGGGATGGGGGAGGTGGGACTAGAGGAGGATGTGGGATGGGGGAGGTGGGACTGGAGGAGGAGGAGGACATGGGATGGGGGAGGTTGGACTGGAGGAGGACGTGGGATGGGGGAGGTGGGACTGGAGGAGGAAGAGGACATTGAATGGGCGAGGTGGGACTGGAGAAGGACATGGGATGGGGGAGGTGGGACTCGAGGAGGAGGAGGACATGGGATGGGGGAGGTGGGATTGGAGGTGGCGGACATGGGATGGGGGGGGGGACTGGAGAAGGAGGAGGACATGGGATTGGGGATATGGGACTGGAGGAGGAGGAGGACATGGGATAGGGAGGTGGGACTGGAGGAGGAGGACATGGGATGGGGGAGGTGGGACTGGAGGAAGAGGTCATGGGATAGGGGAGGTGGGACTGGAGGAGTAGGAGGACATGGGATGGGGAGGTGGGACTGGAGGAGGAGGACATGGGATGGGGGAGGTGGGACTGGAGGAGGAGGACATGGGATGGGGGAGGTGGCACTGGAGATGGCGGACATGGGATGGGGGAGGTGGGACTGGAGGAGAAGGAGGACGTGGGATGGGGGAGGTGGGACTGGAGGTAGAGGAGGACATGGGATGGGGGAGGTGGGACTGGAGGAGAAAGAGGACATTGGATGGGGGAGGTGGGACTGGAGGAGGAGGACATGGGATGGGGGAGGTGGGACTGGAGGAGGAGGAGGACATGGGATGGGGGAGGTGGGACTGGAGGAGGAGGACATGGGATGGGGGAGGTGGGACTGGAGGTGGCGGACATGGGATGGGGAAGGTGGGACTGGAGGAGGACATGGGATTGGGGATATTGGACTGGAGGAGGAGAAGGGCATGGGATGGGGGAGGTGGGACTGGAGGTGGCGGACATGGGATGGGGAAGGTGGGACTGGAGGAGGACATGGGATTGGGGATATTGGACTGAAGGAGGAGGAGGACATGGGATGGGGGAGGTGGGACTGGAGGAAGAGGACATGGGATAGGGGAGGTGGGACTGGAGGAGTAGGAGGGCATGGGATGGGGGAGGTGGGACTGGAGGAGGAGGACATGGGATGGGGGAGGTGGGACTGGAGAAGGACGTGGGATGGGGGAGGTGGGACTGGAGGAGGAGGAGGACATGAGATGGGGGAGGTGGGATTGGAGGTGGCGGACATGGGATGGGGGAGGTGGGACTGGAGAAGGAGGAGGACATGGGATTGGGGATATGGGACTAGAGGAGGAGGAGGACATGGGATGGGGAGGTGGGACTGGAGGAGGAGGACATGGGATGGGGGAGGTGGGACTGGAGGAAGAGGTCATGGGATAGGGGAGGTGGGACTGGAGGAGTAGGAGGACATGGGATGGGGGAGGTGGGACTGGAGGAGGAGGACATGGGATGGGGGAGGTGGGACTGGAGGAGGAGGACATGGGATGGGGGAGGTGGGACTGGAGGAGGAGGACATGGGATGGGGGAGGTGGCACTGGAGATGGCGGACATGGGATGGGGGAGGTGGGACTGGAGGAGAAGGAGGACGTGGGATTGGGGAGGTGGGACTGGAGGTAGAGGAGGACATGGGATGGGGGAGGTGAGACTGGAGGAGGAAGAGGACATTGGATGGGGGAGGTGGGACTGGAGGAGGAGGACATGGGATGGGGGAGGTGGGACTGGAGGAGGAGGAGGACATGGGATGGGGGAGGTGGGACTGGAGGGGGAGGAGGACATGGGATGGGGGAGGTGGGACTGGAGGTGGCGGACATGGGATGGGGGAGGTGGGACTGGAGGAGGACATGGGATTGGGGATATTGGACTGGAGGAGGAGAAGGACATGGGAAGGGGAGGTGGGACTGAAGGAGGAGGAGGACATGGGATGGGGGAGGTGGGACTGGAGGAAGAGGACATGGGATAGGGGAGGTGGGACTGGAGGAGTAGGAGGACATGGGATGGGGGAGGTGGGACTGGAGGAGGAGGACATGGGATGGGGGAGGTGGGACTGGAGGAGGACGTGGGATGTGGGAGGTGGGACTGGAGGTAAAGGAGGACATGGGATGGGGGAGGTGGGACTGCAGGAGGAAGAGGACATTGGATGGGGGAGGTGGGACTGGAGGAGGAGGAGGACATGGGATGGTGTAGGTGGGACTGGAGGTGGCGGACATGGGATGGGGGATGTGGGACTGGAGGAGGAGGAGGACATGGGATGGGGAGGTGGGACTGGAGGTGGAGGACATGGGATGGGGGAGGTGGGACTAGAGGAGGAGGAGGACATGGGATGGGGGAGGTGGGACTGGAGGAGGCCGTGGGATGGGGGAGGTGGGACTGGAGGAGAAGGACATGGGATGGGGGAGGTGGGACTGGAGGAGGACGTGGGATGGGGGAGGGGGGACTGGAGGAGGAGGAGGATATGGGATGGGGAGGTGGGACTGAAGGAGGACATGGGATGGGACTCAGTGGGATGGCCAGCGGACAGATTCAGAGGGACGGCCAGTGGGCGGGCCCTGGGGAATGTTGGGGGGCCCAGGACTAAAGCTGTGTAAGGGGCCCCAAAATTCCTGATGACTGCCCTGGCTGTAGCAGCCGAGAGATTTACGAGTCAGTCAATCAGCTGGACAACTACACAAACAGATCGAGCTGCAGGGTCTAAGCACTAGCTGTTTTTCACCAGAGCTCCTGATGGTGGAGATGAGTATCAATGCATGTTAATGCCAGGTTGCAACCCTCAGGATTGCCCCAGCAGGAAGAAAGCAAGCGGGATTCAGGTAGTGGATGAAGCTGATAAGGAATAAGCAGAAGCGTAGTTGATGAACAACTCAGTAATGAGTAGTAGCTGGATGGGATCAGGCAGAAACGTAGACTGGTAGTGTGGTAGTGATGATAAGGACATCTGCAGGTACTCAAAGGATATCAGCTGGAGAGAGCACAATAATTTAGCAAACAGGAAGTGCAAAGGCATGGCTTAAATAGGAAGTTCATGGGAGGAGCAAAGAGCTCAAGGTTCACCAGAAACAAGTCCAGCATCTTAGGAGGCCCTTTAAGAAGAGCTGCAGCCAGACACTGCAGAGGTCCCAGGTTCAGATCTAGACCCTAACAGAAGAGCTTGTCAACCATGGTAGCGGTTCACCCACACGGCTGTTTCTCTTACGCATGATTTTATTATCTATTTATTACAATTATTATTTTCCTTTATTTCCCATATTTGGAGAGCCCAGCAAATGTAGCTCTTCTTTATGGTGAAATACTGACCCCCCTTTAGGAATATTAGTAAATACGCTTACCTGGGATTGGCTCGATCTTGGGAGTCCCCTATGCGGATCTCGGCCCCATAGATCCTCTGCGTGCAGCAATCACTTCGAATGGTTAGGACGACGGATGAAACTTTCATTCTGCATTTTAAATCCACTGTCCACCAAGCTTCCCATTCCTCACCGGTGTGGGAACAGCTGCCAACGTCGTAATTGCTATTGAGATTTTCATCAATGGCCAACTTGGCTTCTCTGCCATATATGTTCCCGCCGTATGATGGCTGAGATGCTAAACCTTGCGGGGCCATATTTGTAGCTGGAAAGAGATCAATCTGGCTGCTGTATTTATATACTGTAAGTATAACTAATATCATCACATTTATTACAATAAAAATGTATTTACTTACAGCATGCTATTTAAAAATCATTGCTTATAACAGTGATCATCATTGTTATAAGCAATCATAGTGTGTAAAAAAAAAAAAAAATCCTCACCACTTCCCCAGAGTAGTACGATGTCACCATGGTAACACTGTACTGCTCTTTTCACAGTATGTAAAAAAAAAAATCATAAAAAAAAGAAAAGCTATTTTTTTACATACTGTCAGCAATCAGTGTCTCTGATCACCACACCACAGCAGTCATATGGTGACGCTTTACTGCTCTGGTGACAATATGTAAGAAGAAAAAAAAGAAAAGAAAAAATGTATGTAATTTCTTCATTTTCTAAAAAATTGTGACAAAAAACATTTTTATGACATAAAAAAAAAACTCTCCATGCCTCTTACTAAATACCTTGGACTGTCTACTTTCCAAAAAGGGGGTCATTTGGGGTGGTATTTGTACTGTCCTGGCATTTTCGGACCTCAAGAAAAGAGAATCGGCCGTCAGTACATCAGGATTGATTGATCTTCAGATATATATCCCATAGTTTGTAGACTCTATGAATTTCACACATGCTAAATAATATACACTGATTTGGGTTATTTTTTTTACCAAAGAAATGTAGCAGAATACATTTTGGGATAAATTTATGAAGAAATATTATTAATTTGCAAAATTTAATAACAGAAATTAAGAAAAAAAAAATTTTTTTCAAAAATATCCAATCTTTTTTTATTTGTTGAGCAAAAAAACAAAACAAAAAAAAAAACCTCATGATTTGGGATTAAATACCACCAAAATAAAACTATCTTTCTAAAAAAATAAATGATACAAATTGGATGGATGGCTGAAAATTGGCATGGGCAGGAAGGCGGTGAAAGTGTCCGGTACTGAAGTGGTTAATAATATTTTTTAATGATTCTTACCACCGTGATTTTTCTCCCTCAGTTCAACATCTTCATCCCAGGAACAATAGGAAACTGTAAAGAATGGACACATTTCATTATAAAGTCTCCTTCTGACTGCCCTCCTAATAATGTAATGTACTGAGATGAAACACTTCAACACTAGAGCAATTAAAAAAAAAAAAAATTCCCCACATGTAAAAATTTGCATTTGTGGCTGTAAAATAACTTCAAACCCCCCCCCCCCCCCCCCCAGAACATTATATATTTTTCTGAAAGCAGATTTTGTTATTTAACCAACTTAATTTTTCTGTATTTAATTGTTTATTTTTATTTAACAATTTTATTTTTATTTTTTTTATATTTTTTAATTTGTTTTTTAAATTAGATTGTTTTTTTATTTTTATTTTTAAATATTAACATTAAAGTTATTTTTTCTTAAATAACAAACATGTTATACTTACCTCCTCTGTGCAGGGGTTTTGCACAGAGTGGCCCCGCTCCTCCTTTTCTGGGGTGCCCCACGGCGCTCCTGGATCCTCCTCTACTCGAGTGCCCCCCACAGAGAGTCGCTTTCCGTGCGGGCGCGCTTCTGTGTCCTGCTGCTGCGTTCATTGACACAGGCAGCAGGACTCATTTTTGAGCGTTTTTTACAGCTTAAAAACGCCTGTCCATGTTAGTCTGTAGCTTCATGCCCACCTAGACGTTTTTGAGCTGCAAATAGCATAGGCGTTTTTAAGTTGTAAAAAAAAAACCCAGGACCAGTGCGTTTTTTGGCGTCGGCGTTAGGCATAAAAAACGCGTTTTTTTTTATTTTTTATTTTTTTCGAAAAAAAGGAAACAATAACATGGACGGGCGTTTTAAGCTGCAAAAAACGCGTCTGTAAAAACGTCCGTGGGCATCAGGCCTTATTGTCTATTTGAATTGCTATATTTTGACTCTACAACATAATGGTGTGCACTATCTGAATTTGTTTCTCTACAGATTCCCAATGTAATCTACACTACTCATTTCATATCATTTATGATTTTGCATATATGTATATTTGAAAAATTTCAATAAACATATTTAAACTAAATAATATACACTGATTTGGGTTATTTTCACCAAAGAAATATGTTTTTGACCTAAATTTATGAAAAAAAAAAAAATTTATTTTTTACAGAAAAATACTTTTTTTTTAATTTTTTTTTTTTAAGTTTTGTTCTTTTTTCGTTTATTGAGCAAAAAAAAAAAACCCAGTGTTAATTAAATACCACCAAAAGAAAGCTCTATTTTTGTGAGAATTCTTTTTTTATAAAGATTTAATATGGGTACAGTGTTGTATGACCGCGTAATTGTCATGCAAAGTGCGACAGCACTGAAAGCTGAAAGTTGGCCGGGGCAGGAAGGGGGTAAAAGTGCCCGGTGTTGAATCAGTTAAACACTTACCAGGTTTGTCCACCTTGACTCCAAACACCTGCACCTCGCACAGGGAGAGAGATCTGTTCCTCTCCGGGATAACGATGGTCACAATTTTCCCTCCCATTCCTTCGCATTGAAACAATTGTGTCTTCCCAAGTCCAATAGATGACACTCTGCCGCAGCTGTGTGGAGGACACAGAATATTTAAAAGTTAGAATAATAAGTATCACACTACACACCTAATAAATGTTACATAAATAAAAAATTATATGCTGTATAATAAAATAAATACAAGTTAGAATAATATGTATCACACTAGAGTGGGAGGGACTATAGCGGTGCTGATTTTAGGCACTGTGCATGGTGGTTATATTGATATTTAGTTGAAGAGATCAGACATGGTCCCAACATGCTCATCACCGAGGAGGAGATTCCATCTTCCGCCCTAGTGTGTGGGGTCATTCTTGGCTTTGCCGCTAATTTCTTCCAGCTTGGGTTATTTGGTGGTAAGTCACCACTATTGTCTCAACTGTGGATTTGTTTACAGATTAATCTTCATGAAATATATGAGTTTGTTGGCAATATACTAATGTGTTTCTTTTCTTTTTTTCCCTCTTTTTTTTTTCCTTTTTTTTTATTAGTTGTTCCCATTCAAACCAAAAAAAACGATATTAGAGACATACTTCCCCTGACGAAGCCCCGATGGGCGAAACATGTTGGGAACATGTATGATCTCTTCAACTAAATATCAATATAACCACCATGCACAGTGCCTCATTATGTAAATGTGTTATATATACAACCCCCTTTTTAAAGAGTGTATATATATATATATATATATATATTTTATTTTTTTTGTATTGATTGTTTAAATAAACTATATATTTTTTTACTGAATAATAATTGAGTCTTCTACTGCTATATAGATACTAAAATCAGCACCACTATAGTCCCTCCCACTCTTTTCTTCACATCTTTCCAAAAAATTGGGATGAGGTGCATGAAAGCGGGTGTCTACCCTTAACCAGACCACAAAACCATTTTTCATGTATCACACTACACACCTAATAAATGTTACATACATAAATAATAAATATATGCTGTATAATAAAATAAATAAAAATTATAATAATTTGTATCATACTATACACCTAATAAATGTTACATACATAAATAATTATATGCTGTATATTAAAATAAATAAAAATTATAATAATTTGTATCATACTATACACCTAATAAATGTTACATACATAAATAATAAATATATGCTGTATAATAAAATAAATAAAAATTATAATAATTTGTATCATACTATACACCTAATAAATGTTACATACATAAATAATTATATGATGTATAATAAAATAAATAAAAATTATAATAATTTGTATCATACTATACACCTAAAAAAGGTTACATACATAAATAATTATATGCTGTATATTAAAATAAATAAAAATTATAATAATTTGTATCATACTATACACCTAATAAATGTTACATACATACATAATAAATATATGCTGTATAATAAAATAAATAAAAATTATAATAATTTGTATCATACTATACACCTAATAAATGTTACATACATAAATAATTATATGCTGTATAATAAAATAAATAAAAATTATAATAATTTGTATCATACTATACACCTAATAAATGTTACATACATAAATAATTATATGTAATAAAATAAATAAAAGTTAGAATAATATGTATCATAATATACAAATAATAAATGTTACGTACATAAATAATTATATGCTGTATAATAAAATAAATAAAAAATATAATAATTTGTATCATACTATACACCTCATAAATGTTACATAAATAAATATTTATATATAATAAAATAAATAAATGTTAGAATAATATGTATAATACATAAATAATTATTAATAAATATAAATACATATAAGCAGTGGTGGCCAGTCCATTAGGGGTGCAAGGGTGCCCCCCCCCCATCCATGCTGCGTCCGGCCCCCTGATCTACATACAGGGCCCCGGACCATAGATTCCAATGGGGGGGGGGGGGTAAACACATGATTGGAGCCAGAGGCTCTAAAATATAGGCTACAAAAAAAAGGTGGGCTCGGGGCGCAGAGCACTGCACTCCAAGCTCACCCAGTTGAGTGATAATAGCGAATGAATATTCACTATTCTCACACTAATTCTCCTCCCAGCCAATCAGGAAGCGGTTGTGAGACCTGTTTCCCGATTGGCCGAAGGGAGAAGTGATCTTATTGGCCAAGAGGGCAGAGGAGGAGGAGGAGGAGGAAGGAGACGCACAGCCATGGGAGAAGCAAGGGGAAGACGGACGGACCCACCAGCCGCCACTCCAGGGATGGCTCAGCCATCCAGCACTCCCCGGCTCGGGCAGGGGAGGGAGGAGGAGGGGAGATCGGTGTCTGGGTAGGACAGATATAAGGAGGGCGACCGGCAGCGGCGAGGGGTGGGGGCTAGGGTGGTGTGTGTTCCCGCGGTAATGTCTGTCTTCCGCGGAGGGGGGGTGGTGTTGGTTTGCCACCCCCCCTCCCGAATTTTCGAGCACCATCCGCTACTGCATATAAGTATAAATAAGTATTAATAAATAATATAATAAATAAATAAAAATGTGAATAATATGTATCATACTATACACCTAATAAATCAATAATTCTAGAGGGGAAAGTTCTCCTGATGATAACAGTTCTGGGTGATATAAAGTTCTGTACAGGTATAAAGAAAAAAGATCTTACACGGGATTCCTCCTCCAGTCCGTGTCACGATACCCTACACGAATCTCAGCTCCGTCCAAATCAGACGCACAGCAGTCCCCTCTGTTGGTGATAGCGACGGCGGAGATGATGTAGTTGGATTCCAGTGAGACGGTCCACCATGGTTCATACTGGACCTTGGTCACCGCGCAGCCTGTCTCGGGTGCTTTGTTGCCTAAGTTATTATCAATGGCATTTCTGGGCGAGCTGACTCCATAAGTGCTGGACTGGGAGGCTGTCGTCAAAGCTATTTTTGGCACCAGGACTGGAAAAAAAATTATATAAAAAAAAAAACTTAGAAAAATGGCAGTTGCTTTAAAAAAATGACAGTTGCTTTGAAAAAAAATGGCAGTTGCTTTAAAAAATGACAGTTGCTTTTAGACAATCAAAAAATGATATAATAATACATTTTGAATTCTAATTAATTTTTTCAGCCATTGTTGATAAAATTCACAATTGCCAAAAGAAACAAAAAGTAGAAAAAAAATTGTGGTGATAAACATAACAAAATTAAAAACTCAGGATAACACTATAGTGAAAACTGTAAAAAAAAAAAAAAAAAATTGGATCCTTAACCACTTAAGGACTGGGCCTATTTTTCAGATTCGATGTTTGCAAGTCATTTATTTTTTGCTAGAAAATTACTTAGAACCCCCAAACATTATATATATTTTTTCAGAAACCCTAGAGAATAAAATGGCGGTTGTTGCAATACTTTCTGCCACATCGTATTTGCGCAGCGGTCTTACAAATGCACCTTTTTTGGAAAAAATACACTTTTTTTGAATAAAAATATAAGATAAAAGTAAAGTTAGCCCAATTTTTTTTTATATTGTGAAAGATAATGTTACGTAAATTGATACCCAACATGTCACGCTTCAAAGTTGTGCCCGCTCGTGGAATGGCGACCAAGTTTTCCCCTTAAAAATCTCCATAGGCGACATTTAAAAATGTCTACAGGTTACCAGTTTTGAGTTACAGAGGAGGTCTAGGGCTAGAATTATTGCTCTTGCTCTAAAGATCGCGGCGATACCTCACATGCGTACCACCTAAATGAGGAGGGTGCAGATCAGCTGGGAGTAAAGGTGGGCAAAAAGTTAGAGGGGTTTTTAACCCCTTGGCGCCGAGCGTACGCACATATGTGTCCTCGGCTTTCGGGGGTTATACCGGGATGATAACCGCAGCTGCAGGCATCACCCCGGTACCGTTGTTTAGAGCCGGCGATTGGCTATCCAGGCATAACAACCGGCACTCGGTTGTTATTCCGCCTCCCGCCGCTCTGACCGGGCCTCCCGTCCCACCGGGAGACCCGATCCACGATGCGCCACTTCCGGCGCCTAGCCACGGACTGTAAACGGCTTCGTTCCAGTCTCCTGAATGTAAACACGGAAGCGACGTCACAACGTCACTTCCGGTTTACTCGGCTGCCAATGGCGCCGGATTTAAAAAAATACACGGTATTCAGAATCTCAGTTTTCGGCGATCTGAATACTTTGAAGTGTAAAAGGAGGGATTTGGGGTCTTTTAGACCCCCGATCCCTCCATAAAGTGTAACTGTCACCACCTATTACTGTCACATGGGATGTTTACATTCCTTGCGACAGCAATAAAAGTGATCAAATTTTTTTTTTTTAACACAATTTAATAATGTACAAATAATTAAAATAAATAAGAAATAATTTTTTTTAAAAAGCGCCCCCGTCCCCGCGAGCTCGCGCAGCAAATAAAACACATACAGAAGTCGCGCCCGCATATGTAAACGGTGTTCAAACCACACATGTGAGGTATCGCCGCGATCGTCAGAGCGAGAGCAATAATTCTAGCACTAAACCTCTTATGTAACTGTAACCTGGTAACCGTAAAAAAAAAATTTAAGCGTCGCCTATGGAGATTTTTAGGTACCGTAGTTTGTCGCCATTCCACGAGTGCGTGCAATTATAAAGCGTGACATGTTGGGTATCTATTTACTCGGCGTAACATCATCTTTCACATTATACAAAAAAATTGGGCTAACTTTACTTTTTAATTATTTTTTTATTCGTGAAAGTGTCTTTTTCCCAAAAAGTTGCTTTTAAAACACCGCTGCACAAATACCGTGGGACATAAAATATTGCAACAAACGCCATTTTATTCTCTTGATTCTCTGCTAAAAAAATATATATATATATAATGTTTGGGGGTTCTAAAAAATACGGATTTTAAACTGTAAACACCAAATGTCAGAGATAGGCTTAGTCATGAAAGGGTTAAACTAGGCGACGTGGGGAGGGTCCAGAGGTAGAGATAGTCGGTGCGGAACATAGTCCAGAGGGTACAAAGAAGGGCAACAAAGCTAATAAAGGCTCTGGAGGATATTAATTATGAGGAAAGGCCTTAAACTACGTTAGAGGGTTCTTTACTGTAAGAGCGGCAAGGATGTGGAATTCCCTTCCACAGGCGGTGATCTCAGCGAGGGGCATCGATAGTTTCAAAAAAACTATTAGATAATCACCTGAACGACCACAACATACAGGGATATACAATGTAATACTGACATATAATCACACACATAGGTTGGACTTGATGGTCTTGTGTCTTTTTTTTTCGACCTCACTTACTATGTAACTATGTGTGGTTTAAACACCGCTTTCATATGCGAGCACGACTTACGTATGAGTTCGCTTCTGCATGCTTTTATGGCGGGACGGGGGGTTTAATATTTTTTATTTTTTATTAATTTTTTGCCTTTTTTTTTTTGGACACGGTCCTTTTAAAGAAAATTTTTTGGGTCACTTTAATTTCTATTACAAGGAATTTAAACATCCTTTGCAATAGAAAAAAAAGCATGACAGGTCCTCTTAAATATGAGATCCGGGGTCAAAAAAGACCTCAGATCTCATATTTACATTAAAATGCGATAAAAAAAAAAAAATAATTTGAAAAAAAATAATAATAATTCTCCTTTAAGAGCATTGGGCGGAAGTGAAGTTTGGCGTCGCTTCCGCCCTCCAATGCTATGGAGCCGAGCGGGGGGCCATCTTCCCTTCACTCGGCATCCATGCAGTGAGGTGGCAGGACGCGATCGTCTCCGCCGCTACCGACGGCTCCGATAAGCGACGGAGACGACCAGAGCGTGGCGGGAGGGGGGTGGGCACCTCTCCCGCCAGCGATAAAAGTGATCTTGCGGCGAATCCGCCGCAGAGACCACTTTTATCTGAAAGGGAAACACACTCCGTTCCTGAAAATTGAGTCAAATCTTATTAAAGGCTCTTTAAATTGACCCTAGGGATTACCTGCACACTATCTGCTCATTTTCAGGATGAGACTATTGTTAAAATAAATTAAACATTTTAGACTTATGACAATAATAATAATAACTAATATAATTATAGTAATATTATTGTTTTGCAGAGTTAAGTCTAACCTCTTACCATACAGAGCTTGCAAATCCTACCTGCATTCAGATTTTGTGGCTTAATTTTAGGTAGTTAACTATTAATTATTATTATTATAACAACAACACTAAAAATAGCAAGAATTAAAATAATAATAGTAATAATAATAATAATCATCATCATCCTAATGCTACAGACTATCAGCATTTATTTATTTATTTTTACTGTTCACTGTAAAATTTAAGAATTATTTTGCACAATTAAGCTCTTACCGTACACAGCTTGCAAATCCTACCTGAAATCAGATTTTTTTGCTCCTTTTCAGGTTTGAGAAGATCCTGTTGCTCTGCTAAATAATTACAAGTAGTTATAAAATATTTTTTTATAACTATGATTATTTTATAATTTCCCATTTAAAGAAGAAAACACATTATTTTACTGTTACATTTTAATCTTGAATACATTTTTTATTTATTTAATATTCCTTTAATTTAAGTAGAAAGGTCAACAGCTAAAGGATTGCAAAAAAGAGAAAACTGTTGATCATGACTGTGTAGCAATCTTAAAAATAAATCACATCAGAGATGTTTTTCAAAGTTCTGAAGTTCCAAGAATGGAGAAATCTAAAGAAGATTTCTCAGCCTGTAATAACACACATACCTTTAGGTTGCTTGAACTTCGGAAGTTGGGTGGGAACTTCCGTACCTGCAACTGGAAAAATATTTGTAAGTTTCTAAAAAATTATATATATTTTTCTTGTGTAAACTGTAAAATTTAAGAATTATTTTGCACAATTAAGTTCTTACCATACACAGCTTGCAAATCCTACCTGCATTCAGATTTTTTGGCTCCTTTTCAGGGTTGGGAAGATCCTGTTCCTCTGCTAAATAATTACAAGTAGTTATAGAATAATTTTATAACTATGATTTATTTTATAATTACCCATTTAAAGAAGAAAACACATTATTTTACTGTTACATTTTAATCTTGAATAAATATTTTTTTTATTTAATATTCCTTTAATTTCAGTAGAAAGGTCAAAAGCTAAAGGTTTGCAAAAAAATAAAAAATAAACTGTTGAACGTGACTGTGTAGCAATCTTTAAAAAAAAAATCACATCAGAAATGTTTCTATAGTTCTGAAGTTCCAAGAATGGAGAAATCTAAAGAAGATTTCTCAGCCTGTAATAACACACATACCTTTAGGTTTCTTGGACTTCGGAAGTTGGGTGGGAGCTTCCGTACCTAGAACTGCAAAAATATTTGTAAGTTACTGAACAATTATAATTTATTATTTATTACTTTTTTGTGTAAACTGTAAAATTTAAGAATTATTTTGCACAATTAAGTTCTTATCATACACAGCTTGCAAATCCTACCTGCATTCAGATTTTTTGGCTCCTTTTCAGGTTTGAGAAGATCCTGTTGCTCTGCTAAATAATTAGTAGTTATAAAATAATTTGATAACTTTGATTTATTTTATAATTACCCATTTAAAGAAGAAACAAATTATTTTACTGTTACATTTTAATCTTGAATAAATATTAAATTTTTTAAATATTCCTTTAATTTCAGTAGAAAGGTCAAAAGCTAAAGGTTTGGAAAAAAAAAAAAAGTTAAACTGTTGATCGTGACCGTGTAGCAATATTAAAAAAAAATTCACGAAGTTCTGAAGTTCCAAGAATGGAGAAATCTAAAGAAGATTTCTCAGCCTGTAATAACACACATACCTTTAGGTTGCTCAGACTTCGGAAGTTGGGTGGGAACTTCCATACCTGGAACTGCAAAAATATTTGTAAGTTTCTGAAAAATTATAATTCTTAAGAAATTCTTGTCCTTGATTTATTGATATTTACAGCTTTCTGGCTCCTCAGATGGCAGAGCAAAGACCTGAACCTCACAGAGGGTGAGGAACTCTCTACGACGTGGAATGAAAACAGACACGTAGCGCCCCCTCCATGCCTATACAGTGCCCAGCATGTGTCTATGACTGTGGGCTCGGGCCCAATGTACAGCACTTGCATCTGCCTATGGGGCACATGCCCCCCCCTACCCAGACCTCCCTTGGTCATCTCATGTAAGCTTGTTCCCACATTGCAAAAATATGCTTGGTTAGATAAGGCGATCATAGCAGAGGGGGTTTCTTTGGTCATCACGCTGGATGTATGACTACTGGCTTATTTCATAGAAATCCAACCCGGTTTTAAGGTATTGCCAAAAAGAACGTTTATTTCAGCACTATGAGAATAATGTATATATGGGCTCCAACAAAGGATGAACTGATCTCTAGGCTTGTGCAATTCGTTTCGTAACGAATCGAAATTCGTCCGAATTTAGCAACTTTCGGACATTCGGAAGCATTCGAATTTCCGAACAAAGCAACTACGAATAAAACCGAATAAATCCAAAATAAATTATACCGCAAATAGCGAATGCCTGAATGTCTGTTTTATTTTATTTATTTTTTTTACAGTTATTTTTTTATTTTTTTGGGGCGGGGGTGGTCTTTGGTGAGATATCAGAGGTCTAAACCCCCATATCTCTTTTTTTGGTGCAGAGTCATGGACTGAATATAGTCCCTTTTCTCTGCATCACTTTACTTGAATGAGGCTGGGTTCCCACCATTGCGAATTGGATGCGGGTTTCCAACATCAGATTTGCAATAGGAGGAGATTGTGACCAGCTCTCGATGGAGCCGGTTCACATATCTCCGCTGCGGGTCCGGTGCGTTTTTTGGTACATTTCAGGGCCGAATTCAGCCCAAAATTCGGGCTGAAATCAGACCTGAAACGTTGAACCAGGACGCACCAGACCCGCTGCTGTGAGCTGCAGTAAACAGCGCCTCAATGAGAAATCTGTGAAGAGATTCCTAATTCATTCATAAAATGACAGTCTGATACATGGTAACACTCGCGGTTTACTATGTGTCAGCTATAAGTGGATATAGGAGTGATCGATGCCTATATCCACTGTACTGCAGGGGGGGGGGGGCTTGGTAAACACACATATACCAAGCTCCAACTTCACCCGCACCTACCCCCCCCCTCCCCCTGCCATGATCCCCAGCCTGACAGATCACCGGAGATCAGTGCAGGAAAAATGCTGCAAGAGACAGTATGGGGGGTGATCTGACTGGTGGGGGGGACACATCTGGATCCCCCTGAGCCCCATGCAGCATCTTAAGTCGGAAGGAGTAGAAGAGGAGGGATGCCGGCTAATGAGGGTAGCTGCAGGGTTCCGGTTTGTGGGGGGGGTCGGATCGGGTGGAGGGGGGTAATTAGTGCTGGGGGGAAGAAGGGGGGTTAAGGGGATAGGAGAGGAGAGTGGGGGGAGCAGTTTTAGGTGAAAGGGAGGAGCGGGAGGTGGAGAAGCAGGGGGCAGGGAAGCGGCGGCATGGGTGGGGGCGGTCACATTAGAGGTTAATAACTCTGATCAGAGGGTTGTAATCCGTTGATTAGAGTTATAGAATTGTTCAGCAGAGTCTGCTGAGCAATTCTAATATAAGCTTATGGTCATTGAAGTGACCATAAGCTAATAGGAGAGGGACAAATGAGGTCCGTACGGCGTACGGACTTGACCACCTGCGGGCACTTTTTAGGTAAGTACAGTGTACGGGCCTGGCAGTGAAAGGGTTAAAGTGTATTTTTTCCCAAAAATATTGTGTTTGAAAGACTGCTGCGTAAATACAGCGTGACATAAAATATTGCAACAACCGCCATTTTATTCTCTAGGGTCTCTGCTAAATATATATATATATATATAATGTTTGGGGGGTTCTAAGTAATTTTTTAGCAAAAAATACTGATTTTAAATTGTAAGCAACAAAAGTTAGAAAAAGGTTTAGTCTTTAGGTGGTTAAACTGCCCTCATCTTCAGACAGAAGTTAATTCCTTTGATCTTTAAAAGAACAAAAATGTTACAATGTTTCTCTTTATCTCGCCTGAGTGATGTTGTGATAATCTTGGCAGGCTGTCTGCTTTTTTTTTTGACAGCTGAGAAGAGAACTCTCTGCACTCAATCAGGAAAATGCTGTGTTAAGATTGCGAGGGGGGGGGGTAGAATCAAGATCTTGATTCTTTAATGATTAATCGTGCAGCTCTACAAAGTGATATACGCTATACTGTAATGGTGATCAGAGAATTATTGGGTGACTGTGATAGTGTGGGGGGGAAATCTGCCACTAACAGACAATATCTGGGAGGGTCACTAACTAACTAACTGACTAACTGACATCAATGGTGACACAAATACAGTGATCAATGCTAATACTGTATACTGTCACTGTACTAATGACACTGGTTTGGATGGGGGTATAGCAGCAATCAAGGGGTTAACTATGTGCCTAACAATGTGTAATGTGGGCTGCTTTTTATTTCTTCCCGGCAGGAGTTTCAATATAAAGTACCAAATATTCAGGAGAAGAAATTGGAATGAAAACAAAGTCAGTGTTCTGTCAGTATAGATGTTGTATTATGGACAATGCATTGCTATACACTGGACTCTAGGATAGTAAGACAAAATGTATAATAAGGAAATGTTCTTACTTACCATGGATGAAGAGGAGCCCCAGGATTAGGAGAGAGATCACAGCTTTCATCATGATGTTCTGCAAGCTCTGCTATGAACTGTGTAGTGGCCCCCGGGCCCCTATAGTTATAGGACTAGGGGGCGGAGCTATGTCACTGCTGGTCACATTTCCGAACTTGTTTTTCTTTTTCTTGCGCAGGTCCTGCTGGCAATATCTGATCAATATTGCTAATCGGAATCTGTTCACTTCCTGAGACAGTACAATGATTCCTCTGTAGTAAGGGAAGCATGGAGAAGGTACTGGTCCTTATTCCAGAAGGAATGTTCTGTATTCTGGAACATGGTTGTGTTTGTGTTTCCATTCCGGAACAGGTGAGGTTAGGAAAATCACAACGTGCATTAGAGGAGTGCACAGTGTATGACAAGAGGAAGTATCCTTCTGGCTTCCTGCACTCAGGGGAGTACACTGGACGCCATGGGAAAGAGAAAGAAGGAGAAGGGGGCGCGGGAACATAACGACTTCTACCAATCGGCGAGCACACAGAGGCCGCAAGATGGAGCAGAGGCCTCCGGATCGTGGCGCAGCAGTGGAGGATCCATGCCAGGGGCATCCCCCATCAACATCCCACAGAAATCGGCCCAGAAAAGGTCCCTCGTGCACAAATACAGTGGAACCTTGGTTTAGGAAGCATAATCCGTTCCCAGAGCATGCTCGTAATCCAAAGCACTCGCATATCAAAGCGAGTTTCCCCATAGAAGTCAATGGAATTGACTTCTATGGCATGCAATGCCACATGTGGCCAGAGGTGGGGGCGCCGGAGATTCTCTGAAATACTCTGGGACAGCTTGGCTGAACTCAGAAACCCTCAGAAAGGCTCGGGAATGGAGTATTTCCGAGTATTTCTGAATATTTCCGAATCGCTCCAAATGGCTCTGGCACCCCCGCACCTCTGGCCAAATGCGGTACTGCACACCGCAGAGGCTTTAATCCTGCTCGTTTTACAAGACAACACTCGCAAACTGAGTCAGGATTTAAAAAAAAAAATGCTCGTATTGCGAAACGCTCGTTAACCGCGTTACTCGCAATCCGAGGTTTCACTGTATGCAGGTGAGCCTGGGAAACAAGATATCTCAAAGGACAGCACTAGAGAATTTGTGGAGCAGATTAATGAATTCCCAAGCACAGGGCAACCACTGAGTGACACTGCAATGAGGGACATGTTATTCACCCTCAGGGGATCACTGCACAGGGACATGATGAACTGTATCACACAACTGAAATCTGAAGTTTCAACCTTGGGAGACAGGGTCAGTCATATTGATGATAAGATGGGGGAGTTTACTGTCACCCATAATGAATTAGTATAGTGGATGCACATAATGATGCAGAAGGGGATATGGAAGCTATGAAAGACAAAATTGCAGACTTAGAGGACAGGTCGCGAAGGAATAATATCAAACTGCGGGATTGAAGAATCTGTGACCCAAGCTGAGCACAGGCAACACGTCCAGCTATTCATAGCTGCTATATTACCTGATACCCCTGACAGGGAAGTGATAGTGGATAGAGCCCACCGTCTTCAAAAAACAAAGTTCCTGCCTGAAATGGTCCCCAGGGATGTTATCGCCCCCATCCACTTCTTCCACGTCAAAGACGAGGTCATGCATTTTGCTAGGTTAAAATAAACCACTCCCAAGTCCCTACTCTGACATTTCTGTATTCGCAGACCTGTCTCAACACACCATGATGGCACGCAGGAAACTGGCTACATTCACCGCACTGCTCCAAAAACACAAAATCCCATATTCATGGGGCTTCCCCACAACAATCCTCATTACAAGAGAAAACCGCACTCAGGTCATAACGACACTCGAGCAGTGGCGGCTGGTGCTTAAAATTTTTGGGAGGGCGCAAACAAACTGAAAGATTCTGAAAAAAACCCCCATCAAATGCCGCCACTGTGCCATCAAACGCAGCCACTGTGCCATCAAATGCAGCCACTTTGCCCATCAAACGCAGCCACTGTGCCCATCAAATGCAGCCACTGTGCCCATCAAACGCAGCCACTGTGCCCATCAAACGCAGCCACTGTGCCATCAAACGCAGCCACTGTGCCATCAAAAGCAGCCACTGTGCCATCAAACGCAGCCACTGTGCCATCAAACGCAGCCACTGTGCCATCAAACGCAGCCACTGTGCCATCAAATGCTGCCACTGTGCCCATTAAACGCTACCACTGTGCCCCCAAATGCTGCCACTGTGCCCCAAATGCTGCCACTCTGACGTTTAAATGCTGCCACTGTGCCCCAAATGCTGCCGCTGTGCCCATTAATCGCTGCCACTGTACCGCCCGGCACTTACCATGTCTCGGGTGGGCAGTGGGTGACGGCGGCAGGCGGCGAGCAATGTCCGGTGTCCTCCATGTCTTCCCGACCTCGATGTCTTCTCCCGCCCGCTTTCTCCTATAAAGTCGCAGTCATGATAAAAATCGCAGATTGCCGCCATTACTAGTAAAAAAAAATATTAATAAAAATGCCATAAATCTATCCCCTATTTTGTAGGCTCTATAACTTTTGCGAAAACCAATCAATATACGCTTATTGCGATTTTTTTTTACCAAGAATATGTAGAAGAATACATATCGGCCTAAACTAATAAAAAATTTGTTTTTTTATATAATTTTTGGGGATATTTATTATAGCAAAAAGTAAAAATTTTTTTTTTTTCAAAATTGACACTTTTTTTGTTTATAGAGCAAAAAAAAAAAACGCAGAAGTGATCGAATACCACCAAAAGAAAGCTATATTTGTGGGAAAAAAAAGGACGTCAGTTTTGTTTGGGTGCCACGTCGCATGACTGTGCAATTGTCAGTTAAAGCGGCGCAGTGCCGAAACGCAAAAAGTGCTCTTGTTTAGGAAGGGGGTAAATTCTTCCCGGGACTGAAGTGGTTAACACAGGCAATAAATATATTTTTGATAACATTTTACAGCAAACCTGTGCCTATCCTATGCAATGGTTCGTGGCATCCACTTTTGTGTAGTAGAATGCCCTTCAAAAAAAAGAGATACCCACAGGTGTACAATTGGTTAATAAGATATACTTCTGTTGCCTAATATTCCATGCAATGCTACTGTTCTCATTTACAATGTTAAACTTTAATAAAAACAATTGAGTTTAAATGCTTAAATAATGCATTATTTAAAGTGGTTGTAAACCCACTTAGACAACTTGCACCTACAGGTAAGCCTAGATTAAGGCTTACCTATAAGTGCAAGAAATATCTCCTTAACCTACATGGTTAAGGAGACATTTACTCTAAACCGATGCGCCAATGACATCACACGCATGCGCACTAGAGGGCCGGCTTCATTGATGGTTTTCTGAATGGGTTCTTGCCGGCCCGAGTGCACATGTGTGTGACGTCATCGCTGCTCCGGCAAATCACAGCGCCGGAGCGGCGATGCACTGACGGCAGTGACGGGACATCAAGGCAAGATGGTGGCAGAGGTGACCGAGGACTGCTGCGGGGGCTTCGATCTCAGGTAAGTCATTCATAATGAGCTAGTATGCTATGCATACTAGCTCATTATGCCTTTCTTTTTCAGGGTTTTTTTTTTTTTTTTTTTAAATTGGCTTTACTTTCTCTTTAACTAAACACATTAGGTTTTAGTAGAAGAAAATGATTTTGCCAAAATTAACACTGGATTTCATGAACTCGTAAACGAATCCACATAAACATGCACAGAACATCCCATAACAGTTTGAGCCTGAAGCAGACAGAAACAATAGAACAATAGATAGAGCCACTTAACAATAAAAACATAATAAACCCCATCCCCACCTCAAACTATCGAGCAATGGTCTATGAGATACTTCTACAATATTACATCAGTGTGAAAAGTGAAATTACTTATCTTCATATATTTGATTCTTTCAGCATCAAATAAGTAGTTGTCCATCATTTTCTCGGTCCCCTCGTTCCCCTAATAGACACAGGGTGACTTACACATAAGAGGTTCCTGGGGAGCTGAAAATTTTGTTTCCTGACCTCTCTTAGGTGAGCTGGGTTCCACGTGTCCCCCTGCCCAAAGTGAATCCTGTTACATATCTATTCTTTTTCGGCAGGAGGCTCACACACGGAGAGGACCCCAGACAGGTTGACTCTGGAGCTAGTCCATAGTACCAGTAACCCAATGCCCGTACCCACGCAGTACCCTAAACAAATTGTCCC
The DNA here is from genome assembly GCA_029206835.1 of Rana muscosa. Taxonomy (NCBI): domain Eukaryota; kingdom Metazoa; phylum Chordata; class Amphibia; order Anura; family Ranidae; genus Rana; species Rana muscosa. Next base: position 285,391,126 of record CM055120.1, on the reverse strand, counting down.
GAACAGAGTATTACTCACCAAGCCAACCTCTGCCTCTCTCGTAGAACATTTCCACTGCTGGGAGAAGTGCAGACTTGCCCTTCCCACTGGAGTCCTTTCAGCCGCTAGAGAGAAGACAGGGTGGCTGGGCTCACTCTTTCCTGCTCTTGGGGATATGGGCAGTATGTATAGGAGAGGAGTGAGGGGATATGACATTGTGCAAAATGTATAGGAGAGGAGAGTGGAGGGTACGACAGTGGGCAGTATGTACAAGAGGGGAGTGTTGAGGGTATGACAGTTGGAACCAAGTACAGGAGAAGAGTGTGGAGGATATGACAGTGGGCAATATGTGAAGGAAAGGAGTGTGGAGGGTATGACAGTGGGCGGTATGTACAGGAGAGGAGTGTGGAGGGTATGACAGTGGGCAATATGTACAGGAGAGGAGTGTGGAGGATATGACAGTGGGCAGAATGTACAGGAGAGGAGTGTGGAGGGTATGGCAGTGGGACCTATGTACAGGAGAGGAGTGTGGAGGGTATGACAGTGGGCAATATGTAAAGGAAAGGAGTGTGGAGGGTATGACAGTGGACAATATGTACAGGAGAGGAGTGTGGAGGGTATGACAGTAGGCAGTTTGTACAGGAGAAGATTGTAGAGGATATACCAGTGGGCATTAAGTGCAGGAGGAGTGTGTGGAGGGCATGAAAGTGGGCAATATGTATGCGAGAAGAGTGTGGAGGGTATGACAGTCAGCAATATGTATAGGATTTGAGTGTTGAAGGTATGACAGTGGGCAGTATGTATGCGAGAGGAGTGTGGAGGATATGACAGTAGTTAATATGTACAGGAGAGGAGTGTGGAAGGTATGACAGTGGGCAATATCATACCTTCCAACCATCCCGGATTCCGCAGGATTTTCCCGTGATTTGCAGTAAGTCCAGCGGATCTGGGCTGGAGTCCGACACTGGGGTCCACTCAGTGGGAGTATCTTCACTGCAGCCAGCCCCCTCCCAGGAATCCTGGCAACCGACGACAGCAGCGGATGCGCGAGCGGCTTCCTCTCCCTCCTAGCTCCGCCCCCGACTCCTGGCTTCAAGTTATTCCTGTAAGTAAAGTATAAGTAGGGCCAGGACAGATGGTAGACAGGTTCCCCAGAGGCAGTGGCACCACTGTAGCGGGTGCAGTCGATCACCCCCACTTGTTCTCCTGCGGTCACGCTGTGACAGGGGAGATGCAGAGCTGTGGACTGCGTGTTTTACGGAGCCTGCTTCTCCCTCTGTCAGCCCTGGAGCAGCTGTGAGTGTGTGACAGAGAGTGAGGCAGAGCCGGCTCTCTGTTATGCCCTCCTCCACCCCCCTTCTCCGGCCAGCACTCACGGAGATCAAAGAGACACAGAGCGGGCTGTGTGTGCATTCTTCTTCCTCACCCTTCTATCAGCAGTAGGGGTAGGGATTAATAAAGCAGTGGCTGGACTGAGCAACTTGCAGAGGGGGACACTGCATTGCAGGCAATTAGTGTGCAGTAACCTCTAGCAACCGAATGGTGAGCGGTAATGTGCAGTAACCTCTGCCAACCGAATGGTGAGTGGTAATGTGCAGTAACCTCTAGCAACCAAATGGTGAGTGGTAATGTGCAGTAACCTCTAGCAACTGAATGGTGACTGGTAATGTGTAGTAACCTTTAGCAACCAAATGGTGAGTGGTAATGTGCAGTAACCTCTGCCAACCGAATGGTGAGTGGTAATGTGCAGTAACCTCTAGCAACCAAATGGTGACTGGTAATGTGTAGTAACCTTTAGCAACCAAATGGTGAGCGGTAATGTGCAGTAACCTCTGCCAACCGAATGGTGAGTGGTAATGTGCAGTAACCTCTAGCAACCAAATGGTGAGTGGTAATGTGCAGTAACCTCTACCAACCAAATGGTGACTGGTAATGTGCAGTAACCTCTAGCAACTGAATGGTGAGCGGTAATGTGCAGCAACCTCTAGTAACCAAATGGTGAGTGGTAATGTTTAGGAACCTCTAGTAATCGAATGGCGAGCAGTAATGTGCAGTAGAGAATACAAAAGGCTGTGCTCTAACTAAATAAGTGAAAAAAAGTCCCAACAAAACAATTACTGTGAATACTTCTGTGAAAAAGTTATCATAAATATATGTCCAATGGTGTATTAAATTATGATTCCAAAAAAAAAGTAAAAAGTTATTTGAAGAAGAAACTCAAGTGTGGAAGATGAATATATAAGTGAATAATTCAAACTTCATGTGATTCATTGAGCAGACACCATGAATCCACCACCAAGGGAAATGTGCGCTTACCAACTGCACAGACCAGTAAAGCCTGTGGCTATCACCCAGCCAGGGTCTCTTTCCTCGTAGTGCTTCCACGGATCAGGGGTTTTTTTTTCGAGCAGCGCGAGTTGAACGGACATTGCTGTATTTTTTAATTTTTTTTATTTTTTTAATAAAGGACTTGTCCCGAAGTGTCTCCTGTCTTTTTTACAATTTTTGACACTTTTTTTGGTGAAATGGTAGAGGTACAATGTACCCGTTACCAATTCACATAGGGGGGGCTGGGATCTGGGGGTCTCCTTATTAAAGGGGGCTTCCAGATTCCGATAAGCCCCCCACCCTCAGGCCCCCACAACCACCGGGCAAGGGTTGTGGGGATGAGGCCCTTGTCCCCATCAACATGGGGAAATGGTGCTTTGGGGTAGGGGGTGCAGAGCCCCCCCTGCCCCAAAGCACCCATCCCCCATGTTGAGGGCATGTGGCCTGGTACGGTTCAGGAGGGGGGGGCGCTCTCTCGTCTCCCCCTTTTTTCCTGTGGCCTACCAGATTGCGTGCTTGGATAAGGGTCTGGTATGGATTTTTGGGGGAACCCCCACGCCATTTTTTTTTTTTGGCGCGGGGCTCCCCTTAATATCCATACCAGACCTGAAGGGCCTGATATAAAATTTGAGGGGACCCCCACGCAATTATTTTTTTCAAATTTTGGTTCGGGTTCCCCTTAATATTCATACCAGACCCAAAGGGCCTGGTAATGGACTGGGGGGGGGGGGGGATGCCGTTTTTTTTCAATTACTTTTTTCTGTATTGCCGGGACCCAACAATTCATTAATAGCCGCGAATAGTTTTAAATTACTTTTTTTCCTTTAGAAATGTCATTTTGCTGCGGGACAGTTCTAAACACGGGAAACATGCGCCACTTTACAGGCATACTATATACACCCCCCAGGTATGAAATTTAAAGGAATATTTCACTTTTTTGTTTCACTTTAAGCATTATTAAAATCACTGCTCCCGAAAAAATGGCAGTTTTAAAACTTTTTTTTGCATTGATACATGTCCCCTGGGGCAGGACCCGGGTCCCCAAATTATTTTTATGACAATACCATGCATATAAGCCTTTAAAATTAGCACTTTTGATTTTTTCCATAGACTTTTAAAGGGTGTTCCGCGGCTTCCGAATTTGCCGCGAACACCGCGAATTGTTCGCTATTCGGCGAACACTCGACTCGAACATCGGGCTCATCCCTGGTCCACAGTGATTTAATTGACTGTGCAGTGTGTGGGTGGGTTTTGGGCTACTTGTTCTCAACAACAGAAAAGTAGCATGCACTTATAGCAAGAAATGAAACTGAGGCCTCGTACACACGACCGATTTTCTCGGCAAGAACCAGCAAGAAACTTGCTGGCAGAGAGGTCTTGCCGAGTAAATCGGTCGTGTGTACGCTGCTATCGGGTTTCTCGTCGAGAAAACCGACAAGAAACCTCGACGAGAAAATAGAGAACCTGCTCTCTATTTTCTCGTCGAGATTCTCCTCGGCATGTTTCTCAACGAGAAAAGTGAATGTGTGTACACTTACCTGTCCTCCCCGAAGCCCGCGCATGTTCCAAATGAATTCGACGCATGCGCGGTAGCTTCCTAGGCATACGTAGGGTATACCAAGATGGCGGCGACGGCATCGAATGTGACGAGCGCATGCTCGACGTAGTCGATGATGTCACCGCGTACGCTCCTTTCAAAGAACCGCGGGTTCTTTGAAACGAGCGTGTGTACACTCGGCCGGGACAAGGTTCTTGTCCAAGAATCTCGTCGAAAAAAACGACATGTTTTTTTCAACGAGAATCTCGGCCGTGTGTACGAGGCCTGTGACTTAAAAAAGCAATATTTTTATAACAAAATTTGGTTTTACAGAGAAAATACTTTACCTAACGGCTAAATCTGTGTGTGTGTGCAGTTTAGTTTATTTAAGCCATAAATAATAACAAGATATGTGTTTTTTTTTACTCCAGGAGTGTATAATGAGTTTTGGAATTCTAGAGAAATGCTTAAATAATTCATTATTTAACTAAACCTATTAGATTTTAGTAGGCTGAAATGATTTTGCCAAAATGAACAATGGATTTCATGAACACGTAATCGAATCCACATAAACATCAAAAACATGGACAGAACATCCCATAACAGTTTGCGCCCAAGGCAGACCGAAACAATAGAACAATGGGACACATAATAACCCCACCGCCACCTCAAACTATCTAGCAATGGTCTATGAGATACTTCTACAATATTCCAGCTGTGTGAAAAGTGAAATTATTTATCTCCTATATTTTATAAGGGATATTGTTCATAAATATTACTGTCCCAAGTGAAAGAGCCTCTCCATTTTTTCAGCATCAATTAAAAATAATTTTTCTCAGTCACCCCCTAATAGACACAGGGTGACTTACACATAAGAGGGGCCTGGGCAGCTGAGAAAAGTTTCCCAACCTCTCTTAGGTAAGCTGGGTTCCACGGGCCCCCAGCCCAAAATGACTCCCGTCACATCTCTTCTTTCGGGAGGAGACTCACACACAAAGGAGCCCCTGGACAGGTTGACCTCGGACTTAGTCCATAGTACCAGCCCCTCAATGCCCATAGGCACACAGTACCCTAAACCAATTGTCCGAAACAGAGCATTACTTACCCAGCCAACCTCTATCTCTCTCATAGAACATACCCACCGCTGGGGAGAGGTGCAGACTGGCCCTTCTCCCTGGAGTCCTTTCAACCGCTGGAGAGAAGACAGGGTGGCAGGGCTCACTCCATCATGCTCTTGGAGATTTGGGCATTATGTATAGGAGAGGAGTGTGGGGGATATGACAGTGGGCAAAATGTATTGGAGAGGAGCGTGGAAAGTATTACAGTGGGCAAAAAAGATAGGAGAGGAGTGTGGAGGGTATGACAATGGGCAATAAGTACAGGAGAGGAGTGTTGAGGGTATGATAGTGGGCCATATGTACAGGAGAGGAGTGTGGAGGGTATGACAGTGGGCAATATTTAAAGGAGAGGAGTGTGGAGGGTATGACAGTGGGCAGTTTGTACAGGAGAGGAGTGTGGAGGGTATGACAGTAGGCAGTATGTACAGGAGAGGAGTGTGGGGGATATGACAGTGGGCCATATGTACAGGAGAGGAGTGTGGAGGGTATGACAGTGGGCAGTATGTACAGGAGAGAAGTGTGGAGGGTATGACAGTGGGCAGTATGTACAGGAGAGAAGTGTGGAGGGTATGACAGTGGGCAGTATGTACAGGAGAGGAGTGTGGAGGGTATGACAGTGGGCAATATTTAAAGGAGAAAAGTGTGGAGGGTATGACAGTGAGCAGTATGTACAGGAGAGAAGTGTGGAGGGTGTGACAGTGGGCAGTATGTACAGGAGAGGAGTGTGGAGGGTATGACAGTGGGCAGTATGTACAGGAGAGGAGTGTGGAGGGTATGACAGTGGCACCTCCACACTCATATGCTGTACATAGTGCACACCATCATACCCTCCACACTCCTCTCCTGTACATTCGGCCCACTGCCATACCCTCCACACTCCTCTCCTGTACATACTGCTCACTGTCATACCCTCCACACTCCTCTCCTGTACATACTGCTCACTGTCATACCCTCCACACTCCTCTCCTGTACATACTGCTCACTGTCATACCCTCCACACTCCTCTCCTGTACATACTGCTCACTGTCATACCCTCCACACTCCTCTCCTGTACATTCTGCCCACTGTCATACCCTCCACACTCCTCTCCTGTACATTCTGCCCACTGTCATACCCTCCACACTCCTCTCCTGTACATACTGCTCACTGTCATACCCTCCACACTCCTCTCCTGTACATACTGCTCACTGTCATACCCTCCACACTCCTCTTCTGTACATTCTGCCCACTGCCATACCCTCCACACTCCTCTCCTGTACATACTGCCCACTGTCATACCTTCTGCACTTCTCTCCTACACATATTTCCTCTTGTCATACACTGTGCACTCCTCTAATGCACGTTGTGATTTTCCGAACCTCACCTGTTTCGGAATGGAAACACTTAAACACAACCATGTTCCAGAATACAGAACATTCCTTCTGGAATAATGACCAGTACCTTCTCCATGCTCCCCTTACTACAGAGGAATCATTGTACTGTCTCAGGAAGTTAAAAGATTCTGTTTATCAATATTGATCAAATATTGCCAGATGGTCCTGCGCAAAAAAAGGGAAAACAAGTTCTGAAATGTGACCAGCAGTGACATAGCCCCGCCCCCTAGTCCTATAAATATAGGGGCCCGGGGCCACTACACAGTTCATAGCAGAGCTTGCAGAACATCATGATGAAAGCTGTGATCTCTCTCCTAATCCTGGGGCTCCTCTTCATCCATGGTAAGTAAGAACATTTCCTTATCATACATTTTGTCTTACTGTCCTAGAGTCCAGTGTATAACAATGCATTGTCCATAATACAACATCTATACTGGCAGAACACTGACTTTGTTTTCATTCCAATCTCTTCTCCTGAATATTTGTTACTTTATATTGAAGCTCCTGCCGGGAAGAAAGGAAAAGCAGCCCACATTACACATTGTTAGGCACATAGTTAACCCCTTGATTGCCGCTAGATGTTACCCCCCTTCCAAACCAGTGTCATTAGTACAGTGACAGTATACAGTATTAGCATTGATCACTGTATTAGTGTATTAGTGTCACCATTGATGTCAGTGTCAGTTAGTCAGTTAGTGTCTGTTAGTGGCAGATTTCCCCCCACACTATCATAGTCACACAATAATTCTCTGATCACCATCATATAGCGTCTATAACTGTGTAGAGCTGCACGATTAATCGTTAAAGAATCGAGATCTCAATTCTACCCCCCCCCTCACTATCTTAACACAGCATTTTACTGATTCAGTGTAGAGAGTTCTCTGCTCAAGCCGACAGCAGACAGCCTGCCAAGTTTATCAGAACGTCACTCAGGCGAGATAAAGAGAAACATTGTAATATTTTGTTCTTTTAAAGATCAAAGAAATGAACTTCTGTCTGCAGATGAGGGCAGTTTAACCGCTTAAATTGGAGTTCCACCCAAAAACTGAACTTCCGCTTTTCAGATTTTTCCCCCCTCCAGTGTCATATTTGGCACCTTTCAAGGGGGAGGGGGGAGCAGATACCTATCTAATATAGGTAATTGCTCCCACTTCCGGGCATAGATCACCACAGTATCCGTGGCCATGTCTGGCGCCCCTCCTCCATCCCCCTGCTGTCTTCTGGGAGACACACAGGACCCAGAAGACAGCAGGGACCAGTGAGATTGTGCAGTGTGACTCAGGCATGCACAGTAGGGAACCAGGCTGCTTCCCTTCCTGATTCCCTTACCGAAGATGGCAGCGCTTCCACCTGGGAGCCGAGGGACAGATCGGCTTCTGGTGAGGACATCGCAGGCGCCCTGGGCAAGTAAGAGTCCTAATATTAAAAGCAGTGGCGTATCCAGGGTATGACACTCCATGGCAAGTGCCATGGGCGCCCTGGGGGGGGGGGGGCGGCAAAATAGACTAAACGAAAAAAAAAAATCCCACCCGCACCTGTCCTCCTGCGGGCCGCCTCCCGCACTATAGCCCCCGGCGGCAGCAATGCGGCATGGCACTTTACTCTTACTTGGCTGGATGGCAGTGTGTAGGAGAGTGACAGGCGCGGGCGCCCCCATGTTTGTAGATGAGTGGGACCGTCCACTGTGTCTCCACTCTCCAGACCGTCATTCGGCTAACTGGCGGAGGCGGAGCTTTCTTCCTCTGCGCTGCTTCCATCTTCTCCCTGAGCGCGAGCAGGTCGGTGACGTCACGTGAGGTCGCCGTCGCTGAGGAAGAGAACTTCAACTGAACTGGACTCTGGAAACCGAACCCCAGAGCCAGGCAGCAACTGCAGCAGGTACTAGTCAGTGTACATTGTAAATAAAGCATTTTTTTATTAGAGAAAGTTTTCACTGTGAAGTCAGTCAGGGTTAATGATGTGTGCCAGTATACTGTAGTGCCTGCTTGCTCAATATTGATTAAATAAATTGTAATTATGCATAGCCATAGTTATCATAAATAAAGTGATTTGTGCAAGTAGTACCTGCTGTTGCACAAATCACTTTATTTATATTTATGATATCTATGGCTATGCATAATTACAATTTATTTAATCCATATTGAGCAAGCACTATATTTGATTGGCTGCTTGCTTCTGTTTGGGCCTGTGCCTGGCACATGATGACTTAGGCTATTTTTACACTGGGGCGTTGCACCGTCGGCGGTAAAGCACTGTCGCTAGCGGGACGCCTCAAAGATGCGGCTGGCAGGACTTTTTTGAGTGTCCTGCCAGCGCACCGCTAGCGGCCCAAAAAGGGTTAAAACCGCCCGCAAAGCGCCACTGCAGCGGCGATTCGGCAGCGCTGCCCTTTGATTTTAATGGGCAGGGGTGCTTTAGAATCAGTGTGTACACCGTTCCTACAGCGCCTCAAAGATGCGGCTAGCAGGACTTTTTTGAGCGTCCTGCCAGCGCACCGCTCCAGTGTGAAAGCCCTCGGGCTTTCACATTGGGGTGAAAAAAGAGGCTCTTTCAGGGCGCTTTGCAGGCGCAATTTTGTAGCGCTGTAGCACCTGCAAAGCACCTCAGTGTGAAAGTAGCCTAAGACCCCTTTCTCACTGAGGCGCTTTGCAGCCACTATAACGCTAAAAATAGCGCCTGCAAAGCACCCTGAAAGAGCCCCTTTATTCACTCCAGTGTTGGAGCGGTGCGCTAGCAGGTTGGTAAAAAATGTCCTGCAAGCAGCATCTTTGAGGCACTGTAGGAGCGGCTCCTAAAGCGCCCCTGCCCATTGAAATCAAAGCGGCGCTTTGCAGGCGTTTTTTTTAACCTTTTCTCAGCCGCTAGCGGGGGTTAAAAGAGCCCCGCTAGGGGCTGAAAAGCGCAGCGAAAACAACGGTAAACAACGCCCCCCACCGCCCCAGTGTGAAAGAGGCCTTAAAGTCAACATCATGTGCGATTGTGCGTGTGTGCTAAGCAGACAGGACTCCTGGTGATCCTACCCCCTCTCTCCCTCTGTACAGTATCAGAGGCGCTGGCGCAGCAGTGGCAGAGGACTGTATCCATTATGAGGAAACATCCCCTGCACCGCTGCGTGTCCCTGTTCCATTCCACTCTGCCTTTCTGCCCAGTGCTGTGCTCGTACATCTCATGATCCGCTACATGGAGGCCGCTCTCTGTCTCTGTCCCTCCTGCTAAGTGCCCATACATCGCACGATTCCTCCGCATTTATGGGTGCTGATGTTACTGCATTTATGGGTGCTGATGTTACTGCATTTATGGGTGCTGGTAAGGCCGCATTTATGGGTGCTGGTAAGGCCGCATTTATGGGTGCTGATGTTACTGCATTTATGGGTGCTGATATTACTGCATTTCTGGGTGCTGGTAAGGCCGCATTTATGGGTGCTGATGTTACTGCATTTATGGGTGCTGATGTTACTGCATTTATGGGTGCTGGTAAGGCCGCATTTATGGGTGCTGGTAAGGCCGCATTTATGGGTGCTGTTGTTACTGCATTTATGGGTGCTGATGTTACTGCATTTTTGGGTGCTGATGTTACTGCATTCATGGGTGCTGATGTTACTGCATTTATGGGTGCTGATAAGGTCGCATTTATGGGTGCTGGTAAGGCCGCATTTATGGGTGCTGGTAAGGCCGCATTTATGGGTGCTGATGTTACTGCATTTATGAGTGCTTATATTACTGCATTTATGGGTGCTGGTTTGCATCAGTGCATCAGCTGCAGTTTGCATCAGTGAAAGCAAGGAAGGTGCAGTTGTAATTTTTATGTAGTGCCAATCCATAATTTGTTAATTGGAAGATTAAAGAGTTTGACTTGTAGTTTTGTCAGCTGTTTTTTTTTTTGTTAAGGTTATCTGAAAGATGGGTTTTAAATGTTTTGACAGGGGCGCAGTTTCAGTTCTTGCCATAGGCGCCATTTTCACTAGATACGCCTCTGATTAAAAGTCAGCAGCTGGAGTATTTGTAGCTGCTGAATTTTAATTGAGGTGTTCTGTAGTCCGGGGCGGGGCTTGGGATGTGAGTGGATGAGAGGCAGTGTGTTGTCAGTAGAAGAGGTGAGAGGCTCCCTGTCTGTGTCCTGCTAATCTCTATATATATTCTTCTAGGTGAGGCTCTGCAGTGCTATAAGGGATCCTGCACTGGGAAACCAAGTTGTAGCTTACCAGTGGAATTCTGTACAAGCGATGAGGACCGATGCCTCCGCAGAACTAGGATTCGCACACCCAGGGGTATATTTGAAAATCACCACAGTAAGTGTCTTCTATATTTTTAGACCCGTGCTTACTTCTTTACCATTTAAAGTCCCAATCCAGACAACATTGTTTTATTATCCTCCCTCTGGCCTCCCCTTCAGCCTGGCACAGATGTAGCGGCTCCTCTCCTGTAGTAATGGGGTATATGGAACAATAAGTATTGTGTGTATATAAATGTCTATACAGAACAGCAAAAAGTCCAACTGGGGCATTCGTCGACGTCAAGTGGCATTCGGGTAGTATATTGGCAGGTTAGGGTTGTATATAGTGCCAGGTTAGTGTGGTATAGAGTGCCAGGTCAGGGTGGTATATAGTGCCAGGTTAGGGAGGTATATAGTGCCAGGTCAGGGTGGTATATAGAGACAGGTCACGGTGGTATATAGTGCCAGGTTAGGGTGGTATATAGTGCCAGGTCATGACAGTACATAGTACTAGGTACATAGTACATAGTACTAGTGCCAGGTCAGGGTGGTATATAGAGACAGGTCAGGGTGGTATATAGTGCCAGGTTAAGGTGATATATAGAGCCAGGTCAGGGTGGTATATAGTACCAGGTTAGGTGGGTAAATAGAGCCAGGTCAGGGTGGTATATAGAGACAGGTCAGGGTGGTATATCGTGCCAGGTTAGGTTGGTATATAGTGCCAGGTTAGGGTGGTATATAGTGCCAGGTCAGGGTGGTATATAGTGCCAGGTTAGGGTGATATATAGAGCCAGGTCAGGGTGGTATATAGTACTAGGTTAGGTGGGTATATAGTGCCAGGTCAGGGTGGTATATAGTACCAGATCAGGGTGGTATATAGAGCCAGGTCAGGGTGGTATATAGTACCAGGTTAGGTGGATATATAAAGCCAGGTCAGAGTGGTATATAGTGCCAGGTCAGGGTGGTATTTAGAGACAGGTCAGGGTGGTATTTAGTGTCAGGTTAAGGTGATATATAGTGCCAGGTTAGGTGGGTATATAGTGCCAGGTCAAGGTGGTATATAGTGCCATGTCAGGGTGGTATATAGTGCCAGGTTAGGGTGGTATATAGAGACAGGTTAGGGTGGTATATAGAGACAGGTAAGGGTGGTATTTAGAGACAGGTCAGGGTGGTATTTAGTGTCAGGTTAAGGTGATATATAGTGCCAGGTTAGGTGGGTATATAGTGCCAGGTCAAGGTGGTATATAGTGCCAGGTCAGGGTGGTATATAGTGCCAGGTTAGGGTGGTATATAGAGACAGGTTAGGGTGGCATATAGAGACAGGTAAGGGTGGTATTTAGAGACAGGTCAGGGTGGTATTTAGTGTCAGGTTAGGTGGATATATAGTGCCAGGTTAGGTGGGTATATAGTGCCAGGTTAGGGTGATATATAGAGCCAGGTCAGGGGGGTATATAAAGACAGGTTAGGGTGGTATATAGTGGCAGGTCATGACAGTACATAGTGCCAGGTCAGGGTGGTATATAGTGCCAGGTTAAGGTGATATATAGAGCCAGGTTAGGGTGCTATATAGTGCCAGGTTAAGGTGATATATAGAGCCAGGTTACGGTGGTATATAGTACCAGGTTAGGTGGGTAAATAGAGCCAGGTCAGTGTGGCATATAGAGACAGGTCAGGGTGATATATAGTGCCAGGTTAGTGTGGTATATAGTGCCAGGTTAGGGTGGTATATAGTGCCAGGTCAAGGTGGTATATAGTGCCAGGTTAGAGTGATATATAGAGCCAGGTTAGGTGGTTATATAGTGCCAGGTCAGGGTGATATTTAGTGTCAGGTCAGGGTGATATATAGTGCCAGGTCAGGGTGATATATAGTGCCAGGCTAGGTGAGTATATAGTGCCAGGTTAGGTGAGTATATAGTGCCAGGTCAGGGTGGTATTTAGAGCCAGGTCAGGGTGGTATATAGAGACAGGTCAGGGTGGTATATAGTGCCAGGTCAGGGTGGTATATAGTGCCAGGTTAGGGTGATATATAGAGCCAGGTCAGGGTGGTATATAGTACTAGGTTAGGTGGGTATATAGTGCCAGGTCAGGGTGGTATATAGAGCCAGGTCAGGGTGGTATATAGTACCAGGTTAGGTGGGTATATAAAGCCAGGTCAGAGTGGTATATAGTGCCAGGTCAGGGTGGTATTTAGAGACAGGTCAGGGTGGTATTTAGTGTCAGGTTAAGGTGATATATAGTGCCAGGTTAGGTGGGTATATAGTGCCAGGTCAAGGTGGTATATAGTGCCAGGTCAGGGTGGTATATAGTGCCAGGTTAGGGTGGTATATAGAGACAGGTTAGGGTGGCATATAGAGACAGGTAAGGGTGGTATTTAGAGACAGGTCAGGGTGGTATTTAGTGTCAGGTTAGGTGGATATATAGTGCCAGGTTAGGTGGGTATATAGTGCCAGGTTAGGGTGATATATAGAGCCAGGTCAGGGGGGTATATAAAGACAGGTTAGGGTGGTATATAGTGGCAGGTCGCGACAGTACATAGTGCCAGGTCAGGGTGGTATATAGTGCCAGGTTAAGGTGATATATAGAGCCAGGTTAGGGTGGTATATAGTGCCAGGTTAAGGTGATATATAGAGCCAGGTTAGGGTGGTATATAGTACCAGGTTAGGTGGGTAAATAGAGCCAGGTCAGGGTGGCATATAGAGACAGGTCAGGGTGATATATAGTGCCAGTTTAGTGTGGTATATAGTGCCAGGTTAGGCTGGTATATAGTGCCAGGTCAGGGTGGTATATAGTGCCAGGTTAGAGTGATATATAGAGCCAGGTTAGGTGGTTATATAGTGCCAGGTCAGGGTGATATTTAGAGACAGGTCAGGGTGATATATAGTGCCAGGTCAGGGTGATATATAGTGCCAGGCTAGGTGAGTATATAGTGCCAGGTCAGGGTGATATATAGTGCCAGGCTAGGTGAGTATATAGTGCCAGGTCAGGGTGGTATTTAGAGACAGGTCAGGGTGATATATAGTGCCAGGTCAGGGTGTTATATAGTGCCAGGTCAGGGTGGTATATAGTGCCAGGTCAGGGTGGTATTTAGAGACAGGTCAGGGTGATATGTAGTGCCAGGTCAGGGTGATATATAGTGCCAGGTCAGGGTGATATATAGTGCCAGGTTAGGTTGGTATTTAGTGCCAGGTTAGGGTGGTATATAGTGCCAGATGTGACAGTGGAGGGGGGAGGGTGTGAACAAGTAGAGTTTCCTCTTTTGAGTGGAGCTCCGCTTTAAGGCCCTTTTCACACTGAGGCGCTTCTAAACTGCCAGTAAAAACACTGAGCGCTTTTGAAGAGCTTTTCAGGCGCTTTTGAAGAGCTTTCCGTTCATTTCAATGGAGAGGGAAGTTTTTTCACTGCCCTGCCAGCACACTGCCCCAGTGTGAAAGCATTTGTTGATTTTAATGGAAATAGGTTTTCTTGAGCTTTTTAGGCGCTGTTTTTAGCGTGAAAGCGCTAACCACTTCAGCCCCGGGAAGAATTTACCCCTCTTCCTGACCAGAGCACTTTTTGCAATTCGACACTGCGTCGCTTTAACTGACAATTGCGCGGTCGTGCGACGTGGCTCCCAAACAAAATTGGCGTCCTTTTTTTCCCCACAAATAGAGATTTCTTTTGGTGGTATTTGATCACCTCTGCGGTTTTTATTTTTTGCGCTATAAACAAAAAAAGAGCGAAAATTTAGAAAAAATTCAATATTTTTTACTTTTTGCTATAATAAATATCCCCAAAAAAGATATAAAAAACGTTTTTTTTTTCTCAGTTTAGGCCGATACGTATTCTTTTATATATTTTTGGGAAACAAAAACGCAATAAGCGTTTATTGATTGGTTTGCGCAAAAGTTAAAGCATCTACAAAATAGGGGATCGTTTTATGGCATTTTTATTATAATTTTTTTTTACTAGTAATGGCGGCGATCAGCGATTTTTATTGTGACTGCGACATTACGGTGGACACATCGCAAACTTTTCACGCTATTTTGGGACCATTGTCATTTATACAGCGATCAGTGCTATAAAAAAATCCACTGATTACTGTGTAAATGACACTGGCAGTGAAGGGGTTAACCAGTAGGGGGCGAGGAAATGGTTAAGTGTGTCCTAGGGAGTGATTCTAACTGTGTGGGGGCGTGGCTTACTGTGACATGACATTGATCACCGCTCCTGATCACAGGGAGCAGTAGATCACTGTCATGTCACTGGGCAGAACAGGGAAATGCCTTGTTTACATAGGCATCTCCCCGTTCTGCCTCTCCGTGACACGATCGCGGGACATCGGCGGACATCGAGTCCCGTGGGTACGGTCACGGAGCTCGCGGCAGGGGCAAATTCGAAGCAACGTACCTGTACGTTGCTTTGCGCAGCCGTGCCATTCTGCTGACGTATATCTACAGGAGGCGGTTGGCAAGCAGTTAATATTATTATTACACACGATTTATATAGCGCCAGTTTACACATCGCTTTACAATGTAATAATATGAATACAATGAATAAAATGTAATTAATATGAATATTAATACATATCATTCCCAGTACGCAGATCATTTTAATTATCTTTTTCAAAAAAAATCTGGGCGTTGATGTGTGAAAATACATTGCTATGGTGTGGCCCTCTGGACGTGTCGGGGGCCGCATTGGAGACCCTCTATAATTTATAAGTTGACCATCACTGCTTTAACCCCTTAAATACCAGGACAGCTAGAAACATCCCTTGGTAGCAAAGGGGTTAAATGTTACACGAAAATCCCAACTCACCCGACATTGAATTTTCTCTTTCTCTCTGTCGCTATTATTGAATTATTTCTTTTTATTTGTTTCTAATTATCTATTTATTACATTGTGTTGTTTTTCAGATACAACATGGACCACCGAGGGGTGCGCTACAAAAGGAAAATGTCTGGAGATGAATTCAATTCATCCTCGTTTAGTGTGCTGCTCTACAGACCTCTGTAACCTCCCATCCAGAAACCCAAATAAAATGTGACGGGATGGAGGCGGAGCTCACCGCGGGATGGAGGCGGAGCTCACCACACCAATGATGTGATCAATCATTTAATTTCCTGCCTGATATATAAATCTCATCCGAAATCAATCAATGTTATATTATCTGCTCATCACCTCCATAATAAAAATCATTTGCAGTCATATATAAGAGAGTCGCACTGTTTACTCCTAATCAATATTCTTATCAAATATCGGTAATCCTGTAAACTGATCATTTCATTCATTTTTTTTATTATTTACATAAAATCGGCATAAAGTCCAAAAACCATCATAAAGTTTAAAAAAAAAACTTAACCCCCCCCCAGGATGTAGAATAAAATACAGAACTCACATCAATACTCATCCTATCTCCAGCACTGCACACCACACACTCCACAGAGGGAATGATCACTTATCCAATGAAGGTGAAATTCACTGGCCAATCATTTGCAATTCAGCTCATTCACTAAGCGGAATGAAAATTCACTTTCCATATTGAACATTCTCTACTCCTTTATTAAAGTTGAGACCATCCAATGTTATTGACACTTTCTAATCCAGTGATAACTATGTCGGCACCATGACTGCTCATGTGACCAATCATCTCTTCCTCCTGATAGTGGGGGGCGGGGTTACAGGATACTGTGCAGACACACCCTGTGCCTGCATTTCAGAGTCTGTTAAGGTTGAGGCAGGCTGTGATTGGGAGGGAGTGTGTGCCAGATAGACACGTGCACTGCCGAAAAATTCTTTTTTTTCGTTTTCGTTTTTTTTTGCTTTTTTCAGAAATTCGGGAAATTCAAAAAATTTGTTTTTTTCATTTTGTTTTTTTTTTGTTTTTTTTTGCTTTTTCCGGAAATTAGGAAATTCGGGAAATTCGAAAAAAAAAAAAAATTCGTTTTAGTTTCTTTCGTTTTTTTGCTTTTTTCAGAAATTAGGAAATTCGGGAAATTCGAAAAATTCTTTCTTTCGTTTTCGTTTTTTTCTTTTTTTTTGCTTTTTTTGGAAATTCGGGAAATTCGAAAAATCCGTTTTTTTCGTTTTCGTTTTTTTTTTTTTTTTGCTTTTTTCGGAAATTCGGGAAATTCGGAATTCTGAATTTCGAATTTCCGAATTTCCAAAACAACGAATAAAACGAAAACCAAAAAAAAATATTTTTCGAATTTCCGAAAAAAGCAAAAAAAAGCGAATTTCCGATTTTCGGGAATTCTAAAAATTCGGAATCCGGAAATTCAAGTTTCCAAATTTCCCATTTTCGAATTTTAGATTTTCGAATTTTGCAATTTCGAATTTTCGAATCGCGAATTTTCGAAATTGACAATTTTCGAGTTTTCGAAAATCCGAATTTTGGAAATTCGGAAATTTCGGAAATTCGTAAATACGAAAATTCGGAAATTGAAAAATTCAGAAATCCGAAAATTCGTAAATTGAAAAATTCGGAAATTCAAAATTTCGGAAATCCGAAAATCCGAAAATTCGAAAATTGAAAAATTTGGAAATTCGGAAATTTTGGAATTAACGAATTTCTCTAAATTTGTGAAAAATGAATTAGAAACTAAACGAATTGCACGTCTAGATGAGGCTGTGATTGGTCAGAGGGCATAGTGGATGAACATACTACCTATTCCAGACATGACATGGATATGATCTCCATGTATAAATACATAAGGGGGGATATGATCTCCATGTATAAATACATAAGGGGGATATGATCTCCATGTATAAATACATAAGGGGGGATATGATCTCCATGTATAAATATATAAGGGGGGATATGATCTCCATGTATAAATACATAAGGGGGGATATGATCTCCATGTGTAAATACATAAGGAGGGAATAAGATCTCCATGTATAAATACATAAGGGGGGATATGATCTTCATGTATAAATACATAAGGGGGGATATGATCTCCATGTATAAATACATAAGGGGGGATATGATCTCCATGTATAAATACATAAGGGGGGGATATGATCTCCATGTATAAATACATAAGGGGGGGATAGGATCTCCATGTATAAATACATAAGGGGGGATATGATCTCCATGTATAAATACATAAGGGGGGATATGATCTCCATGTATAAATACATAAGGGGGGATATGATCACCATGTATAAATATATAAGGGGGGATATGATCTCCATGTGTAAATACATAAGGGGGGATATGATCTCCATGTATAAATACATAAGGGGGATATGATCTCCATGTATAAATACATAAGGGGGGATATGATCTCCATGTATAAATATATAAGGGGGGATATGATCTCCATGTATAAATACATAAGGGGGGATATGATCTCCATGTGTAAATACATAAGGAGGGAATAAGATCTCCATGTATAAATACATAAGGGGGGATATGATCTCCATGTATAAATACATAAGGGGGGATATGATCTCCATGTATAAATACATAAGGGGGGATATGATCTCCATGTATAAATACATAAGGGGGGGATATGATCTCCATGTATAAATACATAAGGGGGGATAGGATCTCCATGTATAAATACATAAGGGGGGATAGGATCTCCATGTATAAATACATAAGGGGGGATATGATCTCCATGTATAAATACATAAGGGGGGATATGATCACCATGTATAAATATATAAGGGGGGATATGATCTCCATGTGTAAATACATAAGGGGGGATATGATCTCCATGTATAAATACATAAGGGGGATATGATCTCCATGTATAAATACATAACAAACATATATATGTGGCGCAAAGTCCGTTAAAATGTATTTAAAAATCAGAATAAGTAATACTCACTTGTGAGACAATAATAAGAGGCACATCATGGAAGGTTGTTCGTCCGGTGGTGCATCGATCGCACTGGTCCGTGGTGGAGAGATGTCCTGACACTCTGACGGCTGTTGTTACAACACGCAGCATTCACTATATTAGCGCTGCCATCTAGTGGGAAAAATTGATTACAACTTCAACCGGCTGCATTCACTACTCACTAGCTGTCTTGGGAGAAAACTATTTTACGGCAATTGAAAATACTATCAGATAAACACAATACATGGCACAAAAATGAATGTGCAAATAAGGGTACAAAAGCACTGCTCTGTCATTAATATACATATTAAATTTTCATCAGAACAATTCACATAAAACTAAAAATAGAGATAGAAATAATAATAATAATAATAATAATAATAACATCACTGCCTGACAATATATCCTATGCCTTTATTACTATATTTGCTAGGTAATTGGATGAGGAGAAAATTCTGGACAGCTGCACTCAAAATAAATGCCTTTATTAAAAAAAGGACGTAAAATAAGTATTGAATACGTCACCATTTTTCAAGGTAAAAACAGTATATTGGTAAAGGTGATATTGACATGGAATTTTCCCCAAGCCATGCAATCCATACATACAAAGACACCAAAACAAATACGTTCAGAAATGAAGTTCTGTGTAATAAAATAGAAGGACAATAAGTGGCTACCTAGCGGCACCAGCATAACTAATACAGCGATCAGAAAAACGATTGCTTAGTGACACTGGCAAAAGGGGGTGAAAGGGTTACCTGGGGGGGCGATCAAGGGCTTAAACCTTTATTAGGTAATATATTGAGGGTACCTGATGCTATAAAAACCTGGCGGCGAACCTAAAAAAATAACTGACTACCTATCGGCTTCACCGACACTAATACAGCGATCAGAAAAACGATCACTTAGTGACAGTGGTGATAGGGGGTGAAAGGGTTACCTGGGGGGCGATCAAGGGGTTAAGCCTTTATTGGGGGGCTACCGTGGACCTAAAGGGACCTAACACTAACTGCCCTGACACTTTTACTATCACAGATGACACTGTTTGCAGTGATTAGTAAATAAATGATCACTGCAATCTGTAACACTGTGACTAGGGGCTGGGGGGGTGATCTGGGGGTGATCTGGGGGAGTCTGGGGGGGGGCGATTTATGTACCTATGTGTGCTGGTGTCAGTGTACTGTTTGTGCACTAACCTGATGTCTTCTCTCCACGGTGCTCTGGACGAATAGAGCGCCGCAGGGAGAGATGACATCACTTCCTCTGCCTGTGTTTACATTACACAGGCAGAGGAAGCATCCCATTCGCTGGGAGCGATTGCGAGGAGGTGGTCAGAAACCAATGGCGGCCCCCTCATCACTGATCACTCCTGCATAGAAAACGACCGATCCTTGTACCGGAGGGGGGTCCGATTGGACCCCCCACCCATACCAAGGCTGTCACGTGATTGTGCCTGTCCGTGCCATTTTGCCGACATATATGTACATGGGGTGGTCGTTAAGTGGTTCAAAAGATCGCTTTTAAAGGAGCAATGATTTTAATGATGCTTAAAGTGAAACAATAGAAATTAAAAAATCCATCAAATATAGTGTCTGGGGGGGTCCCCTTAGTCTGCCTTTAAAGTGGCGCATCTGTACCATGTATAGAACCTGCTGCAGCAAAACTGACATTTGTAAAGAAAAACAAAACATTTAAATCAATTTTTCCAGCAGGCTTCCCTTATTTTGTAAAACAATTTCTTGGAGAGAGAGTCTGTATGATGAGACCACAATGTCGTGCACTTGAAACAAGATCAGAGATTTTTGGGATACATTTTGGTGTCTCTTTGGCAGACTTTGGATGGAAATAACAAAGTTTTGCACCACAGTGAGAAAGCCTTATATGAAGAAGCCAAATTATAGTAACTCAGGCCAAGATTAACAATTTTTTTTAGATAAAGTTTGGTGTCTCTTTCGCAGACTTTGGATAGAAGTAACAGGTGCAGAAAAATTGGGCTTTGGGTCTTGGGGGCGCCTTCACACCATAACCCCTAAAGAGGTACCCTTCATGAAAGCAAGAATTGTCATTGTTGTAAAAACTTGAAATTTGATGCCCCTGTCGAACAGTTGCGTGAAAATTTGTCTTTGGGTGTTGGTGGTGCCTTTACACCATAACCCTATAGAGGTACTCTGGATGAAAGCAAGAATTGGCCTTGCTGTAAAATTTTTTAATTTGATGTACCTGTCAAACAGGTGTAGAAAAATTGGTCATTGGGTGTTAATTGTGCCCATGAAACCTATACCAAAAAATTACTTTGAGATAAAATAAACACCCACAAAGCTAGGCAGCTTAGTCTTGCAGAGATTCCAGATCCCAAAAACACTTAATCAATGACATCAGCATCAGGGACTTGATAGCTGCTTCAAATTCAAGACTGATTTTGACAAATTAAACAAGGTTCAGATAGCACGAGACCTAAGGATAATGACTAACCAAAGCAGCTGAACACTTAGGGTCAATATAACACTCCTAAAAGAACATACAAAAAATTAATAGTGCAGCGCTCATGTGAAACCTATTAGCTAAACTGGCGCACACTGCAGTCCCACGATACGCTGAGGAAGTCATGCTATTGGACGATACGCGTATGTGTGGACGGGACCACCGTGTGGCGTTATTGGTCTTGCCCATCTAGGACGTGCAGAGGGATGCTGTTCATTTATCAGAGGCTTTTTATTATATCAGAGGCTTTTTATACCTAGCACTGGGATCAGTGCTTTTTATGTAAGTGCATTTCCTTTACAATAAATGTGATAATCTTGTTTAAGACAGAGAGCACTAGGTCTGTTTTAATTTTTTACATGATTATTGACTGCCAATCATTTGGGAGGAAAACGATTGACCACCTGATGTTAATACGGAAGTGATCTGGAGACTATTTCTGGAATTTGCCCCTGAGGGGATTGAGTATTTGGTCTTCTGTTGGTTCAGAGACCCATGCTTTGAGGTGAGCGGCCTGTATATATGGTGATGGGAACACTATAAGGACTCACTATTGATGTCATCTACAAGCACTTTGAATCACCTTGAGGAATCTTCTCTATGTTGCAATATTTCTTCCTTTTCTGCCATTTGGTTTTGAATTCAAGTATATGAACTTTTTGCACGTTGCAATATATCAATTTGACATTTATGTATTGCTTATCAATTTTTAGCTAATAGGTTTTACATGAGCGCTGCACTATACATTTTTTGTATGATATTGACAAATGTCAGCCGGTCAACAGAGTCTGATGACATACGTGCTCTTTTATCTGTCACCAAACCTCCGGCAGCACTGAATGCCCATTTGTAAACCACGCTGGATGCAGGGCAGCCCAGCAGCTCAATTGCATTCTGGCCTCGTTCTGGACAATGGTCTATTTTCATGACACAGTAACCTAGTGGATTATCTACTGGAAAGCTCTCCATGTCAGTTTTTGCCCCTAGATAATCTTCCACCATTTACTGCAGATGCTGACGATGCGAAGCTGACAGCTCTGGGCGCCAATGACTAAATTTTTTTTAAATGCATCACTCAGGTGGCCCCTTTCTCCACTGCTCCTACTTTGACCAACAGAGTCCTCAAAACCACCCTTTTCACCAGACTGCAACCTACCAGAGTTTGGAAAGGCATTACAAATTCCTCTTTAAGGTGGCCTCAAGATATTTCATCCTGTGCTCCCTTTGCAAGGACAGGATGAGTTCTGAGATTTTCCCCTTGTTACAATGGTCAAGGAGGGTTGCCAACCAATAATAAACCTTCTCCTTGATGCCACAAATTCTCTGGTTCTTTTTGCAGGCTTTGAAGAGTAAGGGAGCCCATACACCACAAGTTTGCAGAGGCACGAGAAGCAGAATCCTCAGGATCACTAAAGATTACAGTATCTGAAACTACCTCCTCCCAGCCACGTACTACTCCCAAGGTTTCTGAAGACTGAAAACCATCTCTTAAGTTTTGATGTATGTCTTCCTCTGCTTCAATGCCTCCAAAACTGCCAGAATCCTCCTCCTCCCTCTCCTCTTGTGTGTTCTGTGGCATCGCAAGAATGGTGTCTGCATAAAGCCGGCCTCGAGAGGAAAGGAAGTTCTTCTCTTCCTCCCACTGCTCTGCCTCAAGTGCCCTGTCCATAATGCCACGCAGAGTATGCTTCAGCAAGAACACAAGACGGATTGTGTCACTGATGCATGCATTGTCACGGGTCACCATCCTTGTCACTTCCTCAAATGGTGACAGCATAGGCGTGCGCAGCCTATTGCATTAGGGTGTGCACCTCAAAGCTCAAACACACGTGCGTTTATATATTGTGACAGCAGGAAGGTAAAGTCACCTGGTTGCATCCAGGGGGGTAGATATATTTCGCCCAGATTCAGGCTTTACGCCGACTTATACAACTAGGTGGAGAGTTGTATAAGCCCAGCTGAGGCTAGTGGGCTCATGGATGACTCATACCTCTAGGGAGAGTGTGGGGCGTCGTGCAGACAGGGAGTTGATGAGACCAGCTGAAGCTTGTCAGCTCATTTAGGCCTCTATAAGAACTCCCAGATTCATTAGGTGTTTGCTCATGCCTGGACCCAGACCTGTGTGGACTGTCTAGGGAGAGTGAACCCCTGTGCGGTGAGACAAAGCCTGTGTGGCTATTTGCTTGGACATTTAAAACCAGGGACTTAGGGACTAGGACAGCACTAGGCTGATCCCAGTTGTTAGTTAGGAAACCTGTATGTTTACTCAGAGGTCAAGTTGACCAGGATTTATTTTATTTATGTTTCTTTTGCTTTGCTGTGTTTTGTCACTGTAAATAGAAAATAAACCGCACCTTTTTGATTACAAAAACCACAACCTCCGTTTGCTGGGCCTGTTTTTGTGTGGGGAGCCCATCCCGGGGGTCACACACACCCGCTGCCGAGCCAACCCCCTCACAGTTGGTGGAGAACCAGTGGCAGTTTTTTTTAAGCCAGCATGGAGGAGATACTGAAACAGCTGGCTCTAGCAAATGCCAATCAACAGCAGACAAATGCAGGTTTGCAAAGGAGCCTTGCAGCCCAGCAGCAAGCTCATCAACAGAGCCTTGCAGCCCAGCAGCAAGCTCACCAACAGAGTCTGGAAGCTCAGCAACAAGCCCAGCAGCAATCTGAGGCCCGCTTCATAGACCTGTTACAGAAGCAAGAGCAGAGACTACAACAAATGGAAGCAGTAATGCAGCAACGTCCGCAGACCAGTGAAGAAAGCCGTCCCACTAATACCGCGTCCTTTGGGGTGAGTCGTTTATTGACAAAAATGACTGGAGAGGATGATCCAGAGGTATTTTTGACCACATTTGAAAGGACCGCTGAAAGAGAAAAGTGGCCTGAGGAGCAGTGGGCTGGACTGGTGGCTCCTCTGTTAACTGGTGAATCGCAGAAAGCTTACTATGACCTAGAGCCTAACCAAGCAAAAGACTATGTGATGCTAAAAGCTGAAATATTGGCAAGGCTGGGTGTCACCCAGGCTGTCCGGGCTCAGCGTGTGCATAACTGGACTTTCCAGCTTGGAAAACCCCCCAGGTCTCAAATGTATGATCTCATTCACCTGAGCAGAAAGTGGCTACAGCCAGAGACTTTGTCCGCACCAAAGATTGTGGAACGTGTTGTAATGGATCGGTTTTTGAGAGCTCTTCCTACTGCCATCCAAAAGTGGGTAAGCCATGGAGACCCAGAGACGGCCGATGGTCTTGTGGATCGTGTGGAGAAATACTTGGCTACAGAGAACCTGACGGCCTCTTCCAGAGACACTCGGACTTTCCACCCTAAGACCAGACCATCCCCAGGGGCGGATAAGAGGATTCCAAGGGGTGAGGGTGGAGAGAGTGAGAGGGTGGGAGCTCTACCCCAAGTTTGGCGAGAACAGCCTGGGAAATCAGCGGCTCAAGAGGCGGCAAGAAGGATCGTTTGCTACCGCTGCCGGCAAGCGGGACATATTGCAGCCAATTGCCCGGTTGTGGAGGAACCCATGCAGTGTGACTTTCTGACGGGCAGACGTCAGTCGCTGTGTGCGACAGTCGCATGCACTGCCATTCGAGGAACTGAGAAACATTTATGCAAAATGTGTGTTAATGGTAGAAATGTTGTGGTATTGCTGGATTCAGGTAGCCTTGTGACCCTGATAAAGGCTGAGTTAGTTAAAACAGAGGTCTTTGGGAATAGCAAGGTAGCTGTTATTTGTGTGCATGGGGACACCCGAGAGTATCCAGTGACTACAGTGTTTTTCGAGACCCCCAAAGGTACCCTCTCTCATCCAGTGGGCTTAGTATCTCAGTTACCGCATGACGCCATTGTGGGAAGGGATTTTCCGAAGTTCTGGGAACTGTGGGATGATCCTGAGCCCCCCACTGGTGCCCCTATGTACCAGGAATGTGATAGCCAGAACTCCCCTGAGAGTGGTGAGGACTCTCCAGAATTTCCCTTATCAGTATTGGCAGGGGAGACTCAAGAAACTGGAGAGGAGCCCACCTCCTCAGACGAAAACCTACCGTCTGTGGAGTTTTCTGATCTTGAGGTTCACAGGGAAAACTTTGCCACAGAACAGTTGAAAGACCCCGCCCTAATAAAGGCACGGGAAAACGTAGTGAAAATAGATGGCGAGTTAGTGAACCCAGATAATACCTGCACTTACCCATACTTCAGCGTAGAGAAGGACCTACTGTATCGGGTGGCAAAAAGGGCAGAAGAAACCGTTGAGCAGCTTGTGGTGCCCAAACCTTACAGGAAGTTGGTGTTGGAGTTGGCCCATGGGCACATTCTTGGAGGTCATCTGGGGACAGAGAAAACCCGAGAGAGGGTATTACAGAGATTCTATTGGCCGGGGGTGATGAAGGACATAGAAAATTATTGTTCCTCCTGCCCTGTGTGTCAGAGGTCGGCCCCGATGCCACATTTCCGTAGCCCGCTGGTCCCTCTACCCATCATTGAGGTCCCGTTTGAGAGGATCGCCATGGATTTGGTAGGGCCTATAATCAAGTCCGCTAGGGGGCACCAGTACATATTAGTTATAATGGACTATGCCACCCGTTATCCAGAAGCGATCCCTCTCCGAAATACCTCGGCCAAAACCATAGCCAAAGAGCTATCTCTTGTGTTTAGCCGGGTGGGTATTTGTAAAGAACTGCTTACGGACCAAGGTACACCCTTTATGTCCCGGGTTATGAAGGAGCTGTGTAAATTGTTCAAAGTGACGCAATTACGTACATCTGTGTATCACCCCCAAACCGATGGGCTGGTTGAAAGATTCAACAAAACCCTAAAACAAATGTTGAAGAAAGTGGTGGATAGAGATGGAAAGGATTGGGACTGTCTACTTCCTTATCTGATGTTTGCTATTAGGGAGGTGCCCCAATCCTCTACGGGATTCTCCCCCTTTGAGTTACTGTATGGGAGACACCCAAGAGGGCTGTTGGATATTGCCAAGGAAACTTGGGAAAGTGAGAGTTCTCCCCACAGGAGTGTGATTGAGCATGTCGCCCTGATGCAAGACCGAATTGCACAGGTAATGCCCATCGTGAAGGAACATTTGGCCCAAGCGCAGTTAGCACAGCAGAGAGTGTACAACCGTGGAGCCAAGACCCGTACCTTTTCCCCGGGGGATAGGATACTGGTACTTGTCCCTACGGTTGAAAGTAAATTCCTTGCCAAATGGCAAGGCCCCTATGAGATAATGGAAAAAGTGAGCGAAGTGAATTACAAGGTCAGACAACCAGGAAGGCGAAAGCCCGAACAGATCTATCACGTTAATCTGTTGAAAGCCTGGAGGGATAGAGAGTCCCTAGTCGCAGACACTTGGTCACCAGCTCAAACTGGTTGCGTGATTCCTGAGGTTGGAATAGCAGCCACCTTGTCACAACCCCAACAACAGGAGAAATTGAAAATAATACCTGTCACCTGTATCTCATAGGCACCACATCCCTTCATTACGAAGCTATATAGGAATATGAAGGTATTGGGACTTTTAAGGTGCAACAACTACACAATATTCAATATAAAAAATATAATTTTATTACAAAAAAATATATGAAAATTCATATGTACAAATATACATGAACCATCAAAATAAACATAATAGAGTTTCCAAAGTGCATACAGACAAAATTCTCTACATGTTTCGCCATTTTGTAGGCTTCCTCAGGAGTTTGTCATGCAAATACTGGAAACAAAAAAAAGAAAAATAATAAATACATAATATTAATTACTCAAATTTCAAACTCAAAATTACAAAACAGAATATTATTAAGAAAAAAAGGATAACTGAAAACCATAACCAGCCCAATGGTTGCTCAAAAGTTCATCTCAAAATTAGATCTATTTATTCAAGGTATATGACCTTATTAGTATCAGTTGTAAGTACATTACCTGTAAATTTTGATGGTACAATCTAAAATGAAGAATGACCAGATAGCCAATGAGCTATCCCACACGGGGGCGCCCGTAAGGAGGGGATCATATGGTGTATCATAGAGGGGGAGAAATACTGGCACAAATAACCACCCGGATATTACTAGCACAGGAACAGAGGGCCATCTGGGGGAAATTACAAAGAAAATTCGAATGAAGTCAAATAACAATCTATGTATAAGAGTAAAGGCGTCTAATCTAGTTATACGGCACATACCCCATCAGTATTTACCTGTTTATGGCTGTTGATAGTAAAAAATATAAATTAGAATAGGCAAAAAAGGGGGCAGTATCTCCAAAGTACCCCAATCAGTGTCCACTCTAAAGGAAACAGAAATAGTGGAAATTACTATAAATATATATAATAATCCCCTCTAGTTGGTAATCAGAATTTTAATTTTTAGCCATATACTTGCTAGCTGATATATACCTGGTTAATCCAATTGGATAAAGTATGTCCACATTAGGGCATCTCTGCCGAAAAACTTGTTTTACAAAACCGATCAATCAGTTTACTGAAAAAATATAAAATATAAAAACCATTTGGGATTAAAGACCAAAGTAAACCAGACAACAGGATAAAAACCAATGTTGCCCACAAAGAGATCTAGTGCCTAAGTAATTTACCTTTGACTGATATCTAAGAACGTCTTCTCCCCAGAGTGTTGGTCATGCTACTGATTTACAAGGCTGCGATCCGGACTATATACCCCCCCTCCCCCTTCCCATTGGACGCACAATGGCGCCAAATCAATGGGCGGAGGAGGTTAAGGAGTTTGTGCTTCGCAACAAGGAGGTATTCTCTGAGCTGCCGGGACAAACATCTGGGGTAGAGCATGACATCATTACCCCGCCCGGTGAAAGGGTGAAGTTAAAACCCTATCGGATCCCAGAGGCCCGACGGGAGGCAATACGGGAGGAAGTACAGAAAATGCTGAACTTAGGGGTGATAGAGGAGTCCCAAAGTGATTGGTCTAGTCCCATTGTGTTGGTGCCTAAACCGGATGGGAGCTGGCGATTTTGTAACGATTTTCGTCAGTTGAACAAAGTTACAAAATTTGACACCTACCCCATGCCACGTATAGATGAGTTGATCGACCGGCTGGGAACAGCCCGATACATGACGACTCTTGACCTCACAAAAGGGTATTGGCAAATCCCCCTGGCCAAGTCGGCCAAAGAGAAAACCGCATTTGTAACCCCAGACGGGGCGTTCCAATATAAAAGAATGCCGTTCGGGTTACAGAATGCGCCGGCCACATTCCAGCGGAAAATGGACCAGATGCTGAGGCCCCATCGGAAGTATGCTGCGGCTTACCTGGATGACGTAATTGTCCATAGCACAGATTGGGCCTCACATCTGCCAAAAGTGCAAGCAGTCCTGGACTCTGTTCGGGAAGTGGGGTTTACGGCTAACCCCAAGAAGTGTACCATTGGGCAGGAGGAGGCCAAATATCTTGGGTACACCATTGGGAGGGGAGTAATAAAACCCCAACTCAACAAAGTCAAGGCCATCCAGAGTTGGCCACGTCCCAACAGCAAGAAGCAGGTACGAGCCTTTCTGGGAATCGCTGGGTATTATCGGCGATTCATTCCCCACTTTGCTTCTAAGGCTGTGCCCCTAACCAACCTGACGAAGGGGAAAGGGTCGGTCATGATTAAATGGATCCCCGAGGCTGAGGCAGCATTCCAATTCTTGAAACAAGCCTTATGTAGCCAGCCAGTGTTGTACTCACCCGACTTCTCTAAAGACTTTGTCGTACAAAGTGATGCGTCAGATGTGGGGTTAGGAGCAGTATTGTCCCAGGTCTGGAACGGGGAAGAGCACCCAGTCATTTACCTCAGCAGGAAGTTGAAGTCCCATGAGGTAAATTACGCCACCGTTGAAAAGGAGTGTTTAGCGGTGAAGTGGGCTCTAGATTCCCTTCGGTACTACCTGCTAGGTAGGCACTTTGACATGGTTACGGATCACGCTCCGTTAAAGTGGATGGCTCAAAACAAGGAAACAAATAGAAGAGTGAATAGGTGGTTCCTGGCCCTCCAGGAATTCAACTTCACAGTAAAGCATCGCCCTGGCGTTCAAATGGGGAATGTGGATGCTTTGTCTCGAGTACATGAATGCCTGATTGCTGGTGTTCCAACCCCGAGGTTAAAACAAGAGGGGGGGGTATGTGACAGCAGGAAGGTAAAGTCACCTGGTTGCATCCAGGGGGGTAGATATATTTCGCCCAGATTCAGGCTTTACGCCGACTTATACAACTAGGTGGAGAGTTGTATAAGCCCAGCTGAGGCTAGTGGGCTCATGGATGACTCATACCTCTAGGGAGAGTGTGGGGCGTCGTGCAGACAGGGAGTTGATGAGACCAGCTGAAGCTTGTCAGCTCATTTAGGCCTCTATAAGAACTCCCAGATTCATTAGGTGTTTGCTCATGCCTGGACCCAGACCTGTGTGGACTGTCTAGGGAGAGTGAACCCCTGTGCGGTGAGACAAAGCCTGTGTGGCTATTTGCTTGGACATTTAAAACCAGGGACTTAGGGACTAGGACAGCACTAGGCTGATCCCAGTTGTTAGTTAGGAAACCTGTATGTTTACTCAGAGGTCAAGTTGACCAGGATTTATTTTATTTATGTTTCTTTTGCTTTGCTGTGTTTTGTCACTGTAAATAGAAAATAAACCGCACCTTTTTGATTACAAAAACCACAACCTCCGTTTGCTGGGCCTGTTTTTGTGTGGGGAGCCCATCCCGGGGGTCACACACACCCGCTGCCGAGCCAACCCCCTCACAATATATATATATATATATATACATATATATATATATACACTGCTCAAAAAAATTAAAGGAACACTTTGAAAACACATCAGATCTCAACAGGGCAAAATCTCATGCTGGATATCTATACTGATATGAACTTGGTAATGTGTTAGGAATGAGAGGATGGCACATCATTTGATGGAAATTAAAATTATCCACCTACAGAGGGCTGAATTCAAAGACACCCCGAAAATCAAAGTGAAAAAATTATGCAGCAAGCTCGTCCATGTTGCTTAACCACTTAAGCCCCGGACCATTTCGGGCCATTAGGACCAAGCCTGTTTTTGGGATTCGGCACTGCGCTGCTTTAACTGTAAATTATGCGGACATGCAATGTTGTACCCAAATGAAATTTGCGTCCTTTTCTTCCCACAAATAGAGCTTTCTTTTAATGGTATTTGATTGCCTCTGCGATTTTTATTTTTTGCGATATAAACAGAAAAAGACCGAAAATTTTGAAAAAAAATGATATTTTCTACTTTTTGTTATAAGAAAAATCGAATAAACTCAATTTTAGTCATACATTTAGGCCAAAATGTATTCAGCCACATGTCTTTAGTAAAAAAAATGTCAATAAGCGTATATTTATTGGTTTGCGCAAAAATTATAGCGTTTACAAACTAGGGTACATTTTCTGAAATTTACACAGCTTTAAATTTATGACTGCCTATCTCATTTCTTGAGGTGCTAAAATGGCAGGGCAGTACAAAACCCCCCCCAAATGACCCCATTTTGGAAAGTAGACACCCCAAGGAAATTGCTGAGAGGCATGTTGAGCCCATTGAATATTTTTTTTTTTTTGTCCCAAGTGATTGAATAATGACAAAAAAAAAAAAAATTACAAAAAGTTGTCACTAAATGATATATTGCTCACACATGCCATGGTTATATGTGGAATTGCACCCCAAAATACATTCTGCTGCTTCTCCTGAGTACGGGGATACCACATGTGTGGGACTTTTTGGGAGCCTAGCCGCGTACGGGACCCCAAAAACCAAGCACCGCCTTCAAGGTTTCTAAGGGCATAAATTTTTGATTTCGCTCCTCACTACCTATCACAGTTTTGAAGGCCATAAAATGCCAAGATGGCACAAAACCCCCCCAAATGACCCCATTTTGGAAAGTAGACACCCCAAGCTATTTGCTGAGAGGCATGTTGAGCCCATTAAATATTTTTTTTTTGTCCCAAATGATTGAATAATGACAAAAAGAAAAAAAAAAATGTACAAAAAGTTGTCACTAAATGATATATTGCTCACACATGCCATGGTTATATGTGAAATTACACCCCAAAATACATTCTGCTGCTTCTCCTGAGTACGGGGATACCACATGTGTGGGACTTTTTAGGAGCCTAGCCACGTACGGGACCCCGGAAACCAAGCACCGCCTTCAGGATTTCTAAGGGCGCAAATTTTTGATTTCACTCCTCACTACCTATCACAGTTTCGAAGGCCATAAAATGCCAAAATAGCACAAAACCCCCCCAAATGACCCCATTTTGGAAAGTAGACACCCCAAGCTATTTACTGAGAGGCATGTTCAGTCCATGGAATATTTTATATTTTGCCACAAGTTGCGGGAATATGACAAACTTTTTTTTTTGCACAAAGTTGTCACTAAATGATATATTGCTCACACATGCCATGGGCATATGTGAAATTACACCCCAAAATACATTCTGCTGCTTCTCCTGAGTACGGGGATACCACATGTGTGGGACTTTTTGGGAGCCTAGCCGCGTACGGGACCCCAAAAACCAAGCACCGCCTTCAAGGTTTCTAAGGGCATAAATTTTTGATTTCACTCCTCACTACCTATCACAGTTTTGAAGGCCATAAAATGCCAAGATGGCACAAAACCCCCCCAAATGACCCCATTTTGGAAAGTAGACACCCCAAGCTATTTGCTGAGAGGCATGTTGACCCCATTGAATATTTTTTTTTTTGTCCCAAATGATTGAATAATGACAAAAAGAAAAAAAAAATGTACAAAAAGTTGTCACTAAATGATATATTGCTCACACATGCCATGGTTATATGTGGAATTGCACCCCAAAATACATTCTGCTGCTTTTCCTGAGTACGGGGATACCACATGTGTGGGACTTTTTGGGAGCCTAGCCGCGTACAGGGCCCCAAAAACCAAGCACCGCCTTCAAGGTTTCTAAGGGCATAAATTTTTGATTTCACTCCTCACTACCTATCACAGTTTTGAAGGCCATAAAATGTCAAAATAGCCCAAAACCCCCACAAATGACCCCATTTTGGAAAGTAGACACCCCAAGCTATTTGCTGAGAGGCATGGTGAGTATTTTACAGCTCTCATTTGTTTTTGAAAATTAAGAAAGACATTTTTTTTTCTTTTTTTTTTTCTTTTTTTACATTTTCAAAACTTTGTGACAAAAAGCGAGATCTGCAAAATACTCAACATACCTCTCAGAAAATAGCTTGGGGTGTCTACTTTCCAAAATGGGGTCATTTGGGGGGGTTTTGTGCCATCTGGGCATTCCATGGCCTCCGAAACTGTGATAGGCAGTGAGGAGTGAAATCAAAAATTTACACCGATAGAAATCCTGAAGGCGGTGCTTGGTTTTTGGGGTCCCGTACGCGACTAGGCTCCCAAAAAGTCCCACACATGTGGTATCCCCGTACTCAGGAGAAGCAACAGAATGTATTTTGGGGTGTAATTCCACATATGCCCATGGCATGTTTGAGCAATATATAATTTAGTGACAACTTTTTGTACATTTTTTTTTTTTTGGTCATTATTCAATCACTTGGGACAAAAAAAAAAAATATTCAATGGGCTCAACATGCCTCTCAGCAAATAGCTTGAGGTGTCTACTTTACAAAATGGGGTCATTTGGGGGGGTTTTGAACTGTCCTGGCATTTTATGCACAACATTAGGAAGCTTATGTCACACATCATCCACTCTTCTAACCACTTGAAGACAAAGCCCTTTCTGACACTTTTTGTTTACATGAAAAACATTTTTTTTTTGCAAGAAAATTATGTTGAACCCCCAAACATTATATATTTTTTTAAAGTAAAGGCCCTACAGATTAAAATAGTGGGTGTTGCATTTTTTTTTTCCACACAGTATTTGCGCAGCGATTTTTCAAACGCATTTTTTGGGGGAAAAACACACTTTTTTTATTTTTAATGCACTAAAAAACACTATATTGCCCAAATGTTTGATGAAATAAAAAAGATGATCATAGGCCGAGTACATGGATACCAAACACGACATGCTTTAAAATTGCGCACAAACGCGCAGCGGCGACAAACTACATTCATTTTTAAAAGCATTTAAAAGCCTTTACAGGTTACCACGTTAGATTTACAGAGGAGGTCTACTGCTAAAATGACTGCCCTCGATCTGACCTTTGCGGTGATACCTCACATGCATGATGCAATTGCTGTTTACATATGACGCTAGACCGACGCTTGCGTTCGCCTTTGCGCAAGAGCAGGGGGGACAGCGGTGCTTTTTTTTTTTTATTATTATTTATTTGGCTTTTTTATTTTATTTTTAAACTGTGCCTTCCATATTTTATTTTTTTACCATTTTTATCGTTATCTCAGGGAATGTAAATATCCCCTATGATAGCAATAAGTAGTGACAGGTACTCTTTTTTTGAAAAAAATTGGGGGGTTAGACCCTAGATCTTTCCTCTGCCCTCAAAGCATCTGACCACGCCAAGATCGGTGTGATAAAATGCTTTCCCAATTTCCCAATGGCGCTTTTTATATCCGGGGGGGGGACATTCCCTCCCACTGCTTGTAAAAGCAGTCTAGAGGCTAATTATCTGCTAGAATTGCTTTTACATGAAAGCCGGCTGCTGGCTGAAAAGAATGATACCAAGATGATACCTAAACCCGCAGGCATCATTCTGGTATAAACATTCAAAGTCCAGCAACATACCAGTACGTTGCTGGTCCTTGTTGGACATGTATTGTAATCTTTTTTTTCATACAGTCTATTGGCTGAACGAAAAAAAGAGATTGATTGGTGGGTATGCCCACCATTAGAATACCTCCCTTCATCCACCCACTTCTAATGATGGGCATATATGCCGAAGCATGGGGGCATCCTCCCGCAAAAAAGTTATGCCGCGTACACACGGTCAAGCCTTCGTCGGAATTTCGACCGTATGTACGCGGCATAAAAGGTTATGCCGCGTACACACGGTCGGACTTTTCCACGGGCAAGCCTCCGTTGGAATTTCAACCGTATATACGCGGCATTAGGAGCAAAATCGCTCCTCCGCCCCTGCTGCCCCCATGCTTCGGCATATATGCTCTTTTTTTTAACTGTGGTGGTGAAATCACCTCCTACAGCGTTGGAGTCACGGCTGTCAAGATAAATAGATCCGCGCTGCAACTGAATGGCGTACCTGCTAAGCAAATGGTGGTTAACATTAAAACAAAGTAACATTACAGTACAACAGTAAGACCTTACCATGCCATACCTGCAAAGCAAATACCAAAACAAAACCTAGTAAAAAATAAAAAAATGTTTTAACGCAACCTGTGCCTAAAATATATATATGCCGAAGCATGGGGGCATCCTCCCGCAAAAAAGTTATGCCGCGTACACACGGTCGGAATTTTCCACGGGCAGGCCTCCGTCGGAATTTCGACCGTATGTACGCGGCATTAGGAGCAAAATCGCTCCTCCGCCCCTGCTGCCCCCATGCTTCGGCATATATGCTCTTTTTTTTAACTGTGGTGGTGAAATCACCTCCTACAGCACTGGAGTCACGGCTTTATGTATCGTGGGAGCAAACGCTGTTGCTGTCAAGATAAATAATTCCGCGCTGCAGTTGAATGGCGCACCTGAAAACAAAAAATTACATACCTGAAAAGCAAGCATGATAAAACATTGCAGAATAGAATACAGTAAAAAAGAGCAGAACAATAGAGAGAAAATAGAGAGAGAGAGAACAATAAAACAACTATTTTTGTTTTTTTTATTTTATATTTTTTTTGTGTTTTGTTTTTTACGTTTTTTTTTTTCTTTTTTACACTTTTTTTTGTAACTTTACAACTGTAATGGTTCGGGTCTCTCAAAATGTAATGGCATCTTGGGAGACCCTGTGTAAGTGTGTCCTTGTCTGTGAAATGCTGTACCCTACGCTAAAACTTCACTTTTGAGTGGTAGCGTTCAAAACATTCACCTTGGACTGGTTGATATTGATGGTTGCTATGGACTGGTTGCTATGGACGGTTGCTATGGACAGTTGCTATGGACGGTTGCTACGGATTGGTTGTTATGGACGGTTGCTATGGATTGGTTGCCATGGACAGTTGCTATGGACTGGATGCTATGGATAGTTGCTATGGATGGTTGCTATGGACAGTTGCTATGGACGGTTGCTATGGACTGGTTGCAATGGATGGTTGCTATGGACAGTTGCTATAGACTGGTTGCTATGGATGGTTGCTATGGACGGTTGCTATGGACTGGTTGCTATGGACGTTTGCTATGGACTGGTTGATATGGATCAGGCCTGTCTCTGCGAACGCTGCAGTTATGTGTGTTGTGTTTGGTAAGTGACAGTGATCGATCGATACTGCACTTGGGTGGGCTGGGCTGGGCTGGGCTGGGCGGAGGGGCTAAACGCAGGCGCTAGCAGGTATCTGGGCTGATCCCGCTAACACTGCGTTTTTGGGAACCCTAAACCGCTGGGGATGCTAGTATAGATCTGATCAGATACTATACCACTAAGGGGGGTGTATGCTTTGCGCGTGGGTGTTAGCGTTACTGGCACTAACCTAACACTGCCTGGGGCGACGCAGACCCTCTCTGGCGCTAAAACCGAATTGATCTCACCCGCCGGGCGATCAGGGGGGTTAAACCTTTATTGGGTTATATACGGCGGGTGCCCTGATGCTATAAAAAGCAAACTAATCAACCAGCGTCACCCATAACCTTTATATGGTGATCACTGGTGAAAGGGTTAACTAGGGGCAATCAGGGGGTTAAAACCTTTATTAGGTTAAATATGGGGGTACCTGACACTATATAAAAACCTGACGGGTAACCTAAATAACTAAATAACTTACTGGCTAACCAGTGACACCAGTGACGCTTATACGGCGATCACTGGTGAAAGGGTTAACTCTAGGGGCAATCAGGGGGTTAAAATAATATATGGGGGTACCTGACACTAATAAAAACCTGCGGCGAACCTAAAAAAAAAATAACTGCCTATCTAAAACACCAGCGACACGAATACAGCGATCGGAAAAACAATCGCTTAGTGACGCTGAAGTTAGGGGGTGAAAGGGTTACCTGGGGGGTGATCAAGGGGTTAAACCTTTATTAGGGGGGGTTAGGGGGCTACCCTGGACCTAAAGGGGCCTAATCCTAACTGCCCTGCAACTTTTTACAATCACAGATGACACTAAATGCAGTGATCAGTAAAATAAATGATCACTGCAATCAGTGACACTGTGATTGGGGGCTTTGGGGTGACCTGGGGGGTGATCTGGGGGTGACTGGGGGGTGATTTGTGTGCCTATGTGTACCTACGTGTCAGTGGACTGTTGGTGCACTAACCTGCTTCCTCTCTCCTCGGCGCCGGGAACGAAAAGACCGCAGCGAGGGAGATGACATCACTTCCTCCAGCCTGTGTTTAAATTTCAGGCAGGAGGAAGCAATTTCATTCGCCGGGAGCGATCGTGAGGTGGGGGGGCGGAATCGAGCGGCCGCCCCCTCATGCCTGATCGCTCCCGAACACTTAACGGCCGCTCACTGCAGTGAAGGGGGGTCCGGATGGACCCCCCAACTGCACAAAGGCGATCACGTAGATCTACGTGATTCTGCCTGTCCGTGCCATTCTGCCGACGTAAATCGGCGGTGGGCGGTCGTTAAGTGGTTAAATTTCATTGCAACAACTCAGAATGGTCCTCAGTAGTTTGTATGGCCCCCAAGTGCTTGTATGCATGCCTGACAACATCGGGGCACGCTCCTAATGAGACAACGGATAGTGTCCCGGGGTATTTCCTCCCAGATCTGGACCAGAGCATCACTGAGCTCCTGAACAGACTGAGGTGCAACCCGGCGGCACCGGATGGACCAAAACATAATGTCCCCGATGTGTTCTTTTGGATTTAGGTCAGGTGAGCATGGGGGCCATTCAATGGTATCAATTTCTTCATCCTCCAGGAACTGGCTCCATGCTCTCGCCACTTGAGGCCGGGCATTGTCGTGCACCAGGAGGAACCCAGGACCCACTGCACCAGCATAGGGTCTGAGAATGGGTACAAGGATTTCATCCCGATACCTAATGGCAGTCAGGGTGCCATTGTGTAGCCTGTAGAGGTCTGTGTGTCCCTCCATGGATATGCCTCCCCAGACCATCACTGACCCACCACCAAACTGGTCATGCTGAAGGATGTTACAGGCAGCATAAAGTTCTCCGTGGCTTCTCTAGACCCTTTCATGTCTGTCACATGTGCTCAGGGTGAACCGGCTCTCATCTGTGAAAAGCATGGGGCACCAGTGGCGGACCTGCCAATTCTGGTGTTTAATGGAAAATGCCAATCGAGCTCCAAAGTGTTCGGCAGTGAGCACAGAGCCCACTAGAGGATGTTGGGCCCTCAGGCCACCCCCATGAAGTCTGTTTCTGATTGTTTGGTCAGAGACATTCACACCAGTGGCCTGCTGGAGGTCATTTTGTAGGGCTCTGGCAGTGCTCATCCTGTTCCTCCTTGCACAAAGGAGCAGATACCGGTCCTGCTGATGGGTAAAGACTTTCTATGGCTCTGTCCAGCTCTCCTAGAGTAACTGTCTGTCTCCTGGAATCTCCTCCATTCTCTTGAGACTGCGCTGGGAGACACGCAAACCTTCTGGCAATGACAAGTATTGATGTGCCATCATGGAGGAGTTGGACTGCTTGTGCAAACTTTATAGGGTCCAAGTATCGCCTCGTGCTACCAGTAGTGACACTGACCCTAGCCAAAAGCAAAACTAGTGAAAAACAGTCAGAGAAGATGAGTAGGGAAAAAAAATGTCAGACACCTCCACCTGAAAAACCCTTCCTGTTTTGGAGGTCGTCTCATTGTTGCCCATCTAGTGCACCTAATTTCAATTAACAGCAAATCAGCTGAAACTGATTAACAACCCCCTCTGTATACACCCCTCCCCCTCTGTATACAACCCTCCCCCTCTGTATACAACCCTCCCCCCTCTGTATACACCCCTCCCCCCTCTGTATACACCCCTCCCCCTCTGCTACTTAACTGACCAGATCAATATCCCAGGAGTTCTGATTCAAAAGTGTTCCTTTAATTTTTTTGAGCAGTGTATATATATATATATATGTGGTCTGTAGGGTTCAATATTGAGTTGGCCCACCCATTTGCAATTATCTGTAGAGGGGATTCCATAAGTTTAAAAAAAATGTATGTCTTATTCTCATTTTGATGTGTTATACATGTGAAATCACATATCACTGGAATTATTGCACTTGAAGTTAACCTGTATGGCAAATATCTGTAGGAGGGGTTTCCACCATCACTTTGCATGTCTTGTTTTAAGTGTGATGTGTTTTATATGTGACGTTACATATCACAGAGACCGGTATTGTGGTAATATTGAAGTTTATTGAGATTTCCATACATTAGAGGGTTCCATCATTATTGTTAAGTTATTGATTAGTAAGTTAGCACTTCACTTTTTTTTTTGTGGCGTGGGAACACATAACAGTGCTTAGCAGCAGGCCTTTTACTGACACTTTTTTTATTTTACCTCCAGTAGTTTACTGTAAATAGTAGTGTGGTGATTAGCTATTATACTAATGCCGCGTACACACGATCGATTTTTTTGACGGTGAAAACACCGTCGAGAAAATCTACGTGAAAAACGAGGAACACGGCCGTTTTAAATTACATATTTTTTTTTGGTCTAAAAAAACGACCGTGTGTGGGCTCCCCGGCAGTGTTTCCCTATGGGAAAACTGCCGCGGAAAAAAACGACGGGAATCATGACGAGAAAAATTAGAGCATGTTCTAATTTTTCTCGTCGTGATTAATGCCGTTTTTCCCGTCAAGAGAAACGACAAAAAGCCCACAGACGATCGTTTTTCTCGTCCAAAGGAAAAAAATAAATTTTTCTCGACGGGAAAAAGGTCGTGTGTACGCGGCATTAGGATTGGCATGTGGCATTAATAAACATCAACAGATTTCAGTTGTACCCCACCAGGCCGCCCCCCTGTGCCTTTCTGCTGAGTTCATCTCCCCATCCCTGCCCTCAGTGCACTGAGGGGCACTGATTGGCAGCACTGTTGAGAACTGATTGGCAGCACTGATAGGCAGCACTTATGAGCACTGATAGGCAGCACTGATTGGCAGCACTGATGGGCACTAATAGGCAGCACTGATGGCCACCGATAGGCGGCACTGGTTGGCAGCACTGATTGGCACTGATTGGCAGCACTGAGGGCCACTGATAGGCGGCACTGGTTGGCAGCACTGATTGGCACTGATTGGCAGCACTGATGGGCACTGATTGGCATCACTGATGGGCATTGATAGGCACAGATTGGCAGCACTAATGGCACTGATAGGCTGCACTGATTGGCACTGATAGGCAGCACTGATTGGCCCTGATTAGCACTGAAAGGTGGTACTGATTGGCAGCACTTATGACACTGGTAGGCTGCACTGATTGGCACTGATAGGCCCTGAGTGGCACTCATAGGTGGCACTGACTGGCAGAATTAAAGGGGTTGTAAACCTTCGTGTTTTTTCACCTTAATGCATCCTATGGACCTCCACTTTAAGTTTATATTGGGTCACAGTATCATCAATTGTGTCACTTACATAGCGCCCCCTATTTCTGCAATATTGGCCTCCATGCCAAGCCGCATTGATGCCGTAATTCATGCAAAAGGAGCCCCGACCAAGTATTGAGTGCCTCCTATACTGTACATGGACAGACTTTCCACTAAGCCAACATTTCTGTATTAAAAATCCTTTTTTTTATTGGTCTTGTATGTAATATACTAATGTTCTGAGATAATGAAATTTTGGGGTGCCACTCGCTGGAAGCCATAATCATCAAAATTAAAATAAAGAGATACTTGAAATATATCACTCTGTGTGTAACACATCTGTATAAAATATATGAGTTTCCCTTTTTGAATTGAATTACTGAAATAAATTAACTTTTTGATGATATTCTAATTTTATGAGATGCACCTGTAATGTCTGTGCATCCTCAAGATGCAAGTGGTTGATGCTAGGGGTGCGCATCTTCACTGGTCTCACGATTAGATTCGATTACGATTATCTGGTAAGCGATTCGATTCGATTCCATGATGCATCACGATTACCGACAAGCTCCCTCTTCCGCTTCGGCGTCCCTTCCTTCCTGCGATCTTCTGAGACACATCACAGGTCTCAGAAGATTGCCTGGCTATGCAGGACAGCGAAGTGAGACATGCGCACCCGGCTGTGAAGCTGCAATGGCTACAGTAGTATTGCCAGCGCCGCGGACAGGCGGGGGAGAGAATGGAGGGTTCGGGTGGCCACGTCGCTGGATTGTGGGACAGGTGAGTGTCTTTCTGTGCACACTCGTGGAATGGTGACAAACTACGGTACCTAAAAATCTCCATAGGCGACGCTTTAAAAAAAAATTAACGGTTACCAGGTTAGAGTTACAGAGGAGGTCTAGTGCTAGAATTATTTATCTTGCTCTGACGATCGTGGCGATACCTCACATGTGTGATTTGAACACCGCTTACGTATGCGGGCGCGACATGAGTATGTGTTTTCTTTGCTGCGCGAGCTCGTGGGGACAGGGGCTTTAAAAAAAAAAAATTCTATTTCTTTTTTCTTTTTTTTTTACATTGTGTTTAAAAAACAACAAATGTTTGATCACTTTTATTGCTGTCACATCTCTTGTGACAGTAATAGGTGGTGACAGGTTCTCTTTATGGAGGGATCGGGGGTCTAAAATACCCCAAATCCCTCCTTTGCACTTCAAAGTATTCAGATTGCCAAAAACGGCGATTCTGAATACTGTAATTTTTCTTTTTAAACTGGCGCCATTGGCAGCCGAGTAAAGCGGAAGTGACGTCGCTTCCGTGTTTACATACAGACTGGAACGAAGCCGACGCTTCGTTGCAGTCTGTCTCTAGCCGCCGGAATCGTGCTGCTCGTGGATCGGGTCTCCCGGTGGGACAGGAGGCCCGGTCAGAGTGGCGGAAGGTGGCAGGAGGGGGGGGATTTAGCCGCATCGGTTGTTATCACCGGAAAGCCGATCACCTGCTCAAAAAACGGTACCAGGATGATGCCTGCAGCTGCGGGCATCATCCTGGTAATAGATTTTCCCGGTAGCATGCATCTAAATCGCATCAGGGACACCCGAATCGTGATGCAGCGATTAATTTCGGCACCCCTAATGGACGCTGTGTTCAAATAACTCAGCTGACTCCGTGCATGATGCTGGGGCTATGGCAGAAGTAGCTGTGGACAAAAAGGGCAGAATAAGCTGCTCTGGCAGCTGCGGTGGACTGTGCCCTAGTGTCACATTGAGTGATGAAGGATGAGGAGGATGAAGATGGTTTCGTAAGCCAGTCCACCACCTCTTCTGCATGCTGTGGCTGGATAGCACGGGCAACATCACTAAACAGAGGGAATGATTCCATGCCTGAGGATGGACCATGTCCACCTTTTTCTGTGGTCACATATGCTGCTGGCCCCCTAATAGTGCCATCGGAATGTCTGCCTCTCCTTGTTGGCCCACAGACATGATTGGGGGGCTTATTACCGAAATGTAATAGAAACCCGTAAATGTGTGATTATATGCACTTTATTGAATGAAAAGTGGTGTTTGGTGCACTTTAAATTGAGGACTGCCACTGACTGCTCCTGTACATACTGCCCACTGCCATACCCACCACACTCCTCTCCTGTACATACTGCCCACTGCCATACCCACCACACTCCTCTCCTGTACATACTGCCCACTGCCATACCCGCCACACTCCTCTCCTGTACATACTGCCCACTGCCATACCCGCCACACTCCTCTCCTGTACATACTGCCCACTGCCATACCCGCCATACTCCTCTCCTGTACATACCGCCCACTGTCATATAATCCACATTCCTCTCCTGTACATACTGCCCACTGCCATACCCGCCATACTCCTCTCCTGTACATACCGCCCACTGTCATATAATCCACATTCCTCTCCTGTACATACTGCCCACTGTCATACCCTCCACACTCCTCTCCTGTACATACTGCCCACTGCCATACCCACCCAGTGGCGTATTCAGGGTATGGCAGATATGGCAAGTGCCATGGGCGCAATATGAAGGGGGCGCTCCTGAGTGGCTGGGCAGCAAGGTACTTACAGAGATCTCTTGTTAAAATGGCCCTGGTATTGCTCGCTGTCAGCCTGGGGTGAGATCCTGGCCGGCGGAGACTGCATTAGGTCGTCCACCACTGTGCCCTGGCTCACTGCCCAAACTGGTTGCTAGCCAAGGCCCGCCTCGCATCTAGCAACCAGTGACGTCATGCGGAGGAGAGAGGCAGAGACCAGCATTCACAGCGAGATTTAACTTCCTCCTCCTCGCGCCCACTGCTTAGCTCCACCCACCTCCTCCCTTCATCTTCTCGAGTGCAGAAGAAACATGTGGAGGCACAGGCACTGACTGCAGAGCACAAGGGGAGAGAGGCATTAAGGCAGTGATGTCCCCCAGATATTTGCAAAATAGGCTTCTATGCCAGAGAGGGGAAAGGAGTCGGGAGGTGTGCTGTGCTCTCCCTCCTCTCCAGCTTAACAGTCCTGAAACTGCAGCTCTTCTCTCCCAGTGGCTCTGTGTGTATAGGAGCGCCCTGCAGCTTCCTCTTTCCTCTCCTGTCATTGACTTTAGAAACAGCAGAAGGGATTAGGAACCAGCAGCCTCATACTATAGGAAGGCTTCTGGCAAGCCACAGGACAAGAAAGGGTTAACAGCTCCATCTCCTGCTGCTTACTGAGCCAATGGGCGCTGCTGTAACCCGCCCCCTTCGATTGAAAAGAACAGAATACTAGAGCTATGCTGGAGCCTGGAGAAAGAGCTGAGCTGCCCTGGGGACTGGGGAGGGGGCAGAGAAGGGGGAGAAATGAGCAAGAGAAGCAGAAGAAGGCATTCAGGTAATCTGGAGAATGTCACAGGAATATACATTTACTGCAAGAGCTCCTCTCTTTGTACTTTCTGATGTATTCTGTATTCTCTCTCTCTCTCTCTCCTCCCTTTTCCCCTTTTACCATAACCAGTATAAACACTTTGTAAATATTACAATAAAATATACAATGCTGTGCTTCCTTCTTCACCTTAGTGTTTAATTTCTAACTGTAACTGCATAATTGAAAGTGGTTGTATACTGCTGGACTTTTTTTTACCCTGAAAGGTAAAGGTATAATGTGCCAGTATGTATTGCATACTAGCACATTATGGTAAACTTACCTTAAAACAAAGCCCTCCCACACCCAGAAGTCAGCGCAGCAGGCGCTCTGATTTTTACTCATCTTGCTTCCAGGTTTGCAGGCTCTGTGACTGGCCGGAGCCATGATGAAGTCACTCCCGTGCATGCGCGCAGGAGCCACCGTTTATGGCACATGGTTCTAAAGGAACAGCACCTGTGGGCATTCCTTCAGAGCGCATGCGGCAGTGATGTCACTGGGTCCATGTAATGTAAATATCTCCTAAACTGTACATGTTTAGGAGATATTTACTGTACCTATAGGTAAGCTTTATTATAGACTTACCTATATGTAAAAGGCAGTAAAGGAAGTTTACTTCCACTTTAAGTGATGGTGGAACCCTCCCTCTGAATACCATATACTGTATATGTGGTGTCCTGTAAACCAAATATCCAACTTTATATCTTTCAAACAAATAACAATATCAAAATATAAAATTGTTGCAATATATAAGTGATGGTAACACCCCCTCAAGAAATAAAATAACTCCACTTACAATAGGGGGTGTCACCATCACTAATATACTACAATTTTATAAAATTTGACCTGTAGTTTAATTAGCTTTTTTTTGTTAAGGTTATCTGAAAAATGGGTTTCAAATGTTTTGACAGGGGCGCAGTTTCAGTGCTTGCCATAGGCGCCATGTTCACTAGATACGCCTCTGTACCCACCACATTCCTCTCCTGTACATACTGCCCACCAGGGGCGTTGCTG
This sequence comes from Rana muscosa, assembly GCA_029206835.1. Classification (NCBI taxonomy): domain Eukaryota; kingdom Metazoa; phylum Chordata; class Amphibia; order Anura; family Ranidae; genus Rana; species Rana muscosa. The sequence goes on along the minus strand of CM055120.1, from coordinate 285,347,284 downwards.
GGTCTACAAAAGATCCCAGGCTAGAGCCAAAAGCAGTGAAGTAAAGAAAGTCATACGGTTTGGCGGACATACACATGTATATGTATATGTCCTCTGTCCCCTGCACCCCACGTAGTGTCCTTTGTCTCCTGCACCCCACTACACAAACACACACTGTAGGTAGAACTCTCCTACCATACACAGGTGTACAGCAAGCAGAGCATCTGAGATCGGCATCACAGGGCTGGATGGGGGCGGGAACTACTGAAGTTAACTTTTCACATTAACAGGCTGGTGATTGGTTGGTAGGAGTGCCCGGCAACCAATCACCTGCTGTTCAATGAAAGAAAGTTAACTCCTGCAGTTATCGCCCCCATCCAGCTCTGTGATACCGGCCGCTCGCCGCTGTCCAATGAAGAGGACAGCGCTGAAAATGTCCGCAGGCCGGTTGATCACATTCAGCAGTGGTGGGCCGGGTGCTGACCCCTGCCCTAGAGACTCGGGGCTATGGGCCCCAGATTGGGGGCTATAGCCTCAATAGCCACCCCCTAGCGACGCCTCTGCTGCCCACTGTCATACCCTCCACACTCCTCTTCTGTACATACTGCCCACTGTCATACCCTCCACACTCCTCTCCTGTACATACTGCCCACTGTCATACCCTCTACATTCCTCTCCTGTACATACTGCACACTGTCATAAACTCCACACTCCTCTCCTCTACATACTGCCCACTGTCATACCCTCCACATTCCTCTCCTGTACATACTGTCTACTGTCATACCCTCCACACTCATCTCCTGTACATACTGCCAACTGTCATACCCTCCACACTCATCTCCTGTACATACTGCCAACTGTCATACCCTCCACACTCCTCTCCTGTACATACTGCCAACTGTCATACCCTCCACACTCCTCTCCTGTACATACTGCCCACTGTCCTACCCTCCACACTCCTCTCCTGTACATACTGCCCACTGTCATTCCCTTCTACACTCCTCTCCTGTACATAGTGCCCACTGTCATACCCTCCACACTCCTCTCCTGTACATAGTGCCCACTGTCATACCCTCCACACTCCTCTCCTGTACATACTGCCCACTGTCATTCCCTTCTACACTCCTCTCCTGTACATACTACCCACACTCCTCTCCTGTACATAGTGCCCACTGTCATACCCTCCACACTCCTCTCCTGTACATACTGCCCACTGTCATTCCCTTCTACACTCCTCTCCTGTACATAGTGCTCACTGTCATACCCTCCACACTCCTCTCCTGTACATACTGACCACTGTCATACCCTCCACACTCCTCTCCTATACATACTGCCCACTGTCATTCCCCCCTACACTCCTCTCCTGTACACACTGCCCTCTCCTATACATAATGCCCAGATCCCCAAGAGCAGGACAAAGTGAGCCCAGCCACCCTGTCTTCTCTCAATTGGCTAAAAGGACTCCAGGGAGAAGGGCCCATCTGCAATTCTCTCCAGGAGCGGGTATGTTCTACGAGAGAGGCAAATTTTGGCTGGGTGAGTATTATACATGTGCAGTTAGTTTTGTTTATGCCCCATACACACGATCGTTTTTCATGCCGTTAAATATGCCATTTTTAAAAATGGGCATTAAAACCGATCGTGTGTGGGCTCCAGAGCATTTTTAATGACGTGAAAAACGGGCATTAAAAATTTCGAACATGCTCTATTTTTTCACGTCGTTTTTCATGTCGTTTTTTTAACGACGTAAAAAACGATGGTGTGTATGCTTTGACGAGGTGAAAAAAAACGCGCATGCTCAGAATCAAGTATGAGACGGGAGCGCTCGTTCTGGTAAAACTAGCATTTGTAATGGAGATAGCACATTCGTCACGCTGTAACGGAGTGAAAAGCACGAGGCTGAAAAGCGCGAATCGTCGCTCAACAAACTTTACTAACATGAAGGGTGGCGCCATCCGAATAGAACTTCCCCTTTATAGTGCCGTCGTACGTGTTGTACGTCACTGCGCTTTGCTTGAACGTTTTTTAAAATGATCGTGTGTACGCAAGACAGGCTTGAGAGGAAACATGAAAAAAAACGACGAGAAAAACGTTGGTTTAAAAAATGGCATGAAAAACGATCGTGTGTACGCCGCATTAGAATTAACATTCAGATGAATTCTCGTTATTTGGAAATTCAGATGTATCCGAATTTTAGAATAGTACTGAATTAAAACGAATCCGAAATAACGAAAAAAAATTTGGATGAAATTCGAATTTGACCTGTTTTCAAATTCGCACATTTCTAGTGAGTAGTGCTCTGTTCGGGACAATTGGTTTAGGGTACTGTGTGGGTACGGGCATTGGGGGACTGGTACTTTGGACTAACTTTGAAGTCAACCTCTCTGGGGTCTCCTTCATGTGTGAGTCTTTTCCCGAAATAAGAGATATGTAACAGGAGTCACTTTGTCATCCATGTAACCCAGCTTACCTAAGAGAGGTCTGGAAACTCCTTTATCAGCTCCCCAGGCCCCTCTTATGTGTAAGTTACCCTGTGTCTATTAGGGGCACAGGGTATCCGAGAAAATGATGGACAGCTACTTATTTGACGCTGAAAGAATGGAGAGGCTCTTTCACTTTGGACAGTAATATTTATGAACACGATCTCTCAAGAAATGTATGAAGAAAATAAATTTCACCTTTCACACTGCTGGAATATTGTAGAAGTATCTCATAGACCAGGGGTCTCCAAACTTTCCAAACAAAGGGCCGGTTTATTGTCCTTCAGACTTTAGGAGGGCCGGACTGTGGCCAGTGGGAGGAAAATAATAAAATATTTGGTATTAGGGGGAGTAATAATGCCCCATCGTTGGTATCATAGGGAGGAATAGTGCCCCATTATTGGTGTCAGTGGAAGAAATGGTGCCCCATTGTTGGGTTCAGATGGCATAATAGTGTCTTGTATCAGTGCAAGTAATAGTGCCCCAAGGGCCAGTTAAAAGCAAGCAAAGGGCCACATCCGGCCCCAGGGCCTCAATTTGGAGACCACTGTCATAGACCATTGTTCGATAGTTTGAGGTGGGGGTGGGGTTGTTATGTTTTTATTGTTAAGTGCCTGTATCCCATTGTTCTACTGTTTCTGTCTGCCTTGGGCGCAAACTGTTATGGGATGTTCTGTACATGTTTATTTGGTTTAGTTTACGAGTTCATGAAATCCAGTGTTCATTTTGGCAAAATCATTTTAGTCGACTAAAATCGAATGTGTTTAGTTAAATAATACGAATAAATGTGAAAATATACTACAGTGCTGATATGTGAAAATAAGTGAAAAATCCAAATATATAGATACCTAAATGGTGTCTGCTGCAATCAAAAAAGAAATCTGTGCTCTCCAAACAATCATGAATATATAAAAGAAATGCGCTGAAACCAACCTATCATACCCATGATTAAGTCACGTGTCGATGACGCAACGCGTAGGGGGAGAAGCCTAGTTACACTTCCAGGAGCCTGAGGAGGAAGATTTGTCTCACTGAGCTGTGCTAAAGTGCTGTTTTATATCTGGGTTACGTGAGTACATCCGCAGCTGATGTAGGGTGTGTGGTGCATTGAACACTGCGCAATGATCTTTCTCTGTTTTATATCCCTTATATGTGGACACCTTTGAAAACTGGGAGGACAAGGAAGGTGACTTTTTAAGTGGCCGCATTAATACAAGCCCATTTGACTGGAGTTTTAGCCTGCTGTATTATTTATTGCTGAGCAAGATTGTCTCCAAGTGTGTGATTTATTGAACAAACAAACGTGGGTCAAGCCTGCAGAGTGGAAGGAAGGTGCCTTGAGTAGGACCGCTGTGTCTATTATTTCCTACCATCCATGCTGTTCCTTTTTGTTTTGTTTTATAAGCACTGGTAATATTATCATTGCAGTTGTTAATACCGATTTTATTGATTAATTTCCCTTTACTGTGCACATTTTCTAGGTTGGTTTCAGCGCATTTCTTTTATATATTCAGTTAAATAATACACTATTTTAGCTTTTCTCTAGAATTTCAAAACGAAATATACACCCCTGGAGTATAACAAAAAAAAAAAAAAAGAATATGTTATTATTTATGGTTTGAACAAACTACACAGACACAGATTTAGCCGTTATATAACGAGAGGAGAGCCGATCAGATTATCAGTGCAGCCCCACCAGTGATGCCAGCCATTGCTGCCTTGCAGTGTCCATCAGTGTCGCTAATCAGTGGCCATCAGTGCCACCCATCAGTGCGCATCAGTGCTGCCTATCCATGCCCATAAGTTCCGCCTATTAGTGCCCATCATTGCCACTTATCAGTGCAGCATATCAGTGCCCATCAGCACCACCTATCAGTGCCCATGAGTGTCACCTATCAGTGCTTATCAGTGCTGCATATCAGTGCCCATCAGTGCTGGATATTAGTGCCTCCCATAGGCGTGCGCACAGGGTGTTTCCCGGGTGTGCCTGGGCACACCCTAATCACCTCATGTGAATTAGCATTATCCAGGGGGGCAGCACCAGGTGGGTGGTTGGGGGATGCCAGTGGCCAGTGTAAATGCCCCCATTATATTAAAAAGGCTAGGTTCAACTGTAGGAACACATTATACTCGTACTTAGGGTGTAGCGTAATATGCTCCCAATCAACTGTCTCCCACCACCAGAGCTTCCTCCATGTGACAGCGGGTGGCGTTTACGGGTGTTTGAGCTTTGGGGTGCACACCCTAATGCAATAGGCTGCGCACACCTATGGTGCCTCCTCATCAGTGCCCATCAGTGAAGGAGAAAAATTACTTATTTAGAACATTTTCTAACAGAAACTAAGAAATGTTTTTTCCAAAATGTGGGGTATAATTAATCACCACCAAAAGAAAGCTTTATCTGTCTCAAAAAAATGATAAAAATGTCATATGGGTACAGTGTTGCATGACCACGCAATTGTCATTCAAAGTGTGACAGCCCTGAAAGCTGAAGATTGGCCTGGGCAGGAAGGGGGTGAAAATGTCTGGTATTGAAGGGTTTAGTCACCACTGGCTCATAGATAACCTCTCGTATTTTAATCTATAATAATCTCCTTTGTCTTTGCTACATTTAACTGTGTGCCAATTCACACCATAGAAACGCAGTCCGGATGCGTTCCAGATGCTTTTCTGCATGTGCATTTTTGATGCGTTTTTGGTGCATTTTTGGTGCAGTCCAGTGCATTTTTACCCTTTTTTGTCTTAACCTTAAATAAGGACATGTGTTTTCCAGTGCATTTGTGGTGCGTTTAGGTGAGTTCGGGTAAGTTTTTCATGCGTTTTACTGCATTCCAGTACAGTCCAGTGCTGAAAAAATGCAGCATGTTCTATTTTTTTTTGGAACTGGAACGCACTGGTGTGAACTATGCCATGCAGCCCTGGTTCACATTGGTATGATTTGACATGCGATTTGACATGCGATTTGACTTGTAAAATTGCATGTCAATTCAGCAGCAATTGCCGGCAATGGCACTATCCTAATCGGTGCAATGCTGCGTTTGTGGCGCCGCACCGATTTCAAAAAGTAGTTCCTGTACTACTTTTTGCGATTTCGGGCTGCAATTTACATTGACATCTGTGCAACAGATGTCTCTGAAATCGCATCTGAAGTCGGGACTGACATCGTGCGAGTTCAGCTGAACTCGCATGGCTTCATTCCCGCAGCTCAGTGTGAACCTGGGCTGAAAACCACATAACCTACCATCCATGCATTTTTGATGCAGAAAAAAACGCACCGGACTGCATATGGCGTGATCTGGCCTCTTTTGCACCATCCAACTATATTTTTAATATCTTTCTATATCTCAGAATCTCTAACCCTTAATGATAAAGGGGGCCTAGATACCCCCCCCCCCTATGTAAATGAGCATGAGGGGTACAAAAGATATAACCTGGAAAAAAGACACCAAAACATCTGACAAATCCCTTATTAAAAAAAAAAAAATCCCCCAAAAAACTCTCATTATAATTATTTTATATAATATACATTATATGGCTGCCGCTTGATGACTCGCTGAAAGAACATCCCAATGACCCAGCGCACACAACCACTAGTCACATGACAGCTCCTCCATATGTCATCAGCTATATAAGGAAAGGGTTCTGGGATAGTGGTGACATTTTTGCCCAAATATTGACATTGGCTCTATTTAGGCATTGATGTCACTGCTAGCCCCGCCCATTCTTTTATGTGATCGGGGAATCCCAGCCATGTAAGGCAATGTGCCATGACATCAGGACCCTAGGACCCCTTGGGTTGTCTCCTAGGACCCTGTGTGTGTCTCCTAGGACCCTGTGTGTGTCTCCTAGGACCCTGTGGGTGTCTCCTAGGACCCCTTGGGGTGTCTCCTAGGACCCTGTGTGTGTCTCCTAGGACCCTGTGTGTGTCTCCTGGGACCCCTTGGGATAAGGTGACCAGATTTTTTAAATGAAATCCGGGGACATTTTTTTTTGTTACTAGTAATTGCGGCAATCAGCGACTCTCTGCCTGTCGCCACCGCCCACCTCACAGCCTGTCAAGTCTTACTCTCTGTGTCCCGGCTACTACTGGGTGGGGAGCGGAGGAAGATCACTCCACCAGGGAAGGCAAGGAGATAAGCAGGCAGGCGGCTGGCCGAGCCAAGGCAGAAGAACATGCGAGCGGAGCTGAATGGGCATGCACCCGAAACTGAAGAAATATTCCCTCCTCTCCGACCAACACATGATCATCAGAAAGGGGCACAGGTCATGGAAAAAAAATACACCCCCCCCCCCCCTAAGCTAGAAGGAACGGCGGAGCGGGGGGTGTAATTGAGATTTTTTTTCTTTTATTTTGCACTGACTGTCTTTGAAATTGCCCCAGCCCCTGTTAAAATCCAATCTGGGGACAAAACTGCGGACAGACTTGGTCCGGGGACAGTGTCCTCAATCCGGGGACTGTCCCCTGGAAACTGGGGATGTCTGGTCACCCTACCTTAGGGTGTCTCCTAGGACCCCTTGGGTTGTCTCCTAGGACCCTGTGGGTGTCTCCTAGGACCCCTTGGGTTGTCTCCTAGGACCCTGTGGGTGTCTCCTAGGACCCCTTGGGTTGTCTCCTAGGACCCCTTGGGTTGTCTCCTAGGACCCTGTGGGTGTCTCCTTGGACCATGTGTGTGTTTCCTAGGACCCTGTGGGTGTCTCCTAGGATAGGGTGACCAGACATCCCTGGTTTCAGGGGACAGACCCTGGATTGAGGACACTGTCCCCGGACCAAGTTTGTCCCCGGTTTTGTCCCCGGATTGGATTTTAACAGGGGCTGGGGCAATTTCAAAGACAGTCAGTGCAAAATAAAAGAAAAAAAATCTCAATTACAGTTTTGGGTGCATGCCCATTCAGCTCCGCTCGCATGTTCTTCTGCCTTGGCTCGGCCAGCCGCCTGCCTATCTCCTTGCCTTCCCTGGTGGAGCGACCCCTGGAGTGACCCCTGCTCCGCCGCGCCTACTAGCTTAAGGGGGGTGTATTTTTTCCCATTATCTGTGCCCCTTTCTGATGATCATGTGCTGGTCGGAGGGAATATTTCTTCAGTTTCGGGCGCATGCCCATTCAGCTCGCATGTTCTTCTGCCTTGGCTCAAGTACCGGCCAGCCGCCTGCCTGCTTATCTCCTCGCCTTCCCTGGTGGAGTGATCTTTCTCCGCTCCCCACCCAGTGGTAGCCGGGGCCCAGAGAGTAAAACTTGACAGGCTTTGAGGCGGGCGGCGGTGGCGATGGGCAGAGAGTCGCTGATTGCCGCCATTACTAGTAAAAATAAATAAATATGTCCCCGGATTTCATTTAAAATATCTGGCCACCTTATCCTAGGACCCTGTGGGTGTAAGCTGCTTGCTTATGAATCGGTGAAAGCGGAAATGTCTAATTTATATGTAGCGGGTATTTGAATTTAGGGGAAACATCTGGGTGGTAGTGTAACCCAGATGCACTGATTGCTAGGGAATCTGAGGCACTTTTATGGTTCTTGGAGGACTCTGGTGGTGTGAGGTTCCCTGGGCCTATAGGTGGCATTGTTGCCGGGGGCCGGAGGTGAACTCACACCGCAAGACTGTGCCTTTTTGTCCTCCCCTGGAGCTGGAACAGTGGTGCGGGGAACCCACTGTGAAACAAAGGGAGAGGAGATAAAAGGGGCGGACGCCCTTACTACGGGGTTTCAGAGTTTGGAGTCGGAGGACGCGGCCGCACCCAGGCACCTTCAGCTTGGGTGCTGGTGTTCCGGTGTTCCAGGCCCAGGTGCCTTTGACCTGACCGGAGCGGAGTCCATCTCAGGCACCTTTAGCCTGGGGTGAGGTACTATGGAGGAAGCCTGGGGCTCAGTACCTTCGACTGAGTTCCGCGAGGGTGGAGGAATCCGAGGGGGCCCTAACTCCTTGGGTGCCCGTGTCTGAGTTTGTGAGGTCTGGTGAGCAGAACTTCTCTGGAGAGTCCGGCGCAGCATCGCTGGTGACAGAGAGGCCTCTGGTACCTCCCTTGGACGGATATCCTTCCCCTGACAGGGGCCGTGCTAGCGAAGGTAATTCACGTTCTACTTCACATAGTCAGTGGCAGTGACTATTCACCACTGGTGACACCACAGTGGTTGGCAACGAGAAGGGAAAGGATTGTGCCTCGACCTATTCCCATTACTACTAAGTTCTTGCAAAAGAATCCAACTCAACTGTGCTGTATGTTTATTCGCTGAGAAGAATAAAACTGAGTTGGACCTATTCAGTGTGTGGAACTCGGGGTACTAGGAGCAAAGGAGTCAGGGACGAAGTACAGGACTTGACTCTAGGACACCTACACAAAGCCCGATCTTTCTGGCCTTCACCTCGTCACTATGGAGGACATGGGCCGTGGTGTATCTCATCCCTCCCCCCGGTACTAAACACCCCTAGACAGAGACAGACAAGCCGAGAATGAGAAGGGGTGAGAGGGGTGAGGTCGCTACATATAGAAGTGGTAGAAATACCGCTTCCAAATGCCACGAACAATCAGTCTGAACCGAACTCTTATTTGCGTTTGTTTAAAATTTTAGTATGTAACTTATTATTCCTGTTAAAGATGGCTAGGTCCTAAAATGTACTTGTTCCCTACTGGTTTAGAAAGTCAATGTAACCCTTCTCTTGTTACCGTTACATTTAGTAATAAAGGAGAGATGTTTGTGCTCAGATTCATCAGAGAGATCCCTCGTTGGCCAATCCCTTCTCTACTGTGAAAAATGATAAACAAGTAAATGCAAACAGACACCATCTAAATCCATTCAGAATTTTCAGTGATAACACATCACAGGAGAACAGGACACACATTTTGGGTATTGCTTTGGACCATAGGAATATTTTTTGTCCAACAAATATATATGGATCCTCTGGTTTGTTCCTGTGGTCCTTTAGTCATCTTGTCTTCACTTGTCTTGCCTCAGCCTAAACAGACTATGGAATACAGGCACAGGGTGTGTCTGCACAGTATCCTGTAACCCCACCCCCCACTATCAGAAGGAAGAGATGGTTGGTCACATGACAGATGTTCTTAACCCTTGTAACAATGTAGGAAAAATCACTTCTTAAAGTAAGCAAAGCGGTCATGGTACCGGCATAGTTGTCACTGGATTAGAAAGTGTCTATAACATTGGATGGTCACAACATTAATAAAGGAGTATGTTCAATATGGAATGTGAATTTTCACTCTGCTTATTGAATGAGCTGAACTGACTCTGACTTCAATCATGTGCCAGCAAAAAACTTCCTTGCACATGATTAGCTAGTGAATTTCACCTTCATTCAATAATCTAAGTGATAATTCCTCTGTGGGGTGTGTGGGGTGCAGTGCTGGAGATAGGATGAGTATTGATGTGAGTGGGGGGGGAAGGGAATGATTTATTTTATAACTTTATGATGGTTTTGGACTTTATGTATGCCGATTTTATGCAAATAATAAAAAAATGAATGAAATGATCGATTTACAAGATTACAGATATTTGATAAGAATATTGATTAGGAGTAAACAGTGCGACTCTCTTATATATGACTGCATATGATTTTTATTATGGAGGTGATGAGCAGATAATATAACATTGATAGATATGGGATGAGATTTATATATCAGGCAGGAAATTGAATGACTGATCACATCATTGGTATGCTGAGCTCCACCTCCATCCAATCACATTTCTTCTGGATCTCCGGCTCGGAGGTTCTTTAAGGCACTTTTTTGTTCTTCCGACGGTATGCTTTTGAAGCACACACATTGGCGAGGTAATTTATTTCTGAAAAACAACAGAATGTAATAAATAGATGATTAGAAACAAATAAAATGTTTCTATAATAGCGACAGAGAGAAAGAGAAAATTCAATGTCAGGTGAGTTGGGATTTCGTGTAACATTTAACCCCGTTGCTACCAATCGATGTTTCTAGCTGTGTAAGGGGAAAAAATATCTGCGCTAAGACCCCTATTAAACTTAGGCCCCTTTCACACTGGGGCGTTTTTCATGCGGTTTAGCGCTAATAATAGCGCTATTATACTGCATGAAAAAATCCTGCCCTGTGCCTTCAATGTGAAAGCCCGAAGGCTTTCACACTGAAGCGGTGCGCTAGCAGGACCGCTCCAAAAGTCCTGCTAGCCGCTTCTTTACAGCGGTAAAGGAGCGGTGTGTACACCGCTCCTTTACCGCGGTCTCCCATTGAAATCAATGGGACAGCGCGGTAATACCGCCCGCAAACCGCGGCAATAGCCACGGTTTGCGGGCGGTATTAACCCTTTTTCGGCCGCTAGCGGGGGTTAAATTTACCCCCCTAGCGACCGCATACCGCGGTAAGAACGACGGTATAGCAGCGCTGAAAATCGCGCTGCTATACCGCCACCGCTCCTGCCCGCCCCAGTGTGAAAGGGGCCTTAATGTTAATGTGAAGAAAATGAATGAATATAAGTGAATTTAGAACAAAAATTGTGTAAAAACTAAACACAAAAATGCAAGAGTGAAGGTGGTGCTGTAACTAAAAAACCTTAAATAATCAGTCAGTGGATATGTAAAACAAAAACTCAGTGCGCTACCACACAAAAGTAGTTCCACAATGGTGAATAATTAGCACACGGTGTGAACCAAATAAGAAGCAATCCTTTCGTTGTTAAACAAATATCAACGTGTTAACACCAAGAAACAAATCCACGGTGGTAAGTGAATGTGAACCAACAAGTGGTGGGTAAATATAATCACTTCAATGTAAGAAAAATTTGAACGGTAGTGATATAGGATTGACACTAGGGATGAGCCGAACACCCCCCCACCCCGGTTCAGTTTCCATCCAGAACATGCGAACGGACCTAAAGTTCGCGCGAACATTCGAACACCGTTAAAGTCTATGGCATGACAAAATGTGGAAAACTTCAAGGGGTATGAATACTTTTTCAAGGCACTGTAAATACTGGAATTTACACAGTTATAGAGCTGCACAATTCTGACTAAAATCAGAATTAGGGATGAACCGAACACCCCCCGGTTCGGTTCGCACCAGAACCTGCGAACAGACAGAAAGTTCACGCGAACGTTAGAGCCCTATTAAATACAATGGATGCGAAAAGTGTTAATTTTAAAGGCTAATATGCAAGTTATTGTCCTAAAAAGTGTTTGGGGACCCGGGTCCGGCCCCAGGGGACATGTATCAATGCAAAAAAAAAGTTTTAAAAACGGCCGTTTTTTCGGGAGCAGTGATTTTAATAATGCTTAAAGTGAAACAATAAAAGTGAAATATTCCTTTAACCACTTCAATACCGGGGGGCACTTATACACCTTCCTGCCCAAGCCAATTTTGAGCTTTCAGCACTGTCGCAATTTGAATGACAATTGCGCGATTATGCTACACTGTACCCAAACAAATTTTTTATCATTTTGTTCCCACAAATAGAGCTCTCTTTCGGTGGTATTTGATCGCCTCTGCGATTTTTATTTTTTGCACAACAAATAAAAAAAGAGCGTTTTTTTTTAAAAAAAACTAAGTTTTTCTTTGTTTCTGTTAATTTTTTTTGTAAATAAGTACCTTTTCTACTTCAATGACAGGCACTGATAAGGCGGCACTGAAGGGCACTGATAAGGCGACACTGATGGGCACCGATGAGGTGGCACCAATGAGGTGGCACTGATGAGGTGGCACTGATGGGCACTGATGATGGGCACTGATAGGCGGCACTGATGGGCACTGATATGTGGCACTGGTATGCGGCACTGATGGGCACTCATAGGTGGCACTGATGGGCACTCATAGGTGGCACTGATTGGCACTCATAGGCGGCACTGATTGGCACTCATAGGCAGCACTGATGGGCACTTATAGGCGGCACTGATGGGCACTTATGGGTGGCACTGATAGGTGGCATGGACGGGCACTGATAGGTGAGCACAGATTGGCACGGATGGGCACGGATGGGCACTGATAGGTGGCACTGATGGACACTAGTAGGTGGCATTGGTGGCACTGGTGCCCAGCAATGCCAGCCACCACACATTGTGAAAGTGCCAGTCAGTGCCCATTTGTGGGCACTGCTTGGCATATTTTTTTTTATGTTTTTATTTTATTTTTATTTTTTTACTACATGTGGATGGCCATGGGGGCCATCCACATGATTGGGGCTTCCCTGGTGGTCCTGGGGGGCTTCCCTGGTGGTCTAGTGTGGGTATCCGAGGGGGGGCTGCGCTGATAAACAATCAGCGCGAACCCCCCCTGTCAGGAGAGCCGCCGATCGGCTCTCCTCTACTCGCGTTTGTCAGACACGAGTGAGGAAGAGCCGATCAACGGCTCTTCCTGTTTACATTGTGATCAGCCGTGATTCGACACGGCTGATCACGTGGTAAAAAGCCTCCGACGGAGGCTTTTTACCGAGATCAGTGTAGCGGTGGGTCAGACTGACCCACCGCTCCACCGATCGCCGCGATGACGTCCAGTGTGGATAACTGAACCACTTCCCGGACGTCAATCTGCTATTGACGGGGCGGGAAGTGGTTAAATATCATACCTGGGGGGTGTGTATAGTATGTTTGTACAGTAGCGCATGTTTTCCGTGCTTAGAACTGTCCCTGCACAAAGTGTCATTTCTAAAAGGAAAAAAAGACATTTAAAACTGCTTACAGCTTTAATGTAATGTCTGGTCCCGGCAATATAGATAAAAATCATTGAGAAGAACGGCATGGGTACCCCTCCCCCCCAGCCCCTTTGGGTCTTGTATGGATATTAGGGGGAACTCCGCACCCAAATTAAAAAAAGGAAAGGCGTGGGGCCCCCAGGCCCTATATACTCTGAACAGCAGTATACAGGCGGTGCAAACAAGACAGGGACTGTAGGTTTGTTCTTAGGTAGAATCTGTTTGTAAGTGGGGCTACATGTGTGCCAAGTTTGGGGCCCAGGGGACCTATGGTGGTCCGGTCCCGGGTCTGCAAAGTCCGGGAGATCAGGCGCAATAAGGTGACTTGAGTATAAGCCGAGGGGGGCATTTTCAGCACAAAAAAATGTGCTGAAAAACACGGCTTATACTTGAGTATATACGGTATATACTTTTAATTTTGATTTTTCTTATATAGATATCTTTGAGTATCAGAAAAACAGAAAAATTGACCCTGATGAGGTGTTTGATCGCACTGGTCCGGAAACGGACAGCATTAGAGGAATTTTTATGAGGTTAAAAAATGTATTGGTGTCAGAACTCCACACCTCTTGGGACATAGCTTTTTTAGAGAGATATGTTAAAGAAAAAATGATTCCTAGGATTCTTAGGTGGCATGTCTACCCTGATAAGGGTGACAAAGAATTGAACGATTGTTTCTTATACTTTAATGGGGTAGGTCTGGCCTTTCTTGAGTTTTTAATCACAAAAAATAAAGCTAAAGCAGCCAGACTTCAACAAGAAATTAATGAAATAAAATAAAAACTTGTCCCCATGAGCAAGGAAGGCCTTTATCAGGTCTATACCAAAGAGTTAAGAGAAATTATGGCAGAAGAGGAAAAGGAACAGAGAATCAAAAAGCGCAAAAAGTAGCTCAGAGACATGGAGGACTATAAGTCCCAGAATGTTTTTAAGTGGCAAGAACTTTGTAGAGAGAATTCTGTACAGATATCTGAGACAGTCAGTATGGAAAGTGAGGAATCTGGGTATATTACCCTAATACCCCCTCCTACTGCCAGCTTCAGTCGTCAGCCTGAACCCCAGAACCCCAGGGAGGGGGTACTCCCTAGAATAGGGGGTAGTCGTACCCCACAACCTCAACGTTCAAAAAAGAAGGATCCTGGGGTAATTAAACCACAGAATCCACCTAGGGAACAGTACTATCAATATCCCCCTCCTAACCAGTTTTCTAGGAATCAGGGGAGGTTCCCTAATTCAGGTGGAATTAGAGGAAACAGACAGACATCGGCACCTTATACTAACCACACCAATACCTACCATTACCTGCAGGGGAGACAACCCTATATGGACCATCAGGGCAGGTACGAGGATCCCTCCCAGAATGGACCTTCTGGGGGAGGATATTATGAGGGTCCCCCTAATTCCCCAAGACCCCCTTGGAGATATGATTTGCCTGTGCAGAATCGATATGGGTCCTTGGGTGATTATGGAGAAGAATACGAGCTAGAAAGAACCTATCCCAACACCGAATATGGATCTTTGAGGGATACTCTGAGTTATCCCACTGTGGGCCCCCCTGGGGCTGCCCCTTTGAGGAATAAAACGGATAGTTTTTTAGGAAAGGGACCAAACAAAAAGGGAAGACTAAGAGAGGATGCAAGGGAGGAAGGCAGTGTCTCTCCCAAGAAAAGAAAGAGATACAATGCCAGGGAATTTTTTATTTAAGCGTGAAAGTTTAACGGTATCTGAGAAAATTACTTTAAATCGGGGTCTGAAGTATGCCCCTAAAACATCCCTAAGCAAATTCGAAATGTTTATTGATGTGCAGAAATATGCCAGGAAGCTGAACATTAAGCGGTACTTTTTAGGCAACCCCATTGTTAGAAACAGTAATCCCTTGAATGGGAGTAAGAAGGTGGGGACTGGCATAAGAAATGCCTCACTATTTAACTCCCCAGGAAAACCAGCCCCCAGTATTTCAGTCTTCAAAGACTTAGTAATACGTGATTTACAAAATATGAAATTTAAGAAAGAACCCCAAAAGGAAAATGAAGAAGGAGTGGCAACCCTCTGTGAAAGAAAAAAATTGATAATACGGCAAGCAGACAAAGGGGGGGGGGTCATTCTTTTGAAGGAGGACTATCTTGGTGAGATGGAAAGATTGATATCTGACCATGATACATACCAAATTTTAAGGAGGGACCCCACCAATTTGTACTCAAAAGCTTTGAATAGCATAATTCAGGAGGGCTTTAGAAAGAATATCATTAACCAAAAAGAATTAGAATTTCTTATTCCTTTGGCCCCTAGAATACCTATCATATATCACCTCCCTAAGGTACACAAAAATCTCGAACACCCCCCAGGTCGCCCCATTGTTAGCGCCATTGACTCCCTCACCTCACGAGTGGGAAAGTTTGTTGATCATTTTCTGCAACCATTGGTTAAGAATACTTTGGCCTTTTTGGGAGATTTGATGCAGATTATCAATGAGATTTCCCAATGTGAGGTGGGGGAGGATGTTCTTTTGGTGACAGCTGACGTTGCGTCGCTGTACACCATAATACCACATGAATGAGGATATAATGCCGCAAGATTTTTTCTCAAACAAGAATCTATTTATTCAGATGCCACTTTGGAATTTATTATGTCATTACTCAAATTTGCTATGGAACATAATTATTTCTATTATGGGGGAGATTTTTATTTACAAAATATCGGGGTAGCGATGGGGGCCAAATATGCCCCCAGCCTGGCTGGACTTTTCATGGCCCTTTGGGAGAATGACGAATTGTTTGCCAAAAATGAGCCACGCCTCCTTCTATGGCGACGGTACATCGACGATGCCTTCTTCCTTTGGAGGGGTGAGGAGGAGGGATTACATATGTTCATGGCCAATATTAATCGCAATCAATAAGGAATTAGGTTTACCTACGAATCTAGCTACACTTCTATCAATTTCCTGGATCTGACCATTTTCAAGGAAGGCAGACGTCTGTCCACAAAGACGTTCTTCAAGAGCATGGACAGGAACGGGTACATTTTTATTAATAGCAATCATCATCCGAATTGGCTGAAAGCCATTCCAAAGGGACAATTTAGTCAGATGAAACGGAATTGTACCCACCCTGAGGATTTTCAGATTCAGGCCAATGTTCTGAGAGAACGTTTTATAGAAAAGGGGTATGACCTGGAGTTTTAGATAGTGACTTGAGATCTGTTTCTGCCCTTGACAGAAAGGATTTACTGGTCCCTAAGAATAGAAGTATTCTCAATGGTAGTAAAGATTTTGAGTGGTCGTTCTTAACCACCTTCTCATCCCAACATTGGTGGGTCAACAAAATTTTTAGAAAGCCATGGCATGTTCTCAAATGTGATAAGGTCCTTGGACCTACCCTGCCGGATAGACCAAGGATTTTGTTCAGACGTAATCGTTCCTTGAAAGATATTGTTGCACCTAGTGCCGTTGACCCACCTAAACGCCCTACCTTTTTTGGCAACCTTAAAGGCTTTTTTCCTTTCAAAAAGTGTAGTGTTTGTCAAACTTCTCAGACTATCAGAACCCCCACTTTTACTTCTTATGTAACTTCTAGAACTTACCAGATTTCAGAGTTCATTACATGTAGCACCGTGGGGGTCATATACCTTCTCAGGTGCCCCTGCGGGTTTCAGTATGTTGGACGAACCACCAGGGCTCTTAAAATCTGTATAGGGGAGCACCTTTCTAATATTCGTAGGGGCTTCATAGGCCATAGTGTCTCGACACTTTCGTCAGTTCCATGACCGGAATACTTCCCTGCTTCAGGTCATAGGAATTGAAAGATTTGTCCCTCATTGGAGAGGGAGCAATATGAGGAGACATATCTCCTGTAGAGAGACCAGGTGGATCTTTGACATCCGATGTTACAGTCCCCTGGGGCTCAACGTAGAATGGGACATCAACAATAGTTGAGTTACGTGTCTATTCAATTCGGCGCCCCTCTCCGAGCTTCCCCGACGGAGTGTGGGGTAGCATGGCAGTGTTGTTGTCCCATTCTACTGTGGATACAATTTAACTGATTTGAGTTGTACCGATCTCTCTTTTATCACCGCCATTACCTTTCTTATCATGAATACAGTATTTTTATAACTAATTTGTTTGCCCTTCCAGTGTTGGAGGAAGTTGGGTGGTTGGGGGTGACCTATACGACCCAATATATGCAGATATACAGATTGTCAATTGAGGTCTCTTCTTTCTATATATGTGCAATATGTCTATTGATTTGTCTATGTAAGATGTTTTTAAATCATGTATTTTCAGATGTTAAGAATTTTATATGTGCTTTTTTATGTATATGTGCCGTTTTTATCATTTCCGTGGGGTGCTGTTTGGGCTCCTGTGATAGAGTAACTCCTTTTTGCCGTTGGAGCTCTCTCAGTACCTATTTCTGTATGGGCTACACCGATGACACAACTGGGTTTGTTATCGTTGTTGTTTCCGGTGTCTATCCCTTTTTCGCGCCTTTTTTGATATTTAAATAGCGTGGTGAGTGACGCTGGAATACGATCACCTTTCCCAGAAGAATCCTTGTATGGGGAAATGCGTTGGGATGAGCCACTATCCCAGACGTCACCACGCACGAGCTGGTCATTTTATGTGCCGTGGCGGTGCTTTTTAAACTCTGTTTTGGTTGACAGTATCATTCGTTGTTTTTAATAAAAACCCTTAAATTATTACTGCACCATGAAGCCTTTTCTTCTCTGCCCCATCTAAACCACTTTCGGCCCGGAAGCGTGTCCTGGTACTCACCTGTCGTGGTGAGTTATATCGAAGCAAGTTTTTCACACAGTACGGATAGGATTTCTTTACCTTCATGGGAGTCCTTGGATGCTGATCCGGAGCTGGTCGTTGGTTTTCTGACATGCCTCTATGATCTCTATAACTTGAGATCTACCAGATCGGGTAAGCGGCGGTGATCGCCTCATTTCTTTGATGAACAGAATCTATATGCCTTACCTGCAGTCAAGTCTTTGTTGTTTTACCTTAAAAATTGTCAACGTTTTGGAACTGATGCTCTATTGAGTGAATTATTTTTCACTTACCTATGGACTAGATTGTTTGAACTTGGTTCACACCAGTGTGTCAATCCTATATCACTACCGTTCAAATTTTTCTTACATTAAAGTGATTTTATTTACCCACCATTTGTTGGTTCACATTAAAGCGGGGTTCTTTTTTAGCAGCTACAAACACTGTAGCTGCTGACTTTTAATAAGGACAACTTACCTGTCCTAGGCGCACACGAAGTGGGCCCCCCCAAGGCCGATCGCTCGATCCTGGCAGCTCCCGGCGCCACCATCCTTGCGGCTTCTCTGCCTGTTTCCTACTGCGCATGCGCGAGCCGCTCGGCGCTTTGTGAATGGGCGGCTGCTCTCTGGGATGCACACAGTTCCTAGAAGGCAGCGCGCCCCATTCACCAGAAGACACCGCGAGGAGGACGGAGGAAGAAGACCAGCCGCGGACGATGAAGAGGCAGATTAGGGACTTCTGCACAGCAACCGCTATTTCTGGTAAGTAAAAAAAAAATGTTCTCTATTTTATTGTAGATTTTTGGTAAAAAAAATAAATTCAGGGTGAAACTCCACTTTAATCACTTGCCACTGTGGATTTGTTTCTTGGTGTTAACACGTTGATTTTTGTTTAACAACGAAAGGATTGCTTCTTAGGTTCACACCGTGTACTAATTATTCACCATTGTGGAATTACTTTTGTGTGGTAGCGCACTGAATTTTACATGTTTATAGCTGTCCTGGTATTTAAGGGGTTAAAGCAGTGATGGTCAACTTGAAAATTATAGAGGGTCTCAAATGTGGCCCCTGACATGTCCAGAGGGCCACACCATAGCAATGTATTTTCACACATCAACGCCCAAATTAAATGACCTGCGTACTGGGAATGGTATGTAATAATACTCATATTAAAGCGGAGCTCCACCCAAAAGGGAAGCTCTGCTTGTTCGTACCCCCCCCCCCCCTCCACTGCCACATTTGGCACTTTTTGGGGGAGGGGGGAAGGGGGAGCGGGTTCCTGGTTTTGACAGGTACTCACTCTCTCTTCCTGGTAACATCGCTGCATGGTGATCTACATCATGTCCAGCCCCTCCTCCTTCCCTCCTTCCCCCGCCACCTTCTGGGACTTTGACAAAGCGCATGCGCGCAAAACATGTAAGTCACGGCAACAGAACAGTTGAGGCTTACACAACTGACTTCAGGACACCTTTCCCCTTCATCTCCGGGACAGCAGTGACGTCACAGAAGGCGTATAGGCGCTCTGAGAATATCGACCCTGCTCGGCTTGGTTGTGCCCTCTGGGGCCGTTTTGCCAGCAGCCAGTGCGCCCCCCCTCTGGGAGCTGAAGTTTCCCCCCCCCCATCTTCCTTGGATGGTGATTGATGTTCAAACCATATCTCCAGGCAAGCCTCACGGATTGTTTCCCCCTTATCCACTCTGAGGCCACTGCAGTGGTTTCGCCAGGGGGGGGGGCAGGGGTGCGGTCCGCACCCGGCTGACCCCAACTAGAGGGTGACACCAGGCTGAGACTGGCACTACCCCCTAGCACATATCCTCTACCCCCCCAAATCCCATCCCTGCTCCATCCACCCCCCATCCCATTCCTGTTCCTTCTACCCTCAATCTCATTCCTGCTCCATCCACCCCCGATCTCATTGCTGCTCCATCCACCCCTCCATCCCATCCTGGCTCCATCCATCTACCGATCTCATTCCTACTCCATCCACCCCCCATCCCATCTTGGCTCCATCCATCCCCCACCACCGATTCCATCCCTGCTCCATTCACCCCCCATCCCATCCCAGCTGCATCCATCACACCGATCCCATCCCTGCTCCATCCACCCCCCATCCCATCCCGGCTCCAGTCACAACCCGATACCATCCACTCCCCTGATCCCATCCTGGCTCCATCCACTCCCCTGATCCCATCCTGGCTCCATCCATCCCCCCTGAGCCTATTCCAGCTCCATCAACCCCCCTGATCACATCCCGGCTCCATCCATTCCCCAGATTCCATCCCGGCTCCATTAATTTCCCTGATTCCATCCCGGCTCCAGCCAGTTCCCCGGGGGGGGGGGGGGACACCATGTTTTACCGCACCAGGTGACACAAACCCTAGTGAAACCACTGAGTCACTGGTAACATTTAATACCATTTATTTTAAACTTTGACTGTTCAACCATTTTTTTATTTAATTTTTTTCAAATAATTTTTACAATATGAGATAAGGTAACAAGTTATTTCCTTGCGGTGGCAATCATTAGGTGGGTAATGAACAAGGTGAGATAAAACTCTTACATTCAGTTTGTAAATCGAAAACAAGGTATTACATAACTTTGTCCTGCAATTGCATCCAACTAAATAGTGTGATATATATTTCAAGTCCAAATGATTATCTACGAACATTGGATATGGAGGTGCCGTCTACACATCTTACTTTTTGATGTGCTTGGTGTCTTCGGCTTTCCCCTATCTCTCTAATGGTTGGGGGGGGGGGGGGGCGAAGAGCAGGCACTGTCCAAGTAAATAAGAGGAAATCAGTTGAAGACCATTTCAATTCAACCATTTTTTAACTTTATGGAATAAATAGCATTGTTTATGCATACAGTACTAACAGGGCCGCCATCAGGGGGGTACAGGCAGTACACCTGTAAGGGGCCCGGAGGTCCCCAGGGGCCCGGATGGCAACCCCCCTTTTTTTTTCTTTTTTTTTGTAAGGGGCCCAGAGGTCCCCAGGGCCCTGGATGGTAACCCGCCCTTTTTATGTATTTTTTATTAAAAAATAAATAAACAATTATTTGATTTGATTTATTTTTATTTATTTTTTGTAAGGGGCCCAGAGATCCCCAGAGGCCCGGGGGTCCCCAGGGCCCCGGATGGCAACTCCCCCTTTTTTTTTATAACATTTTTTTTTGTAAGGGGCCCAGAGGTCCCCAGAGGCCCGGAGGTCCCCGGGATCCCCGACCCCGGATGGTAACCCCCTTTTTTATGTATTTTTTTTTAAGGGGCCCAGAGGTCCCCAGGGCCCCGTATGGCAAACCCTTCTTTTTTTTTTTTTTTTATAAAAAAATTTTTTTTTTTATAATTTTTTTTTTTCTATTTATTTTTGTAAGGGGCCCAGAGGTCCCCAGGGCCCCGGATGGCAACCCCCCTTTTTTTTTTTTTGTTCTTTCTTTTTTCGTCAGCACCCAAAGCCCCCCCCCGACCTCAACAATTTGCGGCGGAAGCACCCCCCGCTTCTCAATTGGTGCCCCCCCCACTTCTCAATTTGCAGCGGCAGCACCCCACCCCCCCAGTTCTCCTCTGCTTCAGGGGGCCCATGCCTGAAGCTGTGTAAGGGGCCCCAAAATTCCTGATAACGGCCCTGAGTACTAAGTTGAAATCATTCTTTCAGAGCGCTGCATTTTGTGTTTTTTCTTTGCCTGGCACATCTCTTTCCATGCTGTGCTGGCTGCACTGGGTCTGATTACTCCTCCTCAGAGCACTCTACTTGGCCCCTAAGTCTCGTACACATGATCGGATTTTCCGCAGACAAAGCATCAGACTTTTGTCTGAAGGGCATTGGCCAGGAATTTGTCTTGCATGCAAATGGCAAAGAATTGTCGGCCAACAAACACCAACGTAGTGATGTACTACGTGTTTTGTTTTTTTTAGCTCTTTAGCACCACCCTTTGGGAACCTTCTGCTAATGTTGTGTTATGGTGAGCATTGCTTCTGAGCATGCGTGTTTGTACTTTGGACTTTTGTCCGACGGACTTGTGTACACACACGATTGGAAAATCCGACAACAGACCGCTGTCCACGGAAAATCTAACAACAACTGTCTGATGGAGCGTACAAACGGTCTGATTTTCCGCCAACAGGCTGTCAACACACAATTCCCGTTGGAAAATCCGATCGTGTGTACGAGGCTCTAGACTCGCAGCGCTCCAGGTGTTCTGTGTTTTTTTTTTTTATAAGCCTGTAGGCTTCACCGGTGGATCCCCTTACTTGCAATGCTGGCGCCTGCACCCGAGCCAATGGACAAACGTTTTTTGTTCCATATACCCCATTACTAGAGGAGAGGAGCCGCTACAACTGTGCCAGGCTGAAGGGGAGGCCAGAGGGAGGCTAATAAAAAAATGTTGTCTGGATTACGACCTTAACCCTTTCCATACCGGGGCTTTTTATACCACTTCCATACCGGGACCTATTCTGGCACTTCTCTCCTACATGTACAAATCATCATTCTTTTGCTAGAAAATTACTCAGAACCCCCCAAACATTATATATGTTTTTTTAGTAGACACCCTAGGGAATAAAATGACGGTCATTGCAACTTTTTATCTTGCACGGTATTTGCGCAATAATTTTTCAAACGCCTTTTTTTTTGAAAAAAAAAATGGTTTCATGAATTAAAAAATAACAAAACAGTAAAGTTAGCCCAATTTTTTTGTAAAATATGAAAGATGATGTTACGCCGAGTAAATAGATACCTAACATGTCATGCTTTAAAATTGCGCGCACTCATGGAATGGCGCCAAACTTCGGTACTTAAAAATCTCCATAGGCGACGCTTTGAAAATGTTTACAGGTTACCAGGTTAGAGTTACAGAGGAGGTCTAGTGCTAGAATTGTTGCACGCGCTCTAACGCTTCTGAGCACGAGCTACCGGGGACAGGGGCGTTTTTACACTTTTTAAAAATAAAATAATATTTTTTTATCACTTTTATTCCTATTACAAGGAATGTAAACATCCCTTGTAATAGGAATGGTGTGTGACAGGTCCTCTTTATTGAGAGATGCGGGGTCAATAAGACCTCCCCCTCCCCCCACATCTCTCCTCCGGGCTGGAAAGCGTGAGATCGTGAAAAAAATGTCACCAATCTCATGCTTACTAGCCACAATGGCGGCTTTGTTTACTTCTGAGGACCCGGGCATGGCGTCATCACATCGCGCCCGGGCCTCCGACGGTCATAAGGATGGTCACCAGTCATCTCTATGCTCGTCACATGACCCACCACCGGTGCTGGACGATTCTCTCCGGGTCCCTGATCGCACGGGAGAGCCCGGAGAAGCACCGGATGGTGGTGGGAGGAGGGGGGATGTCCCCTCCCGCCGCCTATAAGAACGATCAAGTGGAGAAGAGAAGGATATCTGAATGATGCCTCTAGCTGCCCCCATCATTCAGATATCCCCCCACAAAGCCCAGGACGTCATATGACGTCCACCCGGAGGGAGAGAGGGTTCCTGCCGGCGTCATTTTACAATGCCCCGGTATGGAAGGGGTTAAATGATAAAGTAGTAAGCACGGGTCTAAAAATACAGAAGACACTTACCATGGGGATTGCCATATTCAGGTATATCAAACTCTTTCCAGGGTATACCATGAATACTTCCCTTGAAGCATCGGACCTCATCCTTTGCACAGTTTATCACTGTTTTGCTACAACCTTCTGTCCCATCACAGGTTGTCGTAAAGCACGGCACAGCCTCACCTAGAAGAATATATATAGAGATTAGCAGGACACAGACAGGGAGCCTCTCACCTCTTCTACTGACAACACACTGCCTCTCATCCACTCACATCCCAAGCCCCGCCCAGGACTACAGAACACCTCCACCTAATGTTATGGGGATGAGTAAAGTAGGAGGTGTTCTGTAGTCCCGAAGGAGATAACTTGACAGGTGTGACGCATTGTCCTCATCAGGGAAAAAAGGTGTTTTGCCTGGGGGGTACCCCATAGCAAGCTACCCTCCCCAAACTGAGGGCATGTGGCCGGGGGGGGGGGGAGGTGTTCACCCCCTCTCTTTCCTTACTATCCAGTCGGCATGGGTCTGGTGTGGATCTTTAACCACTTTGCGCTCGCCGTACGACAAATGACGGCCGCAAAGTGGTTCTAAAATGGCAGGAAGCCATCATTATACGCCCTCCTCCGCTCCTCCTGCCACTGGGGGGCGCGCGCGTGCCCGGCGCGACACTGAGATGCCGATGTGCTTGCCTGGCGGACCGCGATGTCCGCCAGGTACCCGCGATCGGCCGGTACACAGACAAGGACGTAGATCTCTGTGTGTAAACACAGAAATCCACGTCCTGCCAGGGAGAGGAGACCGATGCTGTGTCCCTTGTACATGGGGAGGTGATCGATCTGTGTCCCTCAGTCAGTCCCCTCCCCCCACAGTAAGAATCACTCCTAGGGAACACATTTAACCCCTTCCTCGCCCCCTAGTGTTAATTCCTTCCCTGACAGTCACATTTATACAGCAATCAGTGCATATTTATAGCTCTGATCGCTGTATAAATGTAAATGGTCCCAAAAATGTGTCAAAAGTGTCAGATGTGTCCGCCATAATGTCGCAGTCATGATAAAAATCGTAGATCACCGCTATTACTAGTAAAAAAATAAAAATAAAAAAAATGTCAGAATTCTATCCCCTATTTTGTAGACGCTATAACTTTTGCGCAAACCAATCAATAAACGCTTATTGGGATTTTTAACCAAAAATATGTAGAAGAATCCGTATCGGACTAAACTGAGGAAAAAAAAAATAATATTAAAAAAAAAATTGGGATATTTATTATAGCAAAAATCAAAAAATATTGTTTTTTTCAAAATTGTCGCTCTATTCTTGTTTATAGCGCAAAAAATAAACACCGCAGAGGTGATCAAATACCACCAAAACAAATCTCTATTTGTGGGGAAAAAAAGGACGTCAATTTTGTTTGGGAGCCACGTCGCACGACCGCGCAATTGTCAGTTAAAGCGTGACAGTGCCGAAAGCTGAAATTTCGCCTGGGCAGGAAGGGGGTTTATGTGCCCAGTAAGCAAGTGGTTAAAGGAGACCCCACTCTTTTTTTCCGTGATTTTTGTGTGGGGCTTCCCCCTTAAAATCCATACCAGGCCAAGGAGGAACCCCGTGCCAAATTTTTCCTTTTTTTTTCTCATCTATTATACAGGTCTTGTTTGAATGAATGCAATCTGTCATTTTGCCAGCAATTTAACCACTTGAGCTCCGGAAGGTTTTTCCCTTCTTCATGAATAGGGCATTTTTTGCTATTCAGCCCTGCGCTACTTGCTAGCTGGTGTTTGCTCGGTCATGCAACACTACCCAAATGAAATTTATATCATTATTCACCCAAATAAAGCTTTCTTTTGGTGGTATTTGATCACCACTGTTGATCACCACATTTATCATTTTCCTTCCACTTCACAATTATGTGACACTTTGTGTTGGTCTATCACATAAAATCCCAATAAAATACATTTACATTTTTGGCTGAAAAATGACAAAATGTGGAAAATTTCAATGAATACTGGCAGCCACCTTTTTGGGGGAACTCCACTCCATTTTTTTTTATTTGGGGGTGGAGTTCCCCTTAAAATCCATACCAGACCTGAAGGGCCTGGTAATTTAATTTGGGGGGACCCCCACAAATTTTTTATTTTTTTTATCAATGACTTTTCTCTGTATTGCCGGGAGCCGACAATTCATTACAGCCGCGAGTGAGTTTTAAATGACTTTTTTCCTTCAGAAATGACACTTTGTGCAGGAACAGTTATAACCATGGGAAACATGCACCACTTTACAGGCATACTATACACACCCCCAGGTACGAAATGTAAAGGAATATTTCACTTTTATTTTTTCATTTTAAGCATTATTAAAATCACTGCTCCCAAAAAAACGGCCGTTTTAAAACTTTTTTTTGCATTGATACATGTCCCCTGGGGCAGGACCCGGGTCCCCAAACACTTTTTAGGACAATAATTTGCATATTAACCTTTAAAATTAGCACTTTAGATTTCTCCCATAGACTTTTCGAATTTGCCGCAAACACCCCAAATTGTTCGCTGTTCGGCGAACAGACAATGTTCGAGTCGAACATGAGTTCGACTTGAACTCGAAGCTCATCCTTAGTCCTTACTGTTTGGGATTTCAGCTCACTACAGGAAGTTAGAAGCTCAGTGGATTTGTGTACCTTAACTTTTTTAACCCCTTCAATACCGGACACCTCCCCCTCTTCCTACCCAGCCCAGTTTTCAGCGCTGTCACACGTTTAATGACAATTACGCAGACATGCAACATTGTACTCAAATGAAATAAAAAATTTTCACACAAATAGAGCTTTTTGCTGGATTTTAATTAACCCCCATAGCGGTATTCCCGAGTCAGGCTCGGGGTGAATTTTTAATGCTAAAAGTGGTAACCCCGAGCCAGACTCGGGCTGCATCGCAGTATCCAGGGGAAGTAACTTACCTTATTCCCTGGATCCTGCGATGTCCTCCCGCAGTGTGTGTGAGCCGTGTCTCGCTCGATCCACACTGACGAGTGCCGAGCTCCGTTCCCGGCGACGTTGCGGCGCACAGGGGCGGAGTTTGGCTCCAAATTCAAAAAGTGAAACACATAGTATACATACAGTATACTGTAATCCTACTGATTACAGTACTGTATGTAATAATTACACACCCCCTTTGTCCCTAGTGGTCAGTCCCGTGTCCTGCATGCACTTTTATATTATAAAAACTCTTCTTTCTGCCTGGAAACTGGAGATTGTCCATAGCAACCAAAAAGTGTCCCTTTATGTCAAAAGTGGTTTTAGACCAGCTAGAAAACAGTGATAATAAATTAGAATCACTCGCAGAATTGAGCGATAGCGATTTGTGAGGAAATTCGTCATCAAACACTGAATCTAATGACAGCGACAATTCTGCAACTCAGCAAATTTCAGTGTTTTTGATTTGATTACATTATTGAATCATTTTTATTATAATTACATTACTATTTGTTATAATAATTTATAGTTATTTATTATATTATAATTTATGATTTTGTGTTTAAAACTTTATCATACCCGGGATTTCTACTAGACTCTGGTTTGGTCAGGTTTAAGTAAGTAATTACTAAGAATCGCAGGCCTACAATACATAACACCAAATTTCCATGCAAAATAATTGTACCACTTTTGGTACAAAATTCCAGACAGAATCATACCGCCAGGGAGGTTAATGCTGGGTTTTTGTTTCTAAATTTAAAAAAAAAAGAAGACCAAAACAAAAAAAAAAAAAGTTTTCCATCGTTTCTGTTGTAAAATTTTGCAGATAAATAATCTCTCTTCATAAATTTAGGATAACATTTTTCTGCTACATTTCTTTGGTAAAAAGGAAAAGAAAAAAAGTTAACCCAAATCAGTGTATTTTATTTTAGTCTGTAGCAGTGTTAATTTAGTCGACTAAAACAATTGAGATGACTAAAACACGACTAAAACTAAAATGGCATTTTAGTCAAAAAGACTAAAGCCTCGTACACACGATCGGATATCCTATGGATTCTAATCCGATGTTTTTTTCCATGAAGCTGACTTCCATCAGTCTTGCCTACACACCATCAGTCAAAAAACCGACCGTTCCAAACGCGGTGACGTAAAACACTCCGATGAGCTGAGAAAAATTAAGTTTAATGCTTCTGAGCATGCGTCGACCTGATTCTGAGCATGCGTGGG
The DNA here is from genome assembly GCA_029206835.1 of Rana muscosa. Lineage (NCBI taxonomy): Eukaryota > Metazoa > Chordata > Amphibia > Anura > Ranidae > Rana > Rana muscosa. The sequence continues at coordinate 285,319,655 of CM055120.1, read as the reverse complement.
TTTTTTATCCGATGGACTTGCCCATAGACGATCGGAATTTGCTATCGGTTTTTGATCCATCGGAAAAATTTAAAACATGTTCTATTTTTTAAAACGGATGGAAAAAAGACCGATGGGTCCCGTACACGTTCGGTTTGACCGGACTGTTTTCATCTGTAAAACCGATCGCGTGTACAGGGCTTGAGACTAAAACTAAATTTAAATATGACTTCAAAATGAACACTGGTCTGTAGTGCATGTTCATACCTCAATATCATACATAACAGCAGATGAGATTTTTCCCTCCAGCCGTATATAATGAGTTTGGAAATTGTAGAGAAATGTTAACTAATGCATTACAATTTAATTACACCCATTCGATATTAGACGACTAAAAGTCATTTTAGTCAACTAAAATGTACTGGAGATTTAGTCGACTAAAACAATTGCAGAAGACTAAAATTAAGATGCCACTTTAGTCCCAAGAGTAAAACTAAATCGAAATTTGCTGCCAAAATTAACACTGGTCTGTAGGAAAGTTATAGAGTCCACAAAATAGGATATATTCACTATATTGCCAAAAGTATTGGGACACCACTCCAAATCATTGGATTTAGGTGTTCCCATCCCACCTCGGCATGCAGACGGCTTCTGCAAACATTTGTGAAAGAATGGGTCGATCTCAAGGGGCTCAGAGAATACAAGTGTGGTATCGTGATAGGTTGCCAACTGTGCAGGAAGTCCATCCATGAAATTTCCTTGCTATTAAATATTCCACGTTCACCTGTTAGTGGTATTATAACAAAGTGGAAGCAACTAGGAACAGCAACTCAGCCCCAAAGATATAAGCCAAGTACAATGACAGAGCGGGGTCAGCGCATGCTGAAGCTCACAGTGCGCAGAAGTCGCCAACTGTCTGCAGAGTCAATAGCTACAGACCTCCAAACTTCATGTGGCCTTCAGATCAGCACACCAACAGTGTGTAGAGAACTTCATGGAATGGATTTCCATAATCGAGCAGCTGCATCCAAGCCTTACATCACCATGTGTAATACAAAGCTTTGGATGCAGTGGTGTAAAGCACACCGCTACTGGACTCTAGATCAGTGGAGACGTGTTCTCTGGAGTGACCAATCACACTTGTCTGGCAATCCAATGGACATGTCTGGGTTTGATGGTTGCCAGGAGGATGGTACTTGCCCAACTGCATTATGGTGTGGGGGGATTATGGTGTGTGGGGGAGTGGGACTATGGTGTCTGGGGGATTATGGTGTGGGGGGAGGGGGGATTATGATGTGGGGGTTGTTTTTCAGGGGTTGGGCTTGACCCCTTAGTTCCAGTGAAGGGAACTCTTAAGGCGTCAGCATACCAAGACATTTTGGACAATTTCATTCTCCCAACTTTGTGGGAGGAGTTTGGGGACGGCCCCTTCCTGTTCCAACATGACTGCGCACCAGTGCACAAAGCAAGGTCCATAAAGACATGGATGAGCGAGTTTGGGGTGGAGGAACTTGACTGGCCTGCACAGAGTCCTGACCTCAACCCGATAGAACACCTTTGGGATGAATTAGAGTGAAGACTGCGAGCCAGGCCTTCTCATCCAACATCAGTGCCTGACCCCACAAATGCTCTTCTGGAAGAATAATCAAACATTCCCATAGACACCCTCCCAAACTTTGTGGACGGCCTTCCCAGAAGAGTTGAAGCTGTTATAGCTGCAAAGGGTGGGCCAACTCAATATTGAACCCTACGGACTAAGACTGAGATGCCATTAAAGTTCATGTGTGTGTAAAGGCAGGTGTCCCAATAATTTTGGTAATATAGTGTATATCTGGAAAAAAAATAAAGGCCTGAAAACTCCAGGACAGTATAATATCCCCCCCCCCCCCCAACAAAAAAATAACCCCTTTGGAAAATAGTCAGTCCTAGGAATTTAGTAAAAGGCCTGGCAAGTTTTTTTAAAGTTGTCATTTTGTCACAATCTTTTGGGAAAAGAAAAAAAAAATGTACGACCGACCACCAGTGAGGTACAGCATCATCACTGCAACTGCAGTACAAAAAAAATAAAATAAAAAAAATAAAATAAAAACTGGATCGAAATTGCACTACACTAGTGTGATCCTCGGTTTACAGGACATATTCCAATAATCAAATGAATAACCAATGGATGATAATTTTGGATAATTTTCTTGTCAAAAACCCAATATGATGTGTGATATATTATCAAGTTGATGTTTTTTGATTACATATATGGTGGTGATGATACCGGTCTCAGGGGATCTTACTATGAAGAAGAATTTGGTAAAAAAAATTATAAAACAAAGTCAGAATCATGGAAACATTTTTCATTCTCCCCCAGCAAGTGTTTCTAATACAAATAACAAATATTCAGGAGAACAAAATATAATGATGAACAAGGCGATTCTGCTCCTAGTATATATTTCTTTGGACAATGCATTGCTATGAACTGGCTAATGAGACAAAATGTATAATAAGGTAATATTCTTACATACCATGGATGAAGAGGAGCCCCAGGATTAGGAGAGAGATTGTTGCCTTCATTGTGATGTCCTGCTATGAATTGTGTAGGAGACCCAAGACCCTATATTTATAGGACTGGGGGTGGATAGATGTTACTGCTGGTCAGAACTGGTTTCCTGCCTCACTCCCGCTGCCAATATCTGATCAGTATTGCTACACAGAACCTGTTCACATCCTGAAACAGTACCAAGATCCCTCGGTACTCAGGGAAGGATGGAGAAAGTTACCAGGCTTTATTCCAACAGGAACAGTTCATATTCGGGAACATTGTATATACACAAAAAATAGGATTTTTATAACAGCTTACCTGTAAAATCCTTTTCTTGGAGTACATCACGGGACACAGAGCGACATAGTCATTACTAATGGGTTATATAGATACCGTCAGGTGCTGGCACTGGCAACTTCCAAAACCGGAAGTACCCTCCCCTATATAAGCCCCTCCCATCCGGGAGCACCTCAGTTTTGTAGCAAAGCAATAAGTGTCCCCAAAGAGGGGCGGGAGCTCTGTGTCCCGTGATGTACTCCAAGAAAAGGATTTTACAGGTAAGCTGTTATAAAAATCCTATTTTCTTTCTCGTACATCACGGGACACAGAGCGACATAGTCATTACTAATGGGATGTCCTAAAGCAATGCCCAATGAGGGGGGGGATACACCATATATAAGCTGAGCGCTATCAGACATGAGGATCTTTTGCGGCCTGCAACACACTGCGCCCAAAGGCGACATCCTCCTGACTTCTAACGTCCACCTGGTAGAACCTAGTAAACGTGTGAACTGAAGACCATGTTGTGGCCTTACAGATTTGAGCCAGGGAGGCCTGATGATGCGCTGCCCATGAAGTTCCAACTGCTCTCGTGGAGTGCGCCCTAACTTTGAACGGAGGCGGTCTCCTTCTCAAGCCATAGGCTTGTATTATGACCTGTCGAATCCACTTGGCTAAAGTAGATTTTGACGCTGCCTGACCCTCTCTGGGGCCTTCCGGCAGAATAACCAAAGTATCCGTTCTGCGAATCTGAGCAGTGGCCTTTAGATAAGCTTTAACTGCTCTTACTACATCCAAAGAATGCAATAACTTTTCCTCTACCGAAGTAGGTTTGGGGAAAAAAGAAGGAAGAACCACATCTTGGTTCAAATGAAACCTCGATACCACCTTAGGAAGAAAGGCTGGATGAGGACGTAACACTACTCTATCCTTATGGATAACCAGATATGGCTCCTTACAGGACATAGCTGCTAATTCCGACACTCTTTTAGCCGAACAAATGGCTACTAGAAAAATCAATTTCCTGGTGAGAAGCACCAAAGAAATATGATGTAATGGTTCAAATGGTTGTTTCTGTAGAACCGACAGAACCAAGTTTAGATCCCATGGACATATGGGAATATTAACCGGAGGACTAATACGCATCACTCCTTGTATAAAGGCTTTGACTAGTGAATGCGAAGCCAAGGGCCTTTGAAAAAATATTGACAAGGCCGAAATCTGACCCTTGATAGTACTCAAGGCAAGCTTCCTATCTACAGCCCACTGTAGGAAGTCCAGAATCCTACCTATTACGTACTTATGTGGATGCCATTTCTTGGCCTCACACCACGCGATGTACGCCTTCCAGATTCTATAGTAGATCTGCCTGGATACCGGCTTCCTGGCATTGATCATGGTAGATACCACAGGATTAGAGAGCCCTCTCTTTTTTAGAATGTGGGCTTCAATAGCCAGGCCATCAAACCTAGGGCTGGTAAGGAAGGGTAGTATATCGGTCCTTGCGAAAGCAGGTCCGGACGACGTGGGAGAGACCAAGGACTCCCCACTGACATTTTACAATCTCCGCGTACCACGCTCTTCGGGGCCACGCTGGAGCCACCAGAATCACTGGTTCCTTTTCTACCCTGATTCTGCGGAGTCATCGAGGTAACCATTGTGGCGGTGTGAATGCATATATCAGCTTGAACTGATCCCAAGGGAACACTAGGGCATCCAAGCCGCAAGCTAGGGGATCCCTTGTCCGAGAGACAAACCTGTCCACCTTTGCGTTGAATCTGGATGCTAGAAGATCTACATCCGATGTTCCCCACCGCTGACATATTGTCCAGAAAACCTCGGGGTGAAGGGACCCTTCCTCTGGGCATAATTGCTGGCGACTTAGAAAGTCCGCCTTCCAATTCTCCACTCCTGGAATAAATACCGCAGATATGGCTGGGACATATCTTTCTGCCCATTTCAGGATGTAATTTACTTCCCTCTGGGCTGCACGACTCCTGGTGCCCCCCTGATGATTGATATATGCCACTGCTGTGGCATTGTCTGATTGAATTCTGACAGGGGACCCTTGGAGTTTGGATGTCCATGCTACTAGGGCATACCGGGCTGCTCGTATCTCTAAGAGATTGATGGGCAGGGCCTTTTCTGCATCCGACCATCTGCCCTGGAGAGACCATTGCTCCAGTACTGCTCCCCAGAATATAAGGCTGGCATCTGTAGTGACCACCTTCCAAGAAATCGGACTGAAGGATTTCCCTTTTTTCCAGATTCTGGGGAACCAACCACCAACGGAGGCTCTTGCGAACGGAAGGGGACAAGGACATTGTAAGTCTAGGGCCTGAACTTTTTTGTTCCAGGCTGACAGTATGGCCCCTTGCAAATTCCTTGAATGGAATTGACCGTAGGGTACTGCTTCGAATGATGCCACCATTTTTCCCAGCAGCCTCATATACAGGCGTATGGACGGCTGTCTTTTTTGTACCCACTAAGTGGATCACATCTTTCAAAGACAACACCTTTCCTCGAGGCAAGAATATTTTTCTCTGGCCTGAATCCAACCTTAGCCCCAAGTATTCCAGACTTTTGACTGTTTTTTAGGGCTGACTTGTCTCGGTTGATAATCCAACCGTGAGATTCCAGATACTTGATTGTCTTGTGAACGACCACGTCTAGTTTTTTCACTGAGTGGTCTATCAGCAACAAGTCATCTAGATATGCCATTATCATTACACCTTGTGTTCTTAGATTGGCCAATAAAGGGCCAGAATTTTTGTAAACACTCGTGGTGCTGTGGCCAAACCGAAGGGTAAGGCTCTGAACTGAAAATGGCGCCCTTCTACTGCAAAGCGTAGAAATTTTTGGTGGACTGGAAAGATGGGAATGTGCAAATAAGCATCTTTGATGTCGATCGCGGCTAACCAATCCTCCCCTTGTAGGGCAGTGGCCACCGATCGGATCGACTCCATCGGAAAGTCCTGATATACAGGAATTTGTATAGCCCTTTTAGAATTAATATGGGCCTCCCGTCCGCGTTTGCTTCGGGACTGTAAAGAGGTTTGAGTAAAACCCGAACCCTCATTCTTCCAGGGGAACCTCCATAATTACTCCTTGGAGCAATAGTTGTTCTAGTGCCAACAGGAGGGACTCTCTCTTCCGGGGATCCCCTGGCACGTTTGACCTCATAAAATGGGAAGGAGGAGAGTCTTTTAACTCCAAACTGTATCCCAAACATACTGCGGAGAGCACCCATCTGTCTCTGATCGTGTCCCGCCAGGTCTCTGCGAACAACTGGAGTCCTCCCCCCACCCGACTGAGTGGGGGCTTCAATGAATTTAACTTTGGGGGAGGTTTTGTACCTCCCCTGACCCAGGGTTTCTCATTACCCTGCTACTGTCCCTGTTTTTTTTACCCCCGGGATTTGACCGAGGAGGCCGTCGGAACTGTTACACAGCCGATGCCCCAGGGACTGGAGAAGCAGGCCTCTTAAAGAGGGACCTCTAACTCTGTTTTTAACCGGCAAGAGCGTATTTTTACCGCTGGAAATTTTCTGGATATATTTGTCCAGGTTTTCCCTGAATAAGCGTTCACCATGAAATGGGACGCTAACCAGCCATTCTTTACAGGGAGCTTCAGCAGACCAGTTTTTGAGCCATAGGAGCCTACACATATGTACTATAGACAGCGTAAGGCGGGAGGCCTGATGGACTGAATCCTTTATGGCGTCAACCGCAAAGCCTAAGGCTCTAGGTAGATCAGCTAGGGCAAAGCCTGCTGATCTGTCAAGTCCCTCAAGACCTGTTTCAACTGATCCTTCACTGCTTAGCAGACCCCAATAGCTGCTACTGCTGGTTGTGTCACCAAGCTTGCTGTATAAAGAAGCAGATTTTCATAAGGACTCCAATCTTTTATCTATTGGGTTCTTGAACATTTGGACATTATCCACTGGACATGTGAGTGATTTATACATACAAGAGATGGCTGCGTCCACTGTAGGGACCTTCCATTTTTTTTTTTGATGAACTTATCCTCCATGGGATAGACCACCGGAAATCTCTTGGGGGAATAAATATTTTCTCAGGATGTTCCCAATCCTGGTAAATGAGCCCTTTCAGCAAAGGGTGAAGTGGAAAAGAACAGACAGTCTGGGGGCTTCTAGCGACCCCAACGAGGATACAGTAGTGGTTGATGGTTCCGCAAGGTGCATTTTTAAATGCTGATCGGACCATGTTAGTCAGAGACTGAACCCATAATCTTTCAGCTTGAGATGCTGAGAAAAGGTTCCCCCACTGTTGATTCCTCTATAACAGAATCAACCTCATCCTGATCCCCTTCAGGCAGGTCAATCCCTGTATGGGACTGTTGCTCTGCTAACAGGCACTCTGAAGGAGGAGACGGAGATCGGGCGTGCTTTCCCTGACAGGGAGGCACCGATCAATGTTGACAATCTCTCTCTAATCCTCCCAGAGCTGAGGAAAAAACCTCCCCTGTTACATACACAGGAGCAGGTGAACTGAGGACAGCCACAGTACCAAGTACCCCTGCGGGGTCTCTACGGTCACTTACCTCTGAACTTCAGGGGAGACTGGTGCAGCAGAAGTATGCCCAAGATCCTCAGAGCCCGATGAGACCCCCTTCGCTTCCTGGAAGATTCAGTTCCGGAGCTTCTGGACGGCATATTCCTAAGCCTAAAGCTGAGGTATTCCAGCCGTAATACACCACTTTTACTGAGAATAGTCTAGCACAATTGCTGCTATATCACAGTTGGTGTCTACTAAAGTGCCTTTCTAGGGGATGCCTGCATCAACCGCCTCTATGTGCCTTTATATTGTTGCTAGCTCTGTCTGTGCCTTCAACAGCCAGCTATAATGTGCTTCAAAACACGCTGGACGCCCGCACATGCGCAGTAGCGCCGCGGCGCACACCTGAGCGTCATCCACCCGCTCCGCCCCTTTTTCCGGATCGCCTCTATGAATAGAGGCGCGTGCTCGCGCGCGCGCGGGCACGTGCGCCTTCGGCGCCTTTTTTGAAAACAACAAGGAGCTAGATGGGAGCCAGGGTCCCTTTGCCGCAGGGCCCCGGGATGGATGAGCGCAGCAACAGGGCAGAGGAGACAGCTTCCCAGCAGAGAACATACCAACTGCCTGGATTTGATTCTGGAAGAAAAAAATCCACATTACAAGAAAAAGAACCATAGTGGCCTCTAGTGTCTAACACAGGTACCGCGGTCTTACATTTTTTTTTTTTTTTTCTTGCCTACTATTAAAATTTTTACATTTTCTCAGTAGTAACAGGCATACACAGAATATTAGCGGGAATACCGTTAGGTAACAGACAGAAAGACAAATTAGGCTTGGGGGTCCCCCAATAGAACCAAGTTCCTGGGGGCCCCCACTTACCTGTTCCCCGCCGCAGGACTTTGTTTGGTCCACAAAAGCCCAAACTTCACCTATCACGGCAGGCATTGTAATCAAACCTTCAGGGACCGGGTTCCCAAGGATTCCACTCCCCTGGACCTGTATAGCACCCTGCACAGAAAACATCTTGGTCGTGGGTATGACCAGAGCTCTGGATCCCAGGGTCCAGCTCTCCTAAGAGAAGCATTACAGGCAAAACCTTGCTCTTCTCTGCAAGGCCCAGTTACCGACCGTTTAGCTATGAAGCTTTTTTGGTCGGATCCGGAATAGCTTACTGAGGCCCAAAAGAACCTGTACGCAAGCTCAGTGAAAAACACATGTTTCTTCTTGGCCAACACCTTAGACACTGGCAAAAAACTGAGGTGCTCCCGGATGGGAGGGGCTTATATAGGGGAGGGCACTTCCGGTTTTGGAAGTTGCCAGTGCCAGCACCTGACGGTATCTATATAACCCATTAGTAATGACTATGTCGCTCTGTGTCCCGTGATGTACGAGAAAGAAACAAAAACCTTTTATATATACAAGAAAAGTGTGCATGTTCCAGAATGATCATATGCAATGTGCATTAATGGAGTGTGGAAGATATCACAGTGGACATATGATCACCATGTAGAAGCACATAGAGTAAGGTGACCAGACATCCCTGGTTTCTGGGGACAGTCCCCGGATTGAGGACACTGTCCCCGGACCAAGTCTGTCCCCAGTTTTGTCCCCGGATTGGATTTGAACAGGGGCTGGGGAAATTTCAAAGACAGTGCAGAATTAAAAATAGAAATTCTGAATTACTCCCCCCCTCCCCGCTCCGCCGCTCCTACTAGCTTGGGGGGGGGGGGTTTCATTATCTGTGCCCCTTTTTGATGATCATGTGCTGGTCGGAGCGGAGGGAATATTTCTTCAGTTTCGGGCGCATGCCCATTCAGCTCCGCTCACATGTTCTTCTGCCTTGGCTCAAGTCCCGGCCAGCCGCCTGCCTGCTTATCCCCTTGCCTTCCCTGGTGGAGTGATCTTCCTCCGCTCCCCACCCAGTAGTAGCCGGGGCCCGGAGAGTAAGACTTGACAGGCTGTGAGGCGGGCAGCGGCGGCGACGGGCAGAGAGTCGTTGATTTCCACCTTTACTAGTATAAAAAAAAAAATATGTGCCCGGATTTCATTTAAAAAATCTGGTGACCTTAACATAGAGGGGAAATTATCTCGTTTGGGGTTATTTTACGAAAGGCAAATCCACTTTGCACTTGTAGTTTGCAATTGTAGTGCAAAGTGGATTTGCCTTTCGTAAAATAACCCCCCATGTATAAATATATAAGGGGGATACTTCTCCCATGTATATACTGCCCACTATCATACCCTCCACACTCCTCTCCTGTACATACCGCCCACTGTCATACTGTAATAGATTATCTCTGGCTTAATACCAGAATACTATTCGTTATTCTGCGGCTGGTCCAAATTTATGTTAATATGAGGGCATATATGCCTTAAGGATTTCACACTGAAATCAGACTCATCAGTATTGCTTCCTTCTCATCTCTGGCTCAACAGGAAGTTCCTTTTATTCAGTTAAATCTTATATAGACAAAGTGACATAAGCAATCGTCATCACAAATGTGTACATATGATTGGCTGATTCCATATATGGTCGTCTTCCTCTCAAGTCTATTTCTTCCATGTGTCTTCACATTCCAGGGCTCAGCAGGACATGGGGGCCATGTTCCTTTGCACGGTGGGTTGGGCCGGAAGGAGGGAGTTGAAGAGTGGATAGGACATCTGTTCCTCGTCTTCACTCTGGGATCAATATCTCTGTCACAGCTTTTCAATCAAGGAAAATAATACTACTGTCCGGTTATAAGATTTACCCAAACACACACATGATAATATTCCAACTTATATCCAGGGGCGGGCTGGGCCGGGATGCAAGGTGGAGATTTCCCCCCAGGCCATCCTGACTTATATCCAAAACGGCCAAGGCCCTTGTTGCCTTTTTTTTTTTTTTTTAGATGAAGACGGCCAGATGCACGGCCGCATGCTGTGGCATTCTGGGACTTGTAGGCAGCAGGCCACACAAACGCCCTGTGATTGGTCGAACAGGGTCATGTGCGGCCGCAAGCTGTGGAATTCTGGGACTTGTAGTCATGATGTGAGGCTCGCATCATGAGTCATGATGCGAGCCTCGCATCATGACTACAAGTCTCAGAATTCCACAGCGTGCGGCCGCACATGACCCTGTTTGGCCAATCACAGGGCATTTGTGTTGCGAGCGCCCTGCAAATGGATCGGCGGAGCTGGTCACGTGTGGATGCAGCCAAGCGGGGCTGGTCGTGACCACTTGCTGGAGTCCTGCCTTTCTGCCTGGGGTGCTTCGTGTTTCTGAGGTCTCTAAGTCTCATCTACCCCCCTCTCTGTCAGCGCCCCTCCCCCAGCCCCCTCTCTGTCAACCCACCTCCTCTCTGTCAGCCCACCCCCCTTTGTCAGCCCACCCTCCCTTTGTCAACCCACCTCCTCTCTGTCAGCCCACCCCCCCTCTGTCAGCCCACCCCTCCTCTGTCAGCCCACCGCCCACCCCCCTCTGTCAGCCCACCCCCCATCTCAGCCCACCCCTCCTCTGTCAGCCCACCCCCACTCTCAGCCCACCCCTTCTCTGTCAGCCTACCCCCCTCTCAGCCCACCCCTCTTCTATCAGCTCCCCTCTGTCAGCCCACCCCCCTCTGTCAGGTCACCCCCCCTCTGTCAGCTCACCCCCCTCTGTCAGCTCACTCCCCCCTCTGTCAGCCCACCCCCACTCTGTCAGCCACAGCAGGGAGCCAGGCCAGCCACCTGCAGCAGGGTGCACTGTGCTAGCCAGCCAGCCACCCACCCACTGACCTACAGCAGGGAGCCAGGCCAGCCACCCACCCACAGCAGGGTGCACCGTGCAAGCCAGCCACTGACCCACAGCAGGGAGCCAGGCCAGCCACCAACAGCAGAGTGCACTGTGCCAGCCAGCCACTGACCCACATAAGGGAGCCAGGCCAGTCACCCACAGCACGGTGCACAGTGCAAGCCACCCACTGACCCACAGCAGGGAGCCAGGCCAGCCACCCACAGCAGGGTGCACCGTGCAAGCCAGCCACTGACCCACCCACTGACCCACAGCAGGGAGCAAGGCCAGTCACCCACAGCATGCTGCACCGTGCCAGCCAGCCACCGACCCACCCACTGACCCACAGCAGGAAGCCAGGCCAGCCACCCACAGCAGGGTGGACCGTGCAAGCTAGCCACTGACCCTCCCACTGACCCACAGCAGGGAGCCAGGCCAGTCACCCACAGCATGCTGCACCGTGCCATCCAGCCACCGACCCACCCACTGACCCACGGCAGAGAGCCAGGCAAGCCACTAACAGCAGGGTGCCAGGCAGCCACCCACAGAAGCCAGCCACCCACTGTGACCCACCCACAGCAGGGCCAGGGTGCCAGCTACCCATGGTGACTCATCCACAGCAGGGCCAGGGTTCCAGCCAGCCACCCACGGTGACCCACCCACACCAGGAAACCAGCCAGCCACAACAAGGTGCCAGCCAACCACCCACAGAAGCCAGCCAGCCACGGTGACCCACCCACAGCAGGGAGCCAGCCATCCACCCACAGAAGCAAACCAGCCACGGTGACTATCCACAGCAGGATGCCAGCCAGCCACCCACGGTTACCCACCAACACCAGGGATCCAGCCAGCCACAGCAGGGTGCTGGCATGTTCTTCTGCCTTGGCTCAAGTTCCTGCCAGCCGCCTGCCTGCTTATCTCCATGCCTTCCCTGGTGGAGCGATCTTCCTCTGCTCCCCACCCAGTAGTAGCCGGGGCCCGGAGAGTAAGACTTGAGAGGCTGTGAGGCGAGCGGTGGCGGCGACAGGCAGAGAGAGGCAGCTGAGCAACAGGAACAGAGGGGAAGAGGATCGGATCGTGGGGTTGCCAGTGCCTTCAAGGCTTCAACACAGGTGTGCTTCAACACAGGCAATCTATCATGGCTCTGGCTGGCTGACTCGGTCACAGTGTGTCACATGACATGGCTACTGGGTGCTGATTTTGTTAACTTATTGGTCATAAGTATCAGCGCCCAGCAGCCATGTCATGTGACACACTGTGATAGAGCCATGATAGAGTGCGTGCTGCCTGCGTGTTATCATAATGCTGATGATCTTCACTAGTTGCCGACCACCCCATAGCAGATTTAGTGCTACAGGTGGTCGCGCTGTGCAGGATTGTGTGTGTGTATATATATATATAAATTAGTGTGATCCTGCATTTCTGGGTAACGGAGCCGATCAGCGGGTCCGGCAGACTCGATGTCCGCTGGTGCCCACCGATCGTTCGGTACACAGGCAGAAGGGCTATCTGCCTCTATAAACAAGGCAGATCACCGTTCTTTCAGTATGGAAGACATGGATCCTATGTCCCTGCAAAGCAGAGACAGGGATCTATGCCTTCCCTTAGTAAAAGCACCTCCCCCACAGTGAGAAAACACTTGTTAGGCACATATTTAACCCTTTGGTTGCCCTAGATGTTAACCCCTTCCCAGCCAGTGGCATTAGTACAGCGACAGTGCATATTTTTAGCACTGAACACTGGTTCCCAAAAAGTGTCAAATGGGTCACTTGGTGTCTGATTTTTTCCCCGCAAAAGCACAGTCCCACTATAAGTCTCTGATTGCCGCCATTACAAGTAAAAAACAAATATGTCCCCGGGTTTCATTTTGAAAATCTGGTCACCTCAGAAGTGCCCCTGGCAAGGAGGTTAAATCTTTTTTCCACCAGATGTAAAGAGACCCTTGTCCTTTGTATATACCTGAAAGTGAATAACTACACCAAGTTCACGATATGGACCACTATATGGAGATCATATCCCCCCTTTTGTATTTATACATGGAGATCATATCCCCCTTATGTATTTATACATGGAGATCATATCCCCCCCTTATGTATTTATACATGGAGATCATATCCCCCCTTATGTATTTATACATGGAGATCATATCCCCCCTTATGTATTTATACATGGAGATCATATCCCCCCTTATGTATTTATACATGGAGATCATATCCCCCCCTCTTATGTATTTATACATGGAGATTATATCCCCCTTATGTATTTATACATGGAGATCTTATTCCCTCCTTATGTATTTATACATGGAGATCATATCCCCTCCTTATGTATTTATACATGGAGATCATATCCCCCCCTTATGTATTTATACATGGAGATCATATCCCCTCCTTATGTATTTATACATGGAGATCATATCCCCCCCTTATGTATTTATACATGGAGATCATATCCCCTCCTTATGTATTTATACATGGAGATCATATCCCCCCCTTATGTATTTATACATGGAGATCATATCCCCTCCTTATGTATTAATATATGGAGATCATATCCCCCCTTATGTATTTATACATGGAGATCATATCCCCCCTTATGTATTTATACATGGAGATCATATCCCCCTTATGTATTTATACATGGAGATCTTATCCCCTCCTTATGTATTTATACATGGAGATCTTATCCCCTCCTTATGTATTTATACATGGAGATCATATCCCCCCTTATGTATTTATACATGGAGATCATATCCCCCCTTATGTATTTATACATGGAGATCATATCCCCCTTATGTATTTATACATGGTGATCATATCCCCCCTTATGTATTTATACATGGAGATCATATCCCCCTTATGTATTTATACATGGTGATCATATCCCCCCTTATGTATTTATACATGGAGATCATATCCCCCTTATGTATTTATACATGGAGATCATATCCCCCCTTATCTATTTATACATGGAGATCATATCCCCCCTTATGTATTTATACATGGAGATCGTATCATTCTCCAGATGAGGACTTACTAAGGATTTGTACAGATGATGCCTCTCTCTCTGGAGTCCATACCTACTTTAAGACAGTATTTTGCTCACTTTAGAAGCTGCAACTTGGCATTGTATGATCTACATCTGTGATCTACCAGAACACCCAGATCCTTCTCTACCATTGATTCCCCCAGCTGTACTCCCCCTAGTATGTACTGTATGGTGCATGTTTTTATCCCCGAGTAGAAAACTTTACATTTATCAACATTAAACCTCATTTGGCACATCAAACAGAGCATTGAGGTTGGCTTGTAAGTTGGAGACATCCTGTAAGGACGTTATTCTACTGCATAGCTTAGTGTCATCTGCAAACACTGAAATCCCAGACCTGATATCATTTATAAAGATATTGAAAAGTAAGGGTGCCAAATCTGAACTTTAGGGTACACCACTAATACCCTTATGCCCTGTACACACAATCGGTTTTACCGATGAAAACAGTCCGATGGACTTTTTTCATCGGACAGACCGATCGTGTATGGGCCCCATTAGTCTTTTTTCCATCGGTGAGAAAAAATAGAACATGTTTTAAATTTATCCGAAGGTTAAAAAACCGATAGCAAATTCCGATCGTCTGTGTGGAACTCCATCGGAGAAAAAAACCCATGCATGCTCAGAATCAAGTCGATGCATGCTCAGAAGCATTGAACTTCATTTTTCTCGGCTCGTCTGAGTGTTTTACGTTTGGGACGGTCGGATTTTTGACTGATGGTGTGTAGGCAAGACTGATAGAAGTCAGCTTCATCGGAATTCCAATGGAAAAATCCATCGGAATTGAATCCATAGGAAATGCGATCGTGTGTACAGGGCTTGAGACCATTCAGAGTATAAATGAAAGGGGTTGTAAAGGTTTGTTTTTTATTTTCTAAATAGGTTCCTTTAAGCTTGTGCATTGTTGGTTCACTTACCTTTTCCTTCGATTTCCCTTCTAAATGTTTTTTCTTTAATAATTTCCACTTTCTGATTTCGGTCTTTTAGCCAGTTTTCTATCCATTTCCAAACTATTTTTTTTCCCAACCTGTAGACTTTACCTAACACATGAGCCGTGTGTGGGGAACTGTGTCAAATGCTTTTTCAAAATCCAAGTATACCGCCTCATAAAAGGAAAATAGATTTTTTTGACACCCTAGGTTTTTCATGAATCCATGCTGACTATTGCTTAACATATTATTCTATAACAAAAACTCATCTATGTGATCTTTAACCACTTCAGCCCTGGAAGATTTGGCTGCTCAAGGACCGGGCCATTTTATGCGATACGGCACTGCTTCGCTTAAACTGACAATTGCGCGACGCTGTATGCAAACAAAATTGACGTCCTTTTTTCCCCACAAATAGAGCTTTCTATTGGTGGTATTTGATCTGCGATTTACATTTTTTGGTGCTATAAAGAGAAGAGCGATATTTTTGAAAAAAACACAATATCTTTTTGGTATAATATTTGCGAACAGTGTTGCACGACCGAGAAATTGCCAGATAAAGTAGCGCAGTGCTGAATATGAAAAAATGAACTGGTCATGAAGGGTCATGAAGAGCTCAAGTGTGTATTGGGCTGTGTAGCAAAAGAACCAGTTAGGGTGTCCATGCTGACCCGGGTCCACAGTCAAAAGTGCCTACAATGGGCACTTGAGCATCAGAACTGGACCACGGAGCAATGGAAGAAGGTGGCCTGGTCAGATGAATTCAAGAATTGTTTGAGGAACACAAGTTTGAGGTGTTGACTTTACCTCCAAATTCTCCAGATCTCAATACAATTGAGTATCTGTGGGATGAGCTGGAACAACAATTCGGATCCATGGAAGACCAAATTTGCACCTTACCTGACTTAAAGGATCTGCTACTGGTGCCAGATACCACAGCGTACCTTCAGAGGTCTAGCCAAGTCCATTCCTCAATGGGTCAGGAGAGGGGGACCTACTCAATATGAGGTGGATGGTCATAATGTTATGACACAGGCACAGAGAGAACATGCAGGTAGTTAGTCGCTGCTGTTGTTTTTTTTTTTGGGGGGGGGGGGCAAACAATTCACCCTCCACCAATTGGGTCACAGACAGCACTGAAGCCCCTACCCCTTCAGTCAGCCTGGGTTACAGGGGTCACAGGCGGAACCCCTCCCCGTCAGTCAGTCAGTAAGTTAGGGGCAGCACTAACCCCAACTCGCAGGCAGCGTTTCTGGGCGGCGTCTTCTCTCCAGGCTGCGGGCGGGTCCCCAGCCTCTTCTCCCTCCTCCTCCTGGTGGCCAATTGGATAACAGCTCCTTTTGGCCAATCAGGTGACAGGTCTCATGACATCCCGGGAGGAGGATCAGTGTGAAAATAGTGAATATTCATCTGCTATTGTAACACAACTTGGTGGGATCGGGGGCTTCATAATATAAGCAAAAGAAGTGAGCCACATGCTCCCCCATACCTGGAAGTAAAGGATATCATTTGACTGCAGTGGGGAACAGACTAACGGGGGGGGGGGGGGGTTAAATACTTTGTCTGAGTCTGACTTTTAAGCTTCTTGAGTGTCAGGAGTTAAAACTAGACATGTGCAATTCATTTAGTTTCTAATTCGTTAGCCCACCCTTTTTTTAACCCTTTTAGAGCCTCTGGCTCTAATCACGTGCTTCAAAACCCCCCGGATGCACGGATGGGAGGCGGGGTGGCGCCCGTGCGCTCCCTAATGAACGGGCTGCCACTGCAGGTAATACAAAGAGCAAAAAAAACCTATATTTTCTACTTTCTGTTATAATACATAGCCTAAAATATATTCTGCTGCTTGTCTTTGGTAAAAAAAAAAATCCCAATAAGTTTATATTGATTGGTACTGTGAGGGAGTTAGCTCGGCAGCGGGTGTGTGTGACCCCCGGGATGGGCTCCAGTCCCCACACAAAAACAGGCCCAGCAAACGGAGGTTGTGGTTTTCAAAATCAAAAAGGTGCGGTTTATTTTCTATTTACAGTGACAAAACACAGCAAAGCAAAAGAAACATAAACAAAATAAATCCTGGTCAACTTGACCTCTGACTAAACATACAGGTTTCCTAACTAACAACTGGGATCAGCCTAGTGCTGTCCTAGTCCCTAAGTCCCTGGTTTTAAATGTCCAAGCAAATAGCCACACAGGCTTTGTCTCACCGCACAGGGGTTCACTCTCCCTAGACAGTCCACACAGGTCTGGTTCCAGGCATGAGCTAACATCTAATGAATCTGGGAGTTCTTATAGAGGCCTAAATGAGCTGACAAGCTTCAGCTGGTCTCATCAACTCCCTGTCTGCACGACGCCCCACACTCTCCCTAGAGGTATGAGTCATCCATGAGCCCACTAGCCTCAGCTGGGCTTATACAACTCTCCACCTAGTTGTATAAGTCGGCGTAAAGCCTGAATCTGGGCGAAATATATCTACCCCCCTGGATGCAACCAGGTGACTTTACCTTCCTGCTGTCACATACCCCCCCCCCCTCTTGTTTTAACCTCGGGGTTGGAACACCAGCAAGCAGGCATTCATGTACTCGAGACAAAGCATCCACATTCCCCATTTGAACGCCAGGGCGATGCTTTACTGTGAAGTTGAATTCCTGGAGGGCCAGGAACCACCTATTCACTCTTCTATTTGTTTCCTTGTTTTGAGCCATCCACTTTAACGGAGCGTGATCCGTAACCATGTCAAAGTGCCTACCTAGCAGGTAGTACCGAAGGGAATCTAGAGCCCACTTCACCGCTAAACACTCCTTTTCAACGGTGGCGTAATTTACCTCATGGGACTTCAACTTCCTGCTGAGGTAAATGACTGGGTGCTCTTCCCCGTTCCAGACCTGGGACAATACTGCTCCTAACCCCACATCTGACGCATCACTTTGTACGACAAAGTCTTTAGAGAAGTCGGGTGAGTACAACACTGGCTGGCTACATAAGGCTTGTTTCAAGAATTGGAATGCTGCCTCAGCCTCGGGGGTCCATTTAATCATGACCGACCCTTTCCCCTTCGTCAGGTTGGTTAGGGGCACAGCCTTAGAAGCAAAGTGGGGAATGAATCGCCGATAATACCCAGCGATTCCCAGAAAGGCTCGTACCTGCTTCTTGCTGTTGGGACATGGCCAACTCTGGATGGCCTCGACTTTGTTGAGTTGGGGTTTTATTACTCCCCTCCCAATGGTGTACCCAAGATATTTGGCCTCCTCCTGCCCAATGGTACACTTCTTGGGGTTAGCCGTAAACCCCGCTTCCCGAACAGAGTCCAGGACTGCTTGCACTTTTGGCAGATGTGAGGCCCAATCTGTGCTATGGACAATTACGTCATCCAGGTAAGCCGCAGCATACTTCCGATGGGGCCTCAGCATCTGGTCCATTTTCCGCTGGAATGTGGCCGGCGCATTCTGTAACCCGAACGGCATTCTTTTATATTGGAACGCCCCGTCTGGGGTTACAAATGCGGTTTTCTCTTTGGCCGACTTGGCCAGGGGGATTTGCCAATACCCTTTTGTGAGGTCAAGAGTCGTCATGTATCGGGCTGTTCCCAGCCGGTCGATCAACTCATCTATACGTGGCATGGGGTAGGTGTCAAATTTTGTAACTTTGTTCAACTGACGAAAATCGTTACAAAATCGCCAGCTCCCATCCGGTTTAGGCACCAACACAATGGGACTAGACCAATCACTTTGGGACTCCTCTATCACCCCTAAGTTCAGCATTTTCTGTACTTCCTCCCGTATTGCCTCCCGTCGGGCCTCTGGGATCCGATAGGGTTTTAACTTCACCCTTTCACCGGGCGGGGTAATGATGTCATGCTCTACCCCAGATGTTTGTCCCGGCAGCTCAGAGAATACCTCCTTGTTGCGAAGCACAAACTCCTTAACCTCCTGTTGTTGGGGTTGTGACAAGGTGGCTGCTATTCCAACCTCAGGAATCACGCAACCAGTTTGAGCTGGTGACCAAGTGTCTGCGACTATGGACTCTCTATCCCTCCAGGCTTTCAACAGATTAACGTGATAGATCTGTTCGGGCTTTCGCCTTCCTGGTTGTCTGACCTTGTAATTCACTTCGCTCACTTTTTCCATTATCTCATAGGGGCCTTGCCATTTGGCAAGGAATTTACTTTCAACCGTAGGGACAAGTACCAGTATCCTATCCCCCGGGGAAAAGGTACGGGTCTTGGCTCCACGGTTGTACACTCTCTGCTGTGCTAACTGCGCTTGGGCCAAATGTTCCTTCACGATGGGCATTACCTGTGCAATTCGGTCTTGCATCAGGGCGACATGCTCAATCACACTCCTGTGGGGAGAACTCTCACTTTCCCAAGTTTCCTTGGCAATATCCAACAGCCCTCTTGGGTGTCTCCCATACAGTAACTCAAAGGGGGAGAATCCCGTAGAGGATTGGGGCACCTCCCTAATAGCAAACATCAGATAAGGAAGTAGACAGTCCCAATCCTTTCCATCTCTATCCACCACTTTCTTCAACATTTGTTTTAGGGTTTTGTTGAATCTTTCAACCAGCCCATCGGTTTGGGGGTGATACACAGATGTACGTAATTGCGTCACTTTGAACAATTTACACAGCTCCTTCATAACCCGGGACATAAAGGGTGTACCTTGGTCCGTAAGCAGTTCTTTACAAATACCCACCCGGCTAAACACAAGAGATAGCTCTTTGGCTATGGTTTTGGCCGAGGTATTTCGGAGAGGGATCGCTTCTGGATAACGGGTGGCATAGTCCATTATAACTAATATGTACTGGTGCCCCCTAGCGGACTTGATTATAGGCCCTACCAAATCCATGGCGATCCTCTCAAACGGGACCTCAATGATGGGTAGAGGGACCAGCGGGCTACGGAAATGTGGCATCGGGGCCGACCTCTGACACACAGGGCAGGAGGAACAATAATTTTCTATGTCCTTCATCACCCCCGGCCAATAGAATCTCTGTAATACCCTCTCTCAGGTTTTCTCTGTCCCCAGATGACCTCCAAGAATGTGCCCATGGGCCAACTCCAACACCAACTTCCTGTAAGGTTTGGGCACCACAAGATGCTCAACGGTTTCTTCTGCCCTTTTTGCCACCCGATACAGTAGGTCCTTCTCTACGCTGAAGTATGGGTAAGTGCAGGTATTATCTGGGTTCACTAACTCGCCATCTATTTTCACTACGTTTTCCCGTGCCTTTATTAGGGTGGGGTCTTTCAACTGTTCTGTGGCAAAGTTTTCCCTGTGAACCTCAAGATCAGAAAACTCCACAGACGGTAGGTTTTCGTCTGAGGAGGTGGGCTCCTCTCCAGTTTCTTGAGTCTCCCCTGCCAATACTGATAAGGGAAATTCCGGAGAGTCCTCACCACTCTCAGGGGAGTTCTGGCTATCACATTCCTGGTACATAGGGGCACCAGTGGGGGGCTCAGGATCATCCCACAGTTCCCAGAACTTCGGAAAATCCCTTCCCACAATGGCGTCATGCGGTAACTGAGATACTAAGCCCACTGGATGAGAGAGGGTACCTTTGGGGGTCTCGAAACACACTGTAGTCACTGGATACTCTCGGGTGTCCCCATGCACACAAATAACAGCTACCTTGCTATTCCCAAAGACCTCTGTTTTAACTAACTCAGCCTTTATCAGGGTCACAAGGCTACCTGAATCCAGCAATACCACAACATTTCTACCATTAACACACATTTTGCATAAATGTTTCTCAGTTCCTCGAATGGCAGTGCATGCGACTGTCGCACACAGCGACTGACGTCTGCCCGTCAGAAAGTCACACTGCATGGGTTCCTCCACAACCGGGCAATTGGCTGCAATATGTCCCGCTTGCCGGCAGCGGTAGCAAACGATCCTTCTTGCCGCCTCTTGAGCCGCTGATTTCCCAGGCTGTTCTCGCCAAACTTGGGGTAGAGCTCCCACCCTCTCACTCTCTCCACCCTCACCCCTTGGAATCCTCTTATCCGCCCCTGGGGATGGTCTGGTCTTAGGGTGGAAAGTCCGAGTGTCTCTGGAAGAGGCCGTCAGGTTCTCTGTAGCCAAGTATTTCTCCACACGATCCACAAGACCATCGGCCGTCTCTGGGTCTCCATGGCTTACCCACTTTTGGATGGCAGTAGGAAGAGCTCTCAAAAACCGATCCATTACAACACGTTCCACAATCTTTGGTGCGGACAAAGTCTCTGGCTGTAGCCACTTTCTGCTCAGGTGAATGAGATCATACATTTGAGACCTGGGGGGTTTTCCAAGCTGGAAAGTCCAGTTATGCACACGCTGAGCCCGGACAGCCTGGGTGACACCCAGCCTTGCCAAAATTTCAGCTTTTAGCATCACATAGTCTTTTGCTTGGTTAGGCTCTAGGTCATAGTAAGCTTTCTGCGATTCACCAGTTAACAGAGGAGCCACCAGTCCAGCCCACTGCTCCTCAGGCCACTTTTCTCTTTCAGCGGTCCTTTCAAATGTGGTCAAAAATACCTCTGGATCATCCTCTCCAGTCATTTTTGTCAATAAACGACTCACCCCAAAGGACGCGGTATTAGTGGGACGGCTTTCCTCACTGGTCTGCGGACGTTGCTGCATTACTGCTTCCATTTGTTGTAGTCTCTGCTCTTGCTTCTGTAACAGGTCTATGAAGCAGGCCTCAGATTGCTGCTGGGCTTGTTGCTGAGCTGCAAGGCTCTGTTGATGAGCTTGCTGCTGGGCTGCAAGGCTCCTTTGCAAACCTGCATTTGTCTGCTGTTGATTGGCATTTGCTAGAGCCAGCTGTTTCAGTATCTCCTCCATGCTGGCTTAAAAAAAAAACTACCTGCATTCTCCACCAACTGTGAGGGAGTTAGCTCGGCAGCGGGTGTGTGTGACCCCCGGGATGGGCTCCCCACACAAAAACAGGCCCAGCAAACGGAGGTTGTGGTTTTCAAAATCAAAAAGGTGCGGTTTATTTTCTATTTACAGTGACAAAACACAGCAAAGCAAAAGAAACATAAATAAAATAAATCCTGGTCAACTTGACCTCTGACTAAACATACAGGTTTCCTAACTAACAACTGGGATCAGCCTAGTGCTGTCCTAGTCCCTAAGTCCCTGGTTTTAAATGTCCAAGCAAATAGCCACACAGGCTTTGTCTCACCGCACAGGGGTTCACTCTCCCTAGACAGTCCACACAGGTCTGGTTCCAGGCATGAGCTAACACCTAATGAATCTGGGAGTTCTTATAGAGGCCTAAATGAGCTGACAAGCTTCAGCTGGTCTCATCAACTCCCTGTCTGCACGACGCCCCACACTCTCCCTAGAGGTATGAGTCATCCATGAGCCCACTAGCCTCAGCTGGGCTTATACAACTCTCCACCTAGTTGTATAAGTCGGCGTAAAGCCTGAATCTGGGCGAAATATATCTACCCCCCTGGATGCAACCAGGTGACTTTACCTTCCTGCTGTCACAGTACGTATGAAAGTTATAGCATCTACAAACTATGGTGTATATACTGTATACTGGAATTTACATGGATATGACGGTGATCGCCAACTTACAGTGGGACTGTAATAGTGTGGTGGACAATTTGGCACTAGCTGATGCTGGCTGGAAGGTACACTAACTAACTGACATCAATAGTGACACTAATACAGTGACCAGTGCTAATAATATACACTTTCATTGGCAATGACACTGGTTGGGAAGGGAGTAACATCTATGGGGTGATCAAAGGGTTAACTGTGTGCCTTACACATGTAATATGTGCTGCATTTACAAATATTCATGGCTTTTTTCCCCCCCATTTCCCCCCCCCCCATTTTTTCCCCCTGCTTTGCCTGGAGAAGAAACAGCCACATCACTGCTCCGTGTACAGAGTTCTGTGTTATGATTGGACACAGCATATCGGCAGGTCTCACCCATAAATCATTGGCCAGGAGTCAGGACCTGCTGTCAAACTCATGCTGTAGCGAAGGGCGTGCATATGTACCTTATACCTGGAAGAGCTGGATCACGTACATGACCCAGCACAGCTGTGCCGCTCGCATGCAGTAAATGTACTGCGGGTGGTCTAGAAGTGGCTATACAATAAACTGCAATGCTCTGCGTGTTTTTACACCTTTCTATCACATCTAGCATTCACTTTTTCAGCAATCTGAGCTCCAGTAGCTCTTTTATTGGATTGGACTACATGGGCCTGCCTTCCCCTCTACCTTCATTAGTGAGCCCCCCCCCCCACCTGCATCAATATGCTTTGGCCGCCCATGACCCTGTCGCCGATTTGCCAGTTCTCCTTCCTTGTACTACATTTGGTCGGTCCTGACCACTGCAGACCAGGAACATCCCACAAGAGCTGAAGTGTTGGAGTTGCGCTGACCCAGTCATCCCAGTTTTTTGTTTTTTTGGGCAATAAAGCTTGACTTGACTTGACTTGACATTACAATTTGGCTCTTGTCAAAGTTGCTCAAATCCTTACACTTTCCCATTTTTTTCTGCTTTGAACACTTCAACTTCAGACAAAATTTAAGTTAAAGAAAAATGGCGTGGGATCCCCCCAAAATCCATACCGGGCCCTTCAGGTCTGGTTTGGATTTTACGGGGGAACCCCGCGCCAAAATTAAAAAAAAAAATGGCTTGGGGGTGAATAAACTTTGTAATAATATTTTGCACTAATAACATGTAAAATGATTTTAATTAAATGCAGTTACAGTATAAATGATGATGTACGTTTTAAAGCCCAAGGGTAGTGTTATCTTGAGGTGTATTTATATATTATGGATGTTGGTACATCATTATGAGTAACCGATCACAATAAGAATATTAACTTGCAGTCACACTAGTCTTAGGCAGCTCAGATGTCATCTTGGGTCACAAACACTTCATCTATTGTTTCACCAGTCTTCTGAATCCATCACCTGTTCCCTTCATCCATGAATATTCAATACCGGCCACTACTTCCAATTTTCCTTCATAACATTCAAGCTTAGTTAGGAGCTAATCCAAAAAGGGGACAATGGGATCATTTTTTAGTCCACAAAAGTAAAAAAATAATGATAATCAAAACCTCTATTAACCACTTCTCCTCCATTCTTACTCAATGTTAATGTGGTCGCCTTTGTCATTCGGGTTTCCTAGTAGTCGGGACACTGAAAGTCCATAAGAAACATCATGGAAGAGGCAATCTTTCTGAGCCAGAATTGACGATTTTACAACATTGTAATTATGTGTAAAATAACTATGAAGAATAAGGAGTGGTATGTAAAGATTTTTAAAGGACGACAGATAATTATTTTGTAGTTTAAAAATGTATCATAGATAAAATAAAATTGCATCTTTTTAAAGGTAGACAACGCTACATTTACAACCCTCTATGCTTTGCCGAAGGAACATAAATCACTTTCAAATCCACCAGGGAGACCTGGATGTGGCTCTCTTTCTGAAAAAAAAAGCACTTGCCACGTCTCCTGCCAGCAGATGCAGTTTGTCACTTGCCACGTCATTTGCTATGCCGCCTGCCACCAGATGGGTATTGTCAGTTGCCACGTTGCCTATCCCTAGATGCAGCTTGTCACGTCACCTGCCACCATATGCGAGCCTGCCCGTCGGCTCTCTCGCCTGCCCGCCAGCTCTCTTGCCTGCTGGCCCACCACACTCGTGGCCCGGCTGCAGATAGGCCATGACCCGGAACCTGGCGGTTGGGGTCCCCCGCTCTAGTACACTTTATTATTCATTGCTCTCTCATTGAATCTCAAGACAAGGTCCTAAAGAAGCTTCATATGCAAAATGCATTGACCTTGTAGATCTAGAAATAAGGAAATGTGTAAAATATGTTTACTATGTATTTCCGCATGAAAGAACTTTGAGAGATGTACATGAAATATTCTGGAAATTATCCTCCCCTTTTTATGTGTTTTTTTTTTAAACGTTTGAATACCCTGTGTCTTCTCCTGAGGTTTTGAGATTGTTTCTCCTGAGACAATCTTGGTTTCTCTGGACAATGAATTGCTTTATATGAAAACTGGGACTAATTGGAATTAGAAAAACGTCCTCACATGGTGGAGCTGTGATAAATAATAGGTCCAAGCATATGTCTCTGATGAATTGATCCACTTCTTCACCATGACCTCCAAATCATAGGAATGTCAGATAAGCATATTTAAAAAAAAAACACAAGGCTGACCGTTTTGAATGTATGCAGCTTGTCACTTGCCATGTCACCTGCCATGTCACCTGCCACCAGATGCGGATTGTCACTTGCCACGTCACCTGCCTTTGGATGCAGTTTGTCACTCGTCACGTCACCTGCCACCAGATGCAGCTTTTCACTTGCCACGTAGCCTGTCACCAGATGAAGCTTTGTGGGAACAGTTTGGGCTTGGCCCCTTCCTGTTCCAACATGACTGCACACCAGTGCACAAAGCAAGGTCCATAAAGACACGGATGAGTTTGGGGTGGAGGAACTTGAATGGCCTGCACAGACTCCTGATCTCAAACAAAGAGAACACTTTTTGGATGAATTAGAGTGGAGACTGTGAGCCAGGCCGTCTCGTCCAACATCAGTGCCTGGCCTCAAAAGTGCACTTCTGAAAGGATGGTCTAAAATTCCCATAGACACCCTCCTAAACCTTGTGGACAGTCTTTCTAGAAGAGTTGAAGCTGTTATGGTGCAAAGGGTGGGCCAACTCAATATTGAACCCTACGGACTAAGACTGGGATGCCATTAAAATCCATGTACTTGTAAAGGCAGGCATCCCAATACTTTTGGCAACATAGTGTAGCTCTATACGCAGACAAAAAAAGTTAAAACAAATAAATAATAAAATAAACATTGGGGGTACTTTTGTACATTCCTGTGTAAGAACTCTTCATTAGAGCCAGGCTATTGTTTGGTGAAACATCTAGAAAGGCCAGACATACCAGTTCAAAAAATAAATTCTGGATGACACCTCTGCACTCTGATATATGCCATTTCTAGCAAAAATAGGGATTTTTACAGTAGTTCACATACATTACAATACATATTTAAGCTTACCATATTGCTCTGCAAAATGCAAATGCTCCAATGGATCTCTACCAATGTGGGGCCTATGTAGTGCCCATCGCAGTCCCATGCACCTGGAGGCAGAGGAAGCCACAGATGAAAAATGTATTATGAGTGAGCAATAAGTCAAGAAGGCATAACAAAAAAAGTATTATGTTCCCCCTAAGCAGTATCACATTCTTTGAGAAATGATCTAATGCATTGTAAACTCCCCATACACACGATCGTTTTTCATGCCGTTAAAAATGCCATTTTAAAAAATGGCCATTAAAAATGATCGTGTGTATGCTCCAGAGCATTTTTAACGACGTGAAAAACGGCCATTAAAAATTTCGAACATGCTCTCTTTTTTCACGTCGTTTTTCATGTCGTTTTTTTTAACGACGTGAAAAACGATAGTGTGTATGCTTTCACAAAGTGAAAAAAAAACGCGCATGCTCAGAAGCAACTATGAGACGGGAGCGCTCGTTTTGGTAAAGCTAGCGTTGGAACTGGAGATGGCACATTCGTCACGGTGGAATTAATAGCATAGTTTTAATGCTGCGCATTCCGTTCTGCTTTTGATAATGCTTATACAATTACGTTCTTTTGCTAATGACATTGAGAGTTATGCCAAACTTGTTTCTAAAGTAATTCCTAATTGATTTAATGATAGCAAAATTTTATTTTTAAGCCGCATCTCCCTCATAAATTCATGAATAAATGTAAATATCCCTTTTTTTTTTAAAAGTCTATATTTATAATTTTTTGTTTTTTTGTGGCCTTTTTTGTTTTTTCCCTTAAATTATTCTTGTGTAAAGTTACCACACCAACCTTCAAAATTTGTCTCATTTTGCCTCATGGAGGTTTGTGTCCCTTGTTAATAACAATAATATTATTTGAGATGTCCCTGCCTGCTCCCTAGCAAACTGTCTTTTGAAATACAAATCACATAGTCAAGTATTTTAAGGCAAAATCAAAAAACCTTTATTTAGGAACATAAGAAATTAAAGGGGAAGGCAGCACTGGAGAGCCTGCTTGCATTTGTGCATCCTTTTGACCCCACAACAACCATACAAGATGTCCAAACCAAACTATAGATTAGATCAAAAACAAAAAGGAGCCCAATCTTGGCTTGAACTCCCAGAGGTCAGGAGCCACAGCAGATAAGTCCTATATGTCCCCAGTCTGTGGTACTACAGCAGGCATTATTTTTTCCTCTTCCTTGTAGCCTTCTCTCCAGCCTTCTCTGCAGCCTTGGTTGGTTTCTTCCTCGGAGGCTGGGGATCAGGAGGAGAGGTTGTGGCAGGAGGAGTAGTAGGAGGAGGAGGAGGTGGAGGAGTAGGGACAACCTCTGTGATGTCAGTGTACTTGGTGAGCTCCCCCAGCAATCCCTTGTTGATGACTTTTAAAAGAAGG
The DNA here is from genome assembly GCA_029206835.1 of Rana muscosa. Classification (NCBI taxonomy): domain Eukaryota; kingdom Metazoa; phylum Chordata; class Amphibia; order Anura; family Ranidae; genus Rana; species Rana muscosa. The sequence continues at coordinate 285,292,180 of CM055120.1, read as the reverse complement.
CTCTCGCTGTAGAGCTTTTGCCGCAAGTCCATTTGGCCTAGCTTCTGCGCGAGGACTGCGGCAAAGCCCTCCTCAGCAGAGGGTGCCTCCCTGAGGGCCGCTGTTGCCTCTCTGATGAAGTCTCTTGTTTCCTCCTCCACCTGCCTACCTCTCCTTGGCCCTCGTGGTTTAACTATCAGGGGAGGCATCTGGGCTCTTGTGCTGGGCCCAGCCTCCTCCTGGGTGCCACTGGGCCCTGCCTCCTCCTGATCCCCAACATCACCCTCTTCCTGGCTCTGCTCTGGCTGTAAAAAAAGAAAGGCACATTATGTATTTTTTCACACCATCAATCACACACATTGTTCACCTCTAGACATTGTTGAATTGAATGTGAAAATTTATGTCATTTTCCTTGATTCCGCATCCTGATTTTGTTGCCTTGTCCACATTAAATTAGACCACTACTGTATCTTGCTCTTTAACTATTTATTTTGTAGTACATTAAATACCTAACAATACTAACATCAATTTTAATTCATCAATTTTGTAAGATATAAATGTAGATATCAATACTTTACCTGGCTCCATATATCCAAATCTGCCTCCTCAAGGACCTCATCTTAATCCTCAGAGGAAGCCAGAGCAGGGTTGCCAGGAAGGCTGGAGGACTGGCTGCAGGGAAGGCTGGAGGGTTGGCTACAAGGAAGGCTGGATTGACCTCTGGGGGGAAGGGTGGAGAGAGATTCCCGCACTTCCAGCTGGTCATCCAGAAAAGAAAGCTTACTGTAGTACCACAGACTGGGTTTATAAACCTTATCTGCTGCAGCACCTGACCTCTGGGACTTCAGGACCATAGTCTTCTGGGTCCTGTATGTCCCTCTGATGGTCGCAATTTTGGTTTTCACATCTTGGAGAGTTGTTGTGGGTATCTTGGTTTGCACAAATGCAAGCAGGCTCTCCAGTGCTGCTGTCCTGGCCACTTTATTTTTATTTACGCCACTTTTTGTTTGCCATAGGATAGGTAGTTCTTTCCATTTATCAATGAACTCCCCCATGAACTCCGGGTTCTTAAATGAATTCATTCTCTCTGTAAAATCAAGAAACAACAAAATACATATGTTTCAGGCAACATTCATCAAATCTGCATTTTCGACATATTTAGAAGCCCCAAATCTCCTCTGATGAAACTCAAATCCTTAAATTGTTATGTACCTTCGTCAACACGTTCGTTGCTAACTCCCTCTCCCACCAAATGAACGTTTTTGCGACACATGGTTCTTCACTTGATATACACTGCGCATGCGTGAAACTACGCACGCTTTGCCCGCCCCTGACGTTCAATATTGTACTTTCCCCGCCCCTTCTCACTCATCATAGTGCTTATCAACATGGCGGAGCCACAGGTGACAGAGATTACCTCGACAGAGGATGAAATTCCTGAGGAGCCCAAATCCAGACCCAGGAGATATAAGGCATCCAACATGTCATTCGAGGAAATGGTGGAGATGGTCGCCATTTTGAAGAGGGAGGATTATGATGCCAAGCATGGTCCTTATGAAAGGCCTAATCTTGTCAAGACAAAAATTATGGGCAAAGTGGTCCAAACTCTTCGCAAGAAATTCGGGGTGTGCAAAACGAAGGAACAGCTCAGAAAACGTTGGTCTGATCTGAAGTTGCGGGAGCCCGACCAATACAAAAGAATCAAGAAAGTTTTAGGAAAAAGTAAAGTATTTATTTTCTATTTTCCCTGCTAAAGATTATTACTTGAATTATGTCGTGTATTTTTGTCTTTGATATAGTACAGTGAAAGATACCATCTTTCTGGTTCGTCCGCACAGTAAATGGACGTATTAAACCTCTTTCTCCGTACAGTTCATAAAACAATGTTTTGGGTTCATCCAGTGTGAGCACACATGTATTTAATTTTATTTGGGGGAGCAAATTTGGTAACCATTTTTTTGGGGGATAAAGTCCAAAGGACAATTTTTTGGAAAAAATAAGGATATGCATGGTAATGTTTAGGGGTGTGAATGCTCAGCAGCTGATTAAACAACAGAACGCAGTAGTACAAGTGTGGGCCAAAAGCCAAAAACCTTGAGGGTGTCACACACAGGTGATCGTGTGTATATACTTTGGGGTGTTACAATGTGTCAAATTTTTTTTTAAAAGGATATGCTATGTTTTTGGCTATGTATCCAATCATGTGTTCCGGTTGTCACTGGGGGTACATTTAAAAATGGAACACACTTCAAAATTATGTTTACCAATTATTTAATCATGCTTTAAATTTCACTCAAATATATTCACTACTAATGAAACTATACCTTTTCGTGCAATCTCCATAGGGATTCAAAAAGCTACGTCAGATGTGTCCAAAATGCCAACACCTTCAACAATACCCCCAGAACCACATGATGGAGAGGAACGTGAGGTTGTGGAAGTGGAAAGTGGCACCACAACAGGTCAGTGTCAAACCAGACAGATGCAGGTTAATAGATGTAGGCCTACATATTCTATACTACATGTTTTTTTTTAATTTTAGAAGCAGTTCTGGCCGAAGACCCCGATAAGTTGACACATCATAGTGCCCAGATCCTGATCCAATACCTCATGGTCTGCTGTTGTGACCTCGAAAAAATAAAGGGAGACTTGACAGAGATCAGGCAAAATACAAAGCGGCTGGAGGAAAGGCTACAAAAGATCATGGCTGTGCTTGGGCGTGTTTAATTTTTTTTAACAAAAGAAGGTTGAAGTTGCTGTGTTTTGGCAGGTTTGTTTTTGTTTTCACCTTTAAAGGACTAGTGTATGTTTATTTTTAACAAATATTTGTTAAGATATTTTGTTTATGCATGGCTGGTCATGCGTTTTAAAAACCCAAAAATTAAGGGGACATCTACATTTCAAAGGAAGTTTCCCCCAAAAATAAACAATAAAGGTATTTTGATCCTCAAAAAATGTGGCTTCATTATATAAATGTTGTGCTAAGTGAACTACTCGATGTTTTGTGTTTACACTGACAATGAAGGCAAATTAAGAATGCTAAATACACATGGCAATACAAGTGCACTAGGTAAACCTACGAGAAACATAAAACATTAGTAAATTAAAACACCAAACCAATCTTTAATCCAAAAAAATATTTATTTTGCTAAATGATAAGGTTAAAATTCTTCAGGCATTTCAATGGCCCCCCTACCCACAAAATAATCAACATATTTGTCACGGACCTCACATCCGGTTTGGGAGGCCAAGCCTGGCCGGCCAGGTTCCAGGGCCACTAAAGTTTCATTATTCAATAAAGAGGCCTCAGGCCCACTCAAAGCCAGATAACTGGTGGAATGCACCCGTAGGAAATTATGAAGCACACAGCAAGTCATTACCACATGGTTCCATTTGTATGGGGCAAGGTGGATGGAGGTCAGGAAGAGGCGGAATCGGCTGGCCATGATGCCAAAGGCATTTTCCACCACCCTTCTGGCTCTGGCCAGCCGATAGTTGAACACCCTCCTCTCAGGGTTGAGGGTGCGTTGTGGGAATGGCCTCATCAAATGGGGTCCCAGGCCAAACGCCTCATCCGCCACAAACACAAACGGAAGTCCCTCCACATTCTGCTCCGCTGGTGGCAAGGCCAGCAGATCCAAAAGGAGCCGTTCCTCAAACTCCGTCTGGGCAAATACTCCTCCATCAGACATCCTGCCATTCTTGCCAACGTCCACATAGAGGAACTCGTAGGTGGCCGACACCACTGCCATCATCACGATGCTGTGGAACCCCTTATAGTTGTAATAAAAGGATCCCGAATGGGGTGGTGGGACGACCCGAACATGTTTGCCCTCGATGGCTCCTCCACAGTTCGGAAAGTTCCATCGGTGGGCAAACTCGGAAGCCATATTCTGCCATTCATGTGGCGAAGAAGGGAACTGTGGAATAAAAGCAAAAATAAATTAATAATTTGAGAAAGAAACATTGAAAGCAGATTTCATTAAAACATTCAGGGCCAACATTGGTAGAAAAAAATAAAATAAAATATTAGTAAGCAACAACAAACCAAGAACAAACCCTTAAAAAAAAGTTGGGGGGGGGGTTGAAGATGAGTTGGGGATATCACAAATGAAGGCTGTAGCACTCTGTATGAAGTAAACCAAAAAAAAACATTCCTAGCCCAAATTTTGTGTGCGTTTTGGGTAAAGCACTACGATGGAGCATAGAATAAAATACATGGAAATGACTAGGCAAGGTAGGTATGGCTCCAGGATAGCATGCTGGAGAGGTTAAGTAAGGCACATTTAAAAGGTAGGCCTCAAACCAAACAACTTTACAATAAATACATGGGGAGAAAGGGGACATTCCCTGCAGCTAAGAATCATGTGAATTAGGGACTGATAATTAAGCCAAAAATAAAGTATACAACACCCAAAAAAAAAAAAAAAGTGAGCTTTTTAAGAAGAAAACTTACCTTAATATAGTCCTCCTGCAAAACTTGAAGGATGGCAAAACAAGTCTCTGGTATAATGATACCCAGAGCCTGGGGGGATATGCCTGTGGAGAACTTAAGGTCCTGCAGGCTTCTCCCAGTCGCCAGGTATCGCAACGTGGCAATGAGCCTCTGCTCAGCACTGATGGCTTCACGCATATCGGTGTCCTGCCTGGTAATGTAGGGGGACACCAAAGCCAACAGCTGCTGAAATACGGGGTCAGACATCCTGAGAAAATTCCTGAAATCATCAGAATTATTCTCCCTGATCTCCAGCAACAAAGGCATGTGACAGAATTGGTGCCACTGGAGCAACCAATTCTTGGTCCATGAACTCCTCCTGACCCTGCTCATGGCATGGAGTCGGGATACAGCATGAACCCCTGCACCAACTACAGCACGAACTCTACGACGAGTACGTAGCCGCAACATGGCTAGATAACGGTCGGCTGAACAGAACGAACTAGAAGAACGCACGGAAGAACAGCAAGGCCTATGAAGAACAAGCTGAAAAACAGGAACGAGCAGAGCAGACCGCACTGAATAAACAGATACGAACTGACTACACGCACTGCTAAACAGATACGAACCCACAAGCACAAACTGAACTCCACAAAACGATCTTCAAAGCATGAAGACTGAAAAGCGCGAATCGTCTCTCACCAAACTTTTACTAACACGCGGTAACACGGAATTAGCAAAAGCGTCCCAAAGGGTGGCGTCATTAGAACGGAACTTTCCCTTTATAGTGCCGTCATACGTGTTGTACGTCACTGCGCTTTGCTTCATCGTTTTTTAAAATGATGGTGTGTACGCAAGACAGGCTTGAGAGGAAACATGAAAAAAACGACGTGAAAAACGGCAAGAAAAAAAATGGCAAGAAAATCGATCGTGTGTACGCGGCACAAGATATATTTTTAAAATGCTAAATTAATTACGGTATATGTCATCATTAGAAGTCTTTACATACCACTCCTTATTCTTCATAATTCTTTTACACTTTAGTCTGTATTTTGACCTGTCAGTAATTACAATGTAACAAAATTTTTTAAATTGTCAATTCTGGCTCAGAAAGATTGCCTCTTCCATGTTGTTTCTTAGCATATGAACTTTTAATGTCCTGACTCTTATGAAACCTGAATGACAAATGGCGACCGCATTGACATTGAGCGAGAAGGGAGGAAAAGTGGTTAATGGAAGTTTTTTTTGGATCATTATTATTTTTCAACTCAAAAATGGCCCAATTGTTCCCTTTTTGGATTAGCTCCCTAGCTTGAATTTTATGAGGGAAAATTGGAAGTAGTGGCCGGTATTGAATATTCATGGATGAAGGGAACAGGTGATGGAGTCAGAAGACTGTTGGGTGAAACAATAGATGAAGTGTTTGTGACCCAAGATGACATCTGAGCTGCCTAAGGAGAGTGTTACTGCATGTTAATATTCCTGTTATCTTTTATGCATGCCTATTGCATTGGGGTGTGCACCCCAAAGCTCAAACACACATGCATATATATACTGTATATATATATATATATATATATATATATATATATATACTGTATATACTCGAGTATAAGCCGAGTTTTTCAGCCCTTTTTTTAGGGCTGAAAATACCCCTCTCGGCTTATACTCGAGTCAGTGTACCTTGGGCGTCCATTTTTTAAAATTCGTGGCTTCCTCCTGGTCCCGTGCGGTTCCGTGATAGGCGATTGACACTGTGTTCAGTGTTCCACCTATCACAACCATCTTCTCATCCTCTGACTTTCCCAGCAGACACTGTGTTTAGTGATCCGCCAATCACGGACCTTCTCTTGTTCGAGGATAAAAGAACGTCCGTGATTGGCGGATCACTAAACACAGTGTCTGCTGGGAAAGTCAGAGGATGAGAAGATGGCCGTGATAAGCGGAACACTGAACACAGTGTCAATCGCCTATCACGGAACCGCACGGGACCAGGAGGAAGCCGCGAATGGACGCCCGCAGCGCAGCCTGTCAAGAATTTCAGGTACGCTGCGATGGGCACAGTGTGGATATGGGAACAGTGAGGATATGGGCACAGTGAGGAGATGGGCACAGTGAGGAGATGGGCACAGTGAGGCATGCAAATGGGCATTGTTGACCCTCTTTTCCGCTTACAGTAGCTGCTGCATTCTTACCCTAGCAGTGGCGTAGCGTGGGTTGTCAGCGCCCGGGGCAAGGCAAGAAATTTGCGCCCCCTAACTTGCGGACTTTTTGCACTCCCTGAGTCCCTTCCTACAGTAGTACTGACCAGCCTGATTCCTAAACTGACCACTACACTAACCTCTACACGGACCTACATGATTCCTAAACTGACCATTACACTTTCCTACTTGTCCACTGCACTGACCTACCCGATTCCTACACTGGCCACTACACTGACCACCAGGGCTGGTGCAAGGATTTTTGCTGCCCTCCCCCCGGCTGCGCCCTGACTCCACTTTACCCTGCAACACATGTGACCTTAGAAAAAAAGAAGCCCTAAGGCCAACGCTGCACTAATTTAAGATGATAATAAAAAAAATTATGATAAAGTGTATAAGAAAGCAGCTTGCACTTAAGTTCAGTACAAAAAACTTAGGATAGATAGCAAAAAATGGAAAGAGTGCAGCTCTATGTGGTTAAAACCATGCGTGAAATTAATGTTAAACCTTGAAATGTAAACAAATGATATGTGAAAAATGTATTAAAAAGAAAACTAATGCAGAGTCCAAAAAGAACACAACATAGTTTGTGAAGAGTTCATTCCAAAAGCAAATCCGTGAAGGGTTAATTCCCCCCAAAAAAAGACAAATTGCTTGCCAAGAAAGTGAAGTTCGGTGAATAATAAGTCCCAAAATAAATCCGGGTATTGCCAGAGAAGTAGTGAGTGATAGAAATCTTCCCAAGAGCAGCGTGATTTTTCAGGTGTGACACCCAAGTGATTAATATCTTGCTTATTACCAGATAGCCGTGACTGATGCACAATCTGGTAATAAGCAAGATATTAATCACTTGGGTGTCACACCTGAAAAATCACGCTGCTCTTGGGAAGATTTCTATCACTCACTACTTCTCTGGCAATACCCTGATTTATTTTGGGACTTATTATTCACCGAACTTCACTTTCTTGGCAAGCAATTTGTCTTTTTGGGGGGAATTAACCCTTCACGGATTTGCTTTTGGAATGAACTCTTCACGGACTATGTTGTGTTCTTTTTTGACTCTACATTAGTTTTCTTTTTAATTCATTCTTCATATATTTATTTTTCACATATCATTTGTTTACATTTCAAGATTTAACATTAATTTCACACATGGTTTTAACCACATAGAGCTGCACTCTTTCCATTTTATGAACACATGTGACCTATCTGACCCCTACACTGACCCCCTGACACATACACTGACCCCCTGACACATACACTGACCCCCTGACACATACACTGACCCCCTGACACATACACTGACCCCCTGACACACTTACCTGACACATACACTGACCCCCTGACACATACACTGACCCCCCGACACACTTACCTGACACATACACTGACCCCCTGACACATACACTGACCCCCTGACACATACACTGACCCCCTGACACACTTACCTGACACATACACTGACCCCTGACACATACACTGACCCCCTGACACACTTACCTGACACATACACTGACCCCCTGACACATACACTGACCCCCTGACACATACACTGACCCCCTGACACATACACTGACCCCCTGACACACTTACCTGACACATACACCGACCCCCTGACACATACACTGACCCCCTGACACACTTACCTGACACATACACTGACCCCCTGACACATACACTGACCCCCTGACACACTTACCTGACACATACACTGACCCCCTGACACATACACTGACCCCCTGACACATACACTGACCCCCTGACACACTTACCTGACACATACACCGACCCCCTGACACATACACTGACCCCCTGACACACTTACCTGACACATACACTGACCCCCTGACACATACACTGACCCCCTGACACACTTACCTGACACATACACTGACCCCCTGACACATACACTGACCCCCTGACACATACACTGACCCCCTGACACACTTACCTGACACATACACCGACCCCCTGACACATACACTGACCCCCTGACACACTTACCTGACACATACACTGACCCCCTGACACATACACTGACCCCCTGACACATACACTGACCCCCTGACACACTTACCTGACACATACACTGACCCCCTGACACGTACACTGACCCCCTGACACACTTACCTGACACATACACTGACCCCCTGACACATACACTGACCCCCTGACACACTTACCTGACACATACACTGACCCCCTGACACATACACTGACCCCCTGACACATACACTGACCCCCTGACACACTTACCTGACACATACACTGACCCCCTGACACGTACACTGACCCCCTGACACATACACTGACCCCCTGACACACTTACCTGACACATACACTGACCCCCTGACACATACACTGACCCCCTGACACACTTACCTGACACATACACTGACCCCCTGACACATACACTGACACACTGACCCACCTACCTGACACATACACTGACCCCCTGACCTTACACCTACACTGACCCCCTGACCTTACACCTACACTGACCCCCTGACCTTACACCTACAGTAGGAGTCCTACTTCCTGCACTACTCACACACCCCTCCCCCCTCCACACAGCAAATACATCCTCCTTACCTCTCTGCTCTTCGCCAGGACTCTCCTCATGACCTCAGCACTGGATCTGGATGGATGTGCAGAATTGCATCGGAGTCCCGGACTCCCCGCCAGCGCCATCCACCCGCACCTCCGCTCCATGTCAGACGCCGGCTGCACCTCCAGGTGTAATGGAGGCCCCGCTCCTTGTCAGTGTAGTGGAGGCTCCGCTCCTCCTTGTTAGACGTCGGCTGCACCTCCGCTCCATGCTCCCATCTCCACCGTGCTCGCCCTCCGCTCGACACACAGCGCCGTACCAGAGCAGAGGGACAGGCGGAGGGGAAGATAGCGGCCCCGGCAGCTCACACAGTGCACGTCTCCCGCTGCCATGTTCAGTGTTTCCCGGCGCACTGTGATTGGGCGTATGACGGTCATGTGGCGGAGGCGGGACTTCTAGAGCGATCACAGACAGGCCAGCCACACGCCGCCAATGACCCCCATACGCCCAATCACAGGGCGCCGGACACTAAACATGGCAGCCAGAGATCGGGGACACCCGGACACAGAAAATTAAAATTAGGAGGACTCGGAGGCACGGAATGGCGCCCCCCTAAATGTTGCGCCCGGGGCCACGGCCCCCCTGCCCCCCCCCACGCTACGCCTCTGTACCCTAGGCTTATACTCGAATCAATATGTTTTCCCATTTTTTTGTGGTAAAATTAGGTGCCTCGGCTTATACTTGGGTCGGCTTATACTCGAGTATATACGGTATAGATAAATATATATATATATATATATATATATATATATATACATACCTTGCCCAGTGCCTTTGCGATCGTGTCAGTCCCGGCATTTTTTAAAATTTGGCGCCGATTTCTGTGGAGAGGAGCGAGCGGGGCCGAGTGTACTTCGGCTAGACTCGGCTCCTCTCGCAGTCCCGCCCATCTCCACTGACTGCGCCGCTGACGGAGAAAGCCGAGTGTACTTCGGCTAGACTCGGCTCTGCTCACAGTCACAGGCAGGACTGCGAGAGGAGCCGAGACTAGCCGAAGTACACTCGGCTTTCTCTATGTCAGCGGCGCAGTCAGAGATGGGCGGGACTGCGAGAGGAGCCGAGTAAAGCCGATTGTACTTCGGCTTCGGCTCCGCTCGCTCGTTTTCAGCAGGGGAATTCGACGGAGTATCGGCGTATAACACGCACCCACGATTTTCCCCTGATTTTAAGGGGAAAAAAGTGCGTGTTATACGCCGATAAATACGGTATTTATAATTTTTTTATATGAAGTAACTTTTTTCTCAATTCTTTAACCGCTTCACCCCCAGACCATTTTGGTGGTCAAAGACCAGGCCACTTTTTGGGATTCGGCACTGCATCGCTTTAACTGACAATTGCGCAGTCGTGCGACGTGGCTCCCAAACTGTCCTTTTTTTTCCTACAAATAGAGATTTCTTTTGGTGGTATTTGATCACCTCTGCAGTTTTTATTTTTTGCGCTATAAACAAAAAAAGAGCGTAAATTTTGATCACGGGGAACGGTCATCAGCGACAGAATCACTAGGCAGTATAGGGGAATGCCTTGTTTACAAAGGCATTCCCCTGTTCTGCTCTTGCCGACTGCAATCGCGGGCCACCCGGAAACATCACGTTCCCGGGACCTGCGGCCACACTCGCGAGGCACGAGGCGGGTGTGCGGGTGCTGGGCAGCAAATTTAAAGGGACATACCTGTACGCCCATCTGCCTGCCCATGCCATTCTGCCGACATACATCGGCGTACGGCAAGCGGTTAATGTATGTTCCTTAATCTATGACATGACTTCAGATAGGATTGTGGGTCCTTTTATCTTTCGCGATACCATGAATGCCGAAAGGTATCTCACTAATATGCTGCAAGATGAAATCTGGCCAGTTGTCAATACCTGAGAGAATATTGAAGATTTTTATGCAAGATGGTCCCCCTCCACATTTTGCTATTATTGTTCGTGAATGGCTGAATGAACATTTTCCCGGGAGATGGTTGGGTCGACGTGGTCCGCATGAGTGGCCACTGATTTAACACCCTGCTCTGAATACTGAATACTGAATACCCATATACAAGGGGGACCCGGTCCTTGAAGGTCTGTCGTGACACGACCTGCCGTGATGGGTTAAGATTGGGTCTGGCTGTGATTTCCAACACCATAATGTTGACAATTTAATTTTTTTTAGCAACATGTGATTTGTCTGATATTAACCTGGTAGACAAGGGAGGTAAAATTGTCATTACTGACAGGTCAAAAGCCCTGATTTGACACCCTGCAACCTTTTTCTTTGGGGTTGGTTGAAGGAACAAGTTTACTCTACGGAACCAAAGACTTTAGAAAAACTTGAAGGGCGACTACGAGAAGTTATTTCTGCCATCCCAAAAGAGTTCCTGCGAAGCGGCTTCAGAAGTTGCAGGCGAATGCTGGTGCACACACTGAATTTTAAATAAAACTCCATGTTATGTGTGTTCTTCTCATATTCATTTTTTGCAAAAATAATGAATAAAAAAATAAATGATAAGATTTTTAAAATAAGGAGTTACTTGTTAATCACCCTGTATGTATGTATGTATGTATGTATGTATGTATGTATGTATGTATGTATGTATATATATATATATATATATATATATATATATATATATATATATATATGTAGCAATACCCCCGTAGGAGCTGCTGATTTTGATGTTGGGCCTACGTTCTGATTCTCAACCCCTTAAGTGGCTCGAACCCTCCCTTGGCACAACTGGTAGTGGAAAGAATTGGGAAACCCACTGGCTATTGGGAAACACAATTCTGCATATATATATATATATATATACACCACATTAAGTACACACATATATATATATATACATATTTATATATATTACCTTTCTCCGTTTGAGGTCCATCAGGCCAATAAAAGTACTTCACACAGGTATATACTTAAAACAAAGATAAAGTTTACTTATAAAAAGATAATAAGCAGGTTAAGACAATAATGCATATATATTCAAGTGACTCTGCAGGGCCCTGCAAGAGTCAATACTATGTAAAAGATGAAAGTTCTATACTGTACTAATGTCTATTTCCTATATATAACAATCTTATGCTCGCAAAGCTCTCCCTAGCGGGCAATACCACCCCGTGTACCGTCAAAGTTAGTTCCTGTCAGGCCTGACACAGATTATTGTACTAGTTCCTTTAAAGTGGCAGTCTTCGCTATTAAAACGTTGGTGCACTTTATAATTGTATTCCACAGGAGATTAAATATGAGAACTAAGCTCCCGCAATGCTTTTGGAAGCAAAACTAACAGTCAGTATAACGCCAACTTTAACGACACAGCTACCACGCGCTGCGCTACGTTCTGGTGTACGTGTAGCTCACTACTCGGGTGGTGGTGGGCCTTCAAGAGTCACAGGCCTAACAACAGTTGTAGATTCTGGGCAGGTGCCTGCTCACCCGAATAGGCCTAGTCCGCCTGACACACTCCACGATCTGTACCTCGATCCCCGACCTCTTCGCAACGCACAGCCTCTGGTCCCCCTCACAGCAGCTGGGGATGTCGGTTGACTGACGACTACGGTTTGATGGTAACGCGGGCTGGTCACACTAGAAAAGATCCCTCTCTGGCTTGGTGATCCTCTGCGAAGTTGTAGGCCCAGGCTTTGGGCCTAGTCGCTCCGGCAGCAGGCCTCACACAAACTTCCTGCTTGGTTGGGAGAGTCCAGAGAGACCGTGTGCAGCCCCGCCTCTTCTTTAAGTAGCCTCCCCCAACAGGCTGTGCAGGGGTTGTGATGCATTCTGGGAGTACAGCTGCACTGTGGGTACCATAGTCTATTAGGTATCCATGGCAACGGAGTCTCTCTCTCTCTCCCTGTACCATAAGTTCCCAATGCATCACTGAACATAAGTAAACAAACAGTGTATAACTGTAACTCCGGGGGAAGTTTGAGGTGTACACATGTAACAATAGTCTATAACAGTATAACCCCGCTACACATATATATATATATATATATAATTGTAGGATTGGGGTGATCAGACTCCAGCGGTAGGTGCGTTTTTTAGTGAGTACGCCAGTCCAGAACTGAATTTTTAAGGGCCTGGTAGACCACTTTTATTTAAAAGCACAAAAAGTTCACAAATACATCAGTAGCCCTCACAGGGGGGTTCCTCCATTATTGCATCTTGCATACTCAACACTTTAGCCTCCTGGCTTTCCTTCTTGCCCTCCAGCTGTTTTAGGCCTTTAGCCTAGGCCTTAGGTCTGCTCCTCAGAACAAACAGAGTTTCCTAGAATTAAGCTCTCTCCTAGCTTACTCCTGATCAGCACCTTGTTGCTCAATCATCATTGACATTTGCCTCCTGCAGACATGCATACTTTGGCTGCACCCATGCAGTGTCTTACTCCTCTCAGAGGGATGGGAGTCCATCTGACTTCCCAGGCACAGACTTCCTGTTTGTTGGGCGGAGCCCTGAACCATGGTCAGGTCAGAACTAAATAGCCCAACACACAGCTGTGCAATCAGCATGTCTTTCTCTACAAAATCTGGCGTAAACCAACACTCTTTAAGGTCGCCCAGGGTCCCACCGCCACATATCCGCCCCCCCCTGTTTCAAACCAGAGGGAGGAACACATAGACCCGTCACCATGAATTAAGGTGACCAGATTTTTAAAATGAAATCCGGGGACATATTTTTATTTTTATTAGTAATGGCGTCAATCAGCAACTCGCCGCCGCCGCCCACCTCACAGCCTGTCAAGTCTTACTCTCCGGGCCCCGGCTACTACTGGGTGGGGAGCGGAGGAAGATCACTCCACCAGGGAAGGCAAGGAGATAAGCAGGCAGGCGGCTGGCCAGGACTTGAGCCACGGAAGAAGAACATGCGAGCGGAGCTGAATGGGCAGCACCCGAAACTGAAGAAATATTCCCTCCACTCCGACCAGCACATGATCATCAGAAAGGGGCACAGATAATGGAAAAAATAGACCCCCCTAAGCTAGTACGAGCGGTGGAGCGGGGGGGGTGCAATTCAGATTTTTTTTTTTTATTCCGCACTGACTGTCTTTGAAATTGCCCCAGCCCCTGTTCAAATCCAATCCGGGGACAAAACCGGGGACAGACTTGATCCGGGGACAGTGTCCTCAATCCAGGGACTGTCCCCTGAAACCGGGGATGTCTGGTCACCCTACCATGAACCTACCTCTGTGCCAGCCATTAGCTGCGTAGGCCCATTTCTTTTTCCGGGTATATTCCCACCAGCACTTCACCTTGGCGCCTCTGTGCTAACTATCAGCAGCAGGAGTCCTAATCTGCCCAGCCTTTCTCTAAAAGGGCACTCCACCCACATCTTCTTCTGGGTGTGCTTCCACCAGCACTTCTTCCTGAACCGTGGGCTCCCACTAATCTCTCTATCCCTTCTACCTTCTGGCCTCAGGATCCTTCCTTTTTCTCCCACAGACCTACTCTCCCGGGACTGTTGGGGACCCACTTCCATGAAATCTGTCAGGGACTGATCAATGGGATCGTATGCAGAACAAATACAACACAATAAACCAATATAGTATTATTTTAAAATTTTTATTTAAAACTTTAACAATGGATTAAATCACTTTAACTCAGCCATGACAGCTCGAGTTAATATTAAATTTAAATTTTTATTTAAAACTTTAACAATGGATTAGAATGGCCGGGGCCCTTTATTATTGGTATCATATTTATTTACCAATGTATAAAACACTTCCAATTTATATAACATAAAATCCTTTACTTTTTTACTATAAAATCACTTTAACTCAGCCATGACAGCTCGAGTTAATATGAAAACCTGTACAAAATCTCTATAACTGTCCCTTTTCATGAGAAAAGGACCAAACCACATAATAAGGGCCTCGACGATGGGAGGGAGGGCGGGATGTTCCTTCTTCTTATGTTGCTCCGCTGCTGTCTGCTTCTCCTACGCAGCTGTAAAATCTTTTATAGGGGCTAGCTCGTGCAACATTAACATGTGACTAGCCTTTAGCCAATCAATTACAACAAAATTTATTCAAAACTTTAACATATAACGGTCATTTAGCTTGTAGTCTGCCCCGACCCATAGGTGGGCGGAGCAAATTCTTTGGCTCCTCCCCTTTCCATGGGATCGTATGCAGAACAAATACAATACAATAAACCAATATAGTATTATTTTAAATTTTTTATTTAAAACTTTAACAATGGATTAAATCACTTTAACTCAGCCATGACAGCTCGAGTTAATATTAAATTTAAATTTTTATTTAAAACTTTAACAATAGATTAGAATGGCCGGGGCCCTTTATTATTGGTATCATATTTATTTACCAATGTATAAAACACTTCCAATTTATATAACATAAAATCCTTTACTTTTTTACTATAAAATCACTTTAACTCAGCCATGACAGCTCGAGTTAATATGAAAACCTGTACAAAATCTCTATAACTGTCCCATACGCCAGGCTCATCAACAATGTGCCTGGCACCCCACCAGCCCCACGGCCAATTCAACACAGTTCTGAATACCCACATTAAATACATCCAAAGCGATATCAGACAAATGAACAGCGTCAGACCTATAAAAACCAATCAAACCACCCTCCAAATCAACATGACGGTAAGATAAGCCTTGAATGGAAGGCATAAATTTAGCCATAGCTCTATTTATCTTTTTGCGTATTTTTTCACAATAATGTAGTTCAGGAGTAATCAACCACTTTAAACGTGGAACAATTTCAGAAAACACAAGAATTGAATTAGGTAAAACGGAATGCAATTGGACAAAATCAAATTTTAATTGTGAAATGATGTCTAAAGTATGATGTGCACCTATATCATTCCCTGAGACATGAAGTATGACAATGCGAGGAGGAGGCCAAGAAGCATATAGTGACGATAAAGTCTGACGCATATCATTCAGTCTCATACCACGGAAACCAGACCACCATAAATGAAAATTCTCCACATTAAAACCCAAATTAATACCATAACTTCTAACCATAGCTCTGCGGAAAGCCCAATATATGTACGAGTGTCCTACGATCCAGACGTTGCACAAGTCACCTGGAAATTAAACAGAAAAATTAGGGCGTATATAAGAGCGATAGCAACTCGATCGCCATCTACCAATATTCATAACAATATCATTAGACAAACCCAGATTTGAAGCAGTAGTAGCTGCCCCAATCCTGAAAGAATGAGAACTAATAGGTAGGTGACCCAAACCTAAATGATTCAAACACTTTTTTAAAACAGAGCAAAATTGATAACGAGTGAGAGGCAAGCCAGAACAATGAATCAAGAGAACACTCGACCCAACCGGGCGGATTTGCAAATATTGATGAATTAATAAAACAGGACAAATATTAGAAGAGTCGAGACGACGTAAAGTGACCCATTGTCCATGACCCAACTGATCCGTTTTGCTCCTTTTAATCCTAAGTTGTATAAAATTACTACCCAAAACTAGATCAGAAAAAGAAAACCCAGAACAACCATGAACATTGGTAGGTAGAAGTTCGGAAATTCGAAAGGCACCAAAGAAACATAAACAAAATGCCAAACGAAATAATAAAGATTCATAAACGGAGAAACAAACCGTCTCAGTAGAAGCACAAATCTTTTCTAAAATGTCAATTGAAATAGGCAAACGAGCATCATGGGTAACCGTAGACCTACGATAACCCTTCAACACTTGCTTCACAGAGAAAAAACTCGTACATGAAGGAAAACCAAGCAATTTACCGAAGAATGAAATTCCAGCCAATTGCTTCACTATATGTGAATAAGAATAATCTTCATCCATGAGCTGTTCCAAAAAGGACAATATCAATTGTTCAGAGATCAGATCGCTAACCTGACCATGTACATCCAGGTAAGCCCGCCATGAATTCCACGCGGCATTATACTCCACCCACGTAGAAGGGGCTACCGAATTACTGATGGCACGACCAATTCTTAACAAACCAGATCCCACAGCTGAGCAGGGCATCGCAGTCCGCAAGCATCCGCTTCTGGGACCAACATTCGAAAACGGTCCAACTGTAGACGTGACAAAGAATCAGCAATAGAATTATCAATACCAGGCACATATTTAGCTTTCAACCAAATATTTAATACTAAGCATTTCAAAACCAATTGTCGAAGAACAGCTAACACTGGCAAAGATTTGGATGATAGACAATTAATAGCATATACAACAGCCTTATTATCAGAGTGTAACAAAATTCTTCGATTTGCGAAACAAGAACCCCAAAGTTCAAGAGCAATCAAAACTGGAAATATTTCCAAAAGAGTAATGTGAACTGTGAAACCATTGTCAATCCAAGAACTGGGCCACTTACCAGCTGACCAATGACCCTGCCAAAAAACTCCATAACCCACAGAACCAGAAGCATCTGTAAATAGATTAAGAGCTACCGAAGAACAAAAAGGTTCTTGCCAAAAGGGGCAACCATTAAATGAAGATAAAAATTGTTTCCATATCAACAAATCAGTACGCAACGAAGCCGTAATCCTAACAAAATGACGAGGAGACTTAATGCCAGAAATGGACCGACATAAACGCTTAGAAAAAACCCTACCCATAGGAATAACTCTCGAAGCAAAGGCCAACAAACCTAATAAGGACTGCAATGTACGCAAAACCACCTTTCTTTTAGAGAGGACAAAATTCACCAAAAAGAGAAGTTTTGAAACTTTTTGCTGAGGTAAGCGAAATTGCATCAAGTCAGTATCGATAGTTATTCCTAAAAATTCCAAACAACTAGTAGGAAGAACAGATTTCTCATGAGCAAGAGGGACACCAAAAAGACGGCAAATACATTGAAATTCAGTAAAAAGATAAAAACATTCATCAGAATCAGCAGGACCCATGAAAAGAAAATCGTCCAAATAATGCAATAAATTGGCTGAACCGGACTGATAAGAGACAACCCATTCCAAAAAAGAGGAAAACATTTCAAAATAACGACAAGATAATGAGCAGCCCATGGGAAGGCATTTATCAAAATAATAAGAATTTTCAAAATAAAACCCCAAGGAGTTAAAAGCCGAAGGATGAATAGGTAAAAGCCTGAAAGCAGATTTAATATCAGCTTTTGCCAATAACGCCCTATGACCCAATAGCCTTATCTTACGTAACGCGTCGTCAAAAGAGGAATAAGTAACACTGCAAAGCGTCGCATCAATGTCATCATTCAGTGAAGCCCCAAATGGATATGAAAGATGATGTATCAACCGAAATGTGTTAGGCTCTTTTTTGGGAATAATACCCAAAGGGGAAATTCTAAAATCGGCAAACGGGGGAGAAAGAAAAGGACCAGCAACTCTACCTTCACCTACCTCTTTTGAAATTTTTTCGGCAACTATATGAATATGTTGACCAATTGAAGGCAAATTTTTGTTGACCAAACAACCTGAACCTTGAAAACTAGGTAAAGGGAAACCGTCACCAAAACCATTAAACAGCAGGACCGCTATCTGACGATTTGGCCATAGCCGAAGCCATGGAACCATGTTTACAAGTCTCACCGGTGTGACCGCTTTTAAGAAAAAGATCACAAGAAGGAGTAGTAGCAGGAGCGGAAGCCTTCTCGAAACATCTGGATGCCGGATGATTACCAGCGCAAAAGGAACACTCGTGCTTATACTTACAGGAATTAGGCCATTTGCAATGGCCTTCATTAAAACCAAAGCAAACACCGCGACGGAAACCTGAAGCATTAACAGGAGCAGGTTTCACATATTGTTTCTGTGGTAGTAACAAATTCAACCACAAACCAACGTCCTTTTCACCCCACTTCAAGTTCTTATGCACGGAAATTTTTTGTCGAAACGCTTCGTCATAGAAGAACCATGCAAGACCATTAAAGTTCTTATACGCCTCTAAAATGATGTCCACGTGCTGAAAAAGGCTGCTGCACAGCTCAGGATGCTTTTCACCCAAAACACTGGAGTATATGCAGAAAGCATGCAGCCAATTAGAAAAATTGCGTGAGACAAATTTCGTTTTGTCATCAGCAAATTTTTCCAAATCTTTTTTATCTTAGCGATTATCTTTCAAAGAAGGAATCAAAGACATAATATCTATATAATCGCCATTTTGTATTTTGTCTTTTATCGCAACAGGTAAATGAAACCCAAGTGGCGATATTTCACAAGGCAACAATTAACAGAAGCAACAGGTTCAATATTAGCACTATCATCCAACCAAACTCGTGCTACACTGGACTCATTAGGCACAGAAGATGCACTCTTATTTAAATGTTCAACAAAAGAACCAAAATTGCGAGCAAATGCACATAACATTTGATAGTTTTGTAACTCACCATGAGGCATTTGCTGGACCAGCACAGGAGAGAAAGGGTTAACATTGAGCTGAGCTGCAGCAACACCAGAGGTGTCATCAATCACCAGAGCAGTTTGTGACGCAGTAATTGAAGAGGACGTTGTAGGTTGGCTATGGGATGAAGACTGTAAACATACTGAAGGTGATATAGATAAATTTGCAGGAATGACAGAGGTCACAGAGTCAGTAGAAATTGGAGAAGCCTTTGTACTGTGGAGATTAGCTCTAAGAGATGATCTAGCTTTTTTTAGCAGAGGAGGAGGGGGGAGGAGGGTGCTTACCAGCAAACCTACGTGGAGGAGAAGGAGAGTTCTTGCGACAAGGCTTTTGAATTCTCCCTCCTAGATGAAACAGCTGGACGAGGTACAGCTGAAGGATGGGAGGAGGAACGTAGTGACGAATGAATCTTTCCGTCCATCTGAGTGACAGCAGGAGGAGCGAATGACGAGGATCCAGATTGCTGAAAGAAATCATTATAGGAGGCATTAACAACTGCGCATGAGCGAAAATCGGAGTCACACTCCATTAGTTTCTCAATAGCAGCGACGTCAGAGACAGGAAGGTCAGAAGGAGGAGGAAATGACGAAGCTGAACTGGAAGGAATTGCACAGTCACGTATCCGGGGCATCTGACGAGAACCAGAAGGAGAGCTGGCCGGAATAGTAAACAGAGGAGGATTGATAGCAGTAGGAGGTGGGGGAGAAACAACTTGAGGATCAGAAGGTTGCAATGATAAGCATTGCTTCATCCATTCATCGCCACCAGGAGCGCCTGCTCGTTCCATCAATTGACGAAGGAGAGTCTTCACAGTGAGTGACATGTTCCTTCTTCTTATGTTGCTCCGCTGCTGTCTGCTTCTCCTACGCAGCTGTAAAATCTTTTATAGGGGCTAGCTCGTGCAACATTAACATGTGACTAGCCTTTAGCCAATCAATTACAACAAAATGTATTCAAAACTTTAACATATAACGGTCATTTAGCTTGTAGTCTGCCCCGACCCCATAGGTGGGCGGAGCAAATTCTTTGGCTCCTCCCCTTTCCTTCTCACTACCCAACACAACATTAACCAACCACATTTGGTTCTCAGGTTCATTAACCCCTGTGTGGTTACCCTTGGCACCCAAACCATCTGAGAGCAACACCATATCCTTCTGTTTAACCTCAATATTGTCATTGGGACCTCTTGTCCCCTTGTTTGCTAGGACAGTGTCTATGGAGGGACCACCTACAGGCAAGCAGTTACTCCCTATGGGACAGTCCCGCAGTTTCACATCGCCCCCTGTTGTCCAACACTCCAATAGCAATTGTCCTACCAACGCACATTTTTCGCCACAATTTTCCACACCAATCTCTTTAACCATTTCTGTGTCCATTGGTACCTCAACCAATACCTCTGAACTGTCCAACAGTGCTGTACAATGTTTCTCATACAGTTTTTCATTACAGTTACCATCACTGTTATTTCCTGTCAAAGTGTCTCCAGGTACCTCAAACTGCACCTCTCTGCGAGTGATGGACTGAATTCTCACTACTGCCACGTCCGTTCCGGGCCCTTCCTTTACATGAGGTGTAGTGGGTGAGACAGTACGCGCGCCACGTACCAACCACTGCTCAGCCGCACCTCGGACCGCACCAGCAGGAATGCACCCCATCACACCAGCATACAGAGAGACCTCCACTATGTCTATTATTTCTGATTCCTCCAGCAATTCCCCTGAGCGCCTTCTGCACAAAACTGCCGCTGGAAGCACTCTCGCAGAGAACTGTGAGACAACTTTCCACAAAAGCAACCAACAGTGTAGTAACCAATTTTTATCAACATTGCTTAACAACGCATGTATCACCTGCGTCCACCGATTGGTACTATGCAGTACCATGTCGCCCCTCTGCTGTGGACACATGCAGGTGTACATTGGAAAGATTTTCACCAATTCCAACAACATCTCAGTTATTTCTAGACATGCCGCATCTAAACACAGAACTCTAGGGACTTTTCCTTTACTAACGACGTGGAGGGGCTCATTTGCTAAGGCGTGAGAGGCTGAGACACTTAAAGAGACCTCTACCTCAGAGGCAACTGACAAAACTTGCGGCTCCCCCTGAGCACTGCAAATCGCATGTGTTACACTCATCCTTTCACTTTCAGCAACTCTGAACCCTTCCAAGTCCCTATCCATTATCCTAACGCTCAACATTACTCATCTCTTTTGCTGTGGACAAAACCTCTGCCATGTATGCACCCTTTTCAGATCCTTCCAACTGGAGAGGGTTAACTTCTGCAAAAGGCAACGCTCCTGTGTCTACCGGCCCTGCAGCCTCTCCATTTAGCATGGCAGAAATTGTGTCCACTCCACTGTTCAGTGTTGTTCATCTTACGTTAAAAAAATAATTAGTTACAGTTACAAATGACTTCTTCCAAAAAGTAGTGGAGTTAGTCACTCAGTTACTACATTGAAAAATAAATTAGTTACTCAGCAAAGTAACTATATTGGTTATATTATATATACACGGGGGCGGGGCGGTAGAAGGATGATATATATGTAATTTTTTCAGTGTATAAAAATAATAGGAGGGATAACAATAAATAATATTGGTTATGTGCCCATGCCTCACTGTGCCCATGCCTCACTGTGCCTCACTGTGCCCATGCCTCACGGTGCCCATGCTTCACTGTGCCCATGCTTCACTGTGCCCAATGCCTCACTGTGCCCAATGCCTCACTGTGCCCGTGCTTCACTGTGCCCGTGCCTCACTGTGCCCATGCCTCACTGTGCCCATGCTTCACTGTGCCCATGCTTCACTGTGCCCGTGCTTCACTGTGCCCAATGCCTCACTGTGCCCGTGCTTCACTGTGCCCAATGCCTCACTGTGCCCGTGCTTCACTGAGCCCATGCTTCACTGTGCCCAATGCCTCACTGTGCCCGTGTTTCACTGTGCCCATGTCTCACTGTGCCCGTGTACAGTACCTGTGATCAGCGGAATCCCGACTCCCAGCGGCCATTCCAGTATTCAAGAGCCGCGCCTCCTCCTCGTCTGTGATAGGCGGAACACTCAATTTCCCAGCATTCAGTGTTCCGCCTATCATGGACATCCGCTCATCCTCATAACACAGACGAGGATGAGAGGATGTCCAGGATAGGCGGAACACTGCCTGCTGTGAAATTGAGTGTTCCGCATATCACAGATGACGAGGACTCGGGAGGTGCGGCTTTTGAACACTGCAATGGATATTTTTTTTAATAAAGGACTTTTCCAAGGTGTCTGTGTGTTTTTTTTTACATTTTTTTTACACTTTCTTCGTGAAATGGTAGGGGTACAATGTACCCCTTACCAATTCACATAGGGGGGGGCCAGGATCTGGGGGTCCCCTTTGTTAAAGGGGTCTTCCAGATTCCGATAAGCCTCCTGCCCGCAGACCCCCACAACCACCGGGCAAGGGTTGTGGGGATGAGGCCCTTGTCCCCATCAACATGGGGACATCCTCCCCATGTTGAGGGCATGTGGCCTGGTACGGTTTAGGAGGGGGGGCGCTCTCTCATCCCCCCCCTCTTTTCCTGCGGCCTGCCAGGTTGCATGCTCGGATAAAGGGTCTAGTATGGATTTTTGGGGGAACTGCACGCCATTTTTTTTTTATTTGGGGTGGAGTTCCCCTTAAAATCCATACCAGACCTGAAGGGCCTGGTAATTGAATTTGGGGGGACCCCCACGCATTTTTTTTTTTTTTATCAAATACTTTTCTCTGTATTGCCGGGAGCCGACAATTCATTAATAGCCGCGAGTACTTTTAAATGGCTTTTTTTCCTTCAGAAATGACATTTTGTGCAGGGACAGTTCTAAGCACGGGAAACAAGCGCGACTTTACATGCATATCATACACACCCCCCAGGTACGAAATTTAAAGGAATATTTCACTTTTTATTGTTTCACTTTATGCATTATTAAAATCACCCGAAAAAAATGCAGTTTTTAAAACTTTTTTTGCATTGATACATGTCCCCTGGGGCAGGACCCGGGTCCCCAAACACTTTTTAGGACAATAACTTGCATATTAGCCTTTATAATTAGCACTTTAGATTTAGAACGTTCGCGTCCATTGTATTTAATAGGGTTCTAAAGTTCACGCAAACTTTAGGTCTGTTTGCAGGTTCTGGTGCGAACCGAACAGGGGGGTGTTCGGCTCATCCCTATTAAGCATCACATTATCAGCATTAGACAACTCAAAACCAGTATGATCATACTTCTCAACAGGGATGAGCCGAACACCCCCCTGTTCGGTTCGCACCAGAACCTGCGAACAGCCAGAATGTTCGTGTAAACTTTAGAACCCTATTAAATACAATGAACTCGAACGTTCGAAATCTAAAGTGTTCATTATAAAGGCTAATATGCAAGTTATTGTCCTAAAAAGTGTTTGGGGACCCGGGTCCTGCCCCAGGGGACATGTATCAATGCAAAAAGAAGTTTTAAAAACGGCCGTTTTTTTCGGGAGCAGTGATTTTAATAATGCTTAAAATGAAAAAATAAAAGTGAAATATTCCTTTAAATTTCGTACCTGGGGGGTGTGTATAGTATGCATGTGAAGTGGCGCATGTTTCCCGTGCTTAGAACTGTCCCTGCAAAAAATGTCATTTTTGAAAGAAAAAAATGCATTTAAAACTGACTCGCGGCTATTAATGAATTGTCGGCTCCCGGCAATACATACAAAAGTCATTGATAAAAAAAAAAAAAAAAAGCGTGGGGGTTCCCCAGAATTCAATTACCAGGCCCTTCAGGTCTGGAATGGATATTAAGGGGAACCCCGCCGCAAATTTAAAAAAAAATTGACGTGGGGTTCCCCCAAATATCCATTCCAGGCCCTTCAGATCTGGCATGGATTTTAAGGGGAACTCCACCCCAAATTTAAAAAAAAATGGCGTGGAGTCCCCCTAAAAATCCATACCAGACCCCTTATCCGTGCACGCAACCTGGCCGGCCGCAGGGGAAAAGGGGGGGACGAGAGAGCGGCCCCCCCTCCCTCCTGAACCGTACCAAGCCACATGCCCTCAACATGGGGAGGATGTCCCCATGTTGATGGGGACAAGGGCCTCATCCCCACAACCCTTGCCCGGTGGTTGTGGGGGTCTGCGGGCGGGGGGCTTATCGGAATCTGGAAGACCCCTTTAACAAAGAGGACCCCCAGATCCCGGCCCCCCCCCTATGTGAATTGGTAAGGGGTAATTTAAATTTACATAGTGAAGGAAGTTCCCCGCTCAGGCCAATGACGTAGGCGGGTCCGACATACCGAGGGGGCGGACCTGATGGGGAACTGCTCTCACTTTGGTAATACATGTATAGACCCGCCCCTTCTCATGTTCTGCATCTCGTCCGCTGAGCGGACCTGATGGGGAACTTTAGAAGGGGCGGGTCTATACATTTAAAATACTGAGAGGGAGTTCCCCATCAGGTCCGCTCAGGCACAACCAATGAAGGACAGCGCTGGACATCGGGATCGCCGCGGGACACTGGATTTCACCGCTGGAATGTTTATTTATTTATTTTTTTAAATAAAGGACTTTTTCAAGGTGTTTGTGTGTTTTTTTAAACATTTTTTTACGCTTTCTTCGTGAAATGGTAGGGGTACAATGTACCCCTTACCAATTCACATAGGGGGGGGACCGGGATCTGGGGGTCCCCTTTGTTAAAGGGGTCTTCCAGATTCCGATAAGCCCCCCGCCCGCAGACCCCCACAACCACCGGGCAAGGGTTGTGGGGATGAGGCCCTTGTCCCCATCAACATGGAGACATCCTCCCCATGTTGAGGGCATGTGGCTTGGTACGGTTCAGGAGGGAGGGGGGGCCGCTCTCTCGTCCCCCCCTTTTCCCCTGCGGCCGGCCAGGTTGCGTGCTCGGATAAGGGGTCTGGTATGGATTTTTGGGGTCCCCTTAAAATCCATGCCAGATCTGAAGGGCCTGGAATGGATATTTGGGGGAACCCCACGTCAATTTTTTTTTAAATTTGCGGTGGGGTTCCCCTTAATATCCATTCCAGACCTGAAGGGCCTGGTAATTGAATTCTGGGGAACCCCCACGCTTTTTTTTTTTTTTTTATCAATGACTTTTGTATGTATTGCCGGGAGCCGACAATTCATTAATAGCCGCGAGTCAGTTTTAAATGCATTTTTTTCTTTCAAAAATGACATTTTTTGCAGGGACAGTTCTAAGCACGGGAAACATGTGCCACTTCACATGCATATCATACACACCCCCCAGGTACGAAATTTAAAGGAATATTTCACTTTTATTTTTTCATTTTAAGCATTATTAAAATCACTGCTCCCGAAAAAACGGCCGTTTTTAAAACGTATTTTTGCATTGATACATGTCCCCTGGGGCAGGACCCCGGTCCCCAAACACTTTTTAGGACAATAACTTGCATATAAGCCTTTATAATTAACACTTTAGATTTCTCCCATAGATTTTTCGAATTTGCCACGAACACCCCAATTTGTTCGCTGTTCGGCGAACGGGCGAACAGGCAATGTTCGAGTCGAACATGAGTTCGACTCGAACTCGAAGCTCATCCCTACTTCTCAATAAGTCCTTTTCTGCACCAACAGTGGATCTCCCCTCTGGGATCACTTCCACTTCAGTGCGAGCAACCCCACAGTCAGTCTTTTCCATGATTTTAACAGGAACAGTCTTACCATTCTCTTTAGCAGGGGTTGAGAACTTCAATTGAGGGCGTTGTCCCTTCTTTGCTGTGCTTTCACAAGCAGATGCCCCCTCATGGACACAGGGTAACATTGCACCCTTCTTGGATTTTCCAACATCCCCTGCAGGCCAAACAGATTTCCTGTTGCCAGGGGTAACAGCAGACCCACACACCTGGTCATATCCCTTGCAGGATGCTGGATACAGTGCCCTCTTCTCTGGGCTGACCACGTCACACAAGCAGCCATATGATGAAAGCACTGGTTTCTTGTGCTCTCTGTCACCCCCTGTAGGTGGAACAAAATTTTCACCACAGTTGTCAGGGGCGGCAACAGACACTTTTGCACCAACATCTTCACTCAAAGTTTGAGCCAAACCTCTGCTGTAGCTCCTCCTTTCTGAAAACATACTTTCTCTGGTTGCTATGGGAGACCACATTCTCCCCGCTGATCTTTTCCAGCGCTCTCTAGATTGGATTGCTTCTAGGAAATTGTCGTAGTCATCTCGGTTATGATACATCCCACAGTACACCTCTTGGTACTCCTCCATCAGAAAAGGTTGCACCAACTCAACCCAGCGACTTTTGGGCCATCCTTGGGCGAAAGCAATCATCGTAAATTCATCCAAAAAGTCTTCCACATGTTCAGAAGGCAACATAGCCCGTATGAAGTCAGCTGTACAGATTTCTGCTTTGTTGCCACGGGCTACCGCACCCATCTGCTCACTCTTTGCAGTAAGTGATGGCTTGCTTTCCATTTTCCTTTGCTCCAAGTGCATTTTGCACCAGTCTGGGGCTTGTTCTGTGGGTAGCAACCCCTCCAGCCACAAGGTTCTGTCTCTCATCTCAGCAAACATTGCTTCCTTTTTGCGTTTTGACCGCCCCATCTCTGCAGACAGACCAACAACGGTTTTTAACAGTTCCTTTTAACACAGGAAAATTTGACGTACTGCCTCCAAGACCTGCAAACAGCACACATTCACATGCAGACTTCACTCTTTGCGATTCCGCTTGAACCATCCATTCACTGGGCCTTCCTAAGTGGATACATCTCCTCAGGCCACGCTGAACTCACTTCCACAGGTACACCACCTGTATGCAACACAGTCCATCAATTGAACTCCTGTGCAATGCAATTCGCCTGGCTGCCCATCACAGTATTGCTGCAAAACACACAGTTTCTTTTTACTCAATGTTTTTGGTATGCAAGGATCTGGAACTCTTCCAAAACTGCCTGAAGCAATAACTCCACCATATGTAGGATTGGGGTGATCAGACTCCAGCGGTAGGTGCGGTTTTTAGTGAGTACGCCAGTCCAGAACTGAATTTTTAAGGGCCTGGTAGCCCACTTTTATTTAAAAGCACAAAAAATTCACAAATACATCAGTAGCCCTCACAGGGGGGTTCCACCATTACTGTATCTTGCATACTCAACACTTTAGCCTCCTGGCTTTCATTCTTGCCATCCGGCTGTTTCAGACCTTTAGCCTAGGCCTTAGGTCTGCTCCTCAGAACAAACAGAGTTTCCTAGAATTAAGCTCTCTCCTAGCTTACTCCTGATCAGCACCTTGCTGCTCTATCACCAATGACATTTGCCTCCTGCAGACATGCTTGCTCTGGCTGCACCCATGCAGTATCTGACTCCTCTCAGAGGGATGGAAGTCCACCTGACCTCCCAGGCACAGACTTCCTGTTTGTTGGGCGGAGCCCTGAACCATGGTCAGAACTAAATAGCCCAACACACAACTGTGCAATCAGCATGTCTTTCTCTACAAAATCTGGCGTAAACCAACACTCTTTAAGGTCGCACAGGGTCCCACCACTACAACTCTGACAACATCACAGACCATCGCAAGCATGTCAGATGGGTTCTCTCTAGACTACGCACACATAACTTATACGTCAAATTAGAGAAGCGCATTTTCAAATCCAACACCGTCACATTCTTGGGTTACATCATTTCCGAGAAAGGCATACAGATGGATCCTGGTAAGATCGAGTGTATCCAAAAATGGCCCAGACCCCTGAATAGAAAAGCCCTTCAAAGATTCCTAGGATTCGCAAATTTTTCATCGCAAATTCATAAAAAAAAATCCTTAGTTGTAAAACCATTAACCAAACTAACCAGTAACCACACCAACTATGCATGAAACACACAAACCCAGGAGGCCTTCGATATCCTGAAATGTCGGTTCACTACTGCACCCATCCTACGCTTACCAGACCCTAACCTACAATACATCTTGGAGGTCGATGCCTCCCATCTGGCCCTAGGGGCTATCCTAGGGGCTATCCTATCCCAAAAATCGTCCATTGATGGACCGTTTCATTCTGTGGCCTCCCGATCACTTACTCCCGCAGAGATCAATTACCCAGTAGGAGAAAAGGAGTTACTAGCAGTGAAATCCGCCCTGGAGACTTGGAGACACCCACTCGAGGGTACCTCACTATCTTTATAGTGTACTCCGACCATCAAAACCTTCAATACATTCAGCGTAACAAAACACTCTCCTCCAGACAGATACGTTGGGCTCTCTTCTTCGATAGGTTCCACTTTGTCATCACCTAATGACCTGGCTCCAAGAATGGAAAGGCTGATTCACTATCTCGCCTGGAAGAACACCAATGTACACCTGGAAAAAATTCCCAAATCATCCCACAGCAGAAAATCTTATGCACCATTTTGACCCTCAAAAAGGAATTGCAGCAGGCCCTAACCTCAGAAAGCCACCCACTGCAGTTAGAGACAGATGAAGAAGGGTTCCTCTACAAAAATAACCGGCTGTCAGTAAGAGAGTATGTGTCCTCCTGTGAGACGTGTGCCCGCTCTAAACACGAATCCCGACCCCTTTCGGTCTCCTCACAAGTCTCCTATACCCGAAAAACCATGGCAGGCCATTTAACTTGACTTTATCATTGAGTTACCCCGCTCAGGGGGTTACAACACGATCCCAGTCGCAGTCGACTACCTTACCAAAATGGCTCACTTCATGCTCCTCACGAAACTACCAAACTCCAAAGAGACGGCCGAGATCTTGACACAGCAGGTTTTCAAACTCCACGGAATCCCTTCCAGAATGGTGTCCAGTCGAGGTTACATAGTTACATAGTTAGTCAGGTTGAAAAAAGACACAAATCCATCCAGTTCAACCATAAAAAAAAAAAAAAAATATTGTACAATCCCATATACCCAATTCTATACCCGCAGTTGATCCAGAGGAAGGCAAAAAACCCCAGCAGAGCATGATCCAATTTGCTACAGCAGGAGAAAAAAATTCCTTCCTGATCCCCCGAGAGGCAATCGGATATTCCCCGCATCAACTTTACCTATAAATGTCAGTACCCAGTTATATTATGTACATTTAACCACTTAAGCCCCGGACCATTTGGTAGCTAAAGGACCAGAGGTGAATTCAGAATTTTGCACTGCGCTGCTTTAACTGTAAATTGTGCGGACATGCAATGTTGTACCCAAACGAAATTTGCGTCCTTTTCTTCCCACAAATAGAGCTTTCTTTTAATGGTATTTGATTGCCTCTGCGATTTTTATTTTTTGCGATATAAACGGAAAAAGACCGAAAATTTTGAAAAAAAATGATATTTTCTACTTTTTGTTATAAGAAAAATCGAATAAACTCAATTTTAGTCATACATTTAGGCCAAAATGTATTCAGCCACATGTCTTTAGTAAAAAAAATGTCAATAAGCGTATATTTATTGGTTTGCGCAAAAGTTATAGAGTTTACAAACTAGGGTACATTTTCTGGAATTTACACAGCTTTAAATTTATGACTGCCTATCTCATTTCTTGAGGTGCTAAAATGACAGGGCAGTACAAAACCCCCCCAAATGACCCCATTTTGGAAAGTAGACACCCCAAGGAAATTGCTGAGAGGCATGTTGAGCCCATTGAATTTTTTATTTTTTTTGTCCCAAGTGATTGAATAATGACTAAAAAAAAAAAAAAAAAAATTACAAAAAGTTGTCACTAAATGATATATTGCTCACACATGCCAAGGTTATATGTGGAATTTCACCCCAAAATACATTTTGCTGCTTCTCCTGAGTACGGGGATACCACATGTGTGGGACTTTTTGGGAGCCTAGCCGCGTACGGGACCCCGGAAACCAAGCACCGCCTTCAGGATTTCTAAGGGCGCAAATTTTTGATTTCACTCCTCACTACCTATCACAGTTTCGAAGGCCATAAAATGCCAAAATAGCACAAAACCCCCCCAAATGACCCCATTTTGGAATATAGACACCCCAAGCTATTTGCTGAGAGGAATGGCGAGTATTTTACAGCTCTCATTTGTTTTTGAAAATGAAGAAAGAAAATATATATATATATATATTTTTTTTTTTCAATTTTCAAAACTTTGTGACAAAAAGCGAGATCTGCAAAATACTCACAATACCTCTCAGCAAATAGCTTGGGGTGTCTACTTTCCAAAATAGGGTCATTTGGGGGGTTTTGTGCCATCTGGGCATTCCATGGCCTCCGAAACTGTGATAGGCAGTGAGAAGTGAAATCAAAAATTGACACCCTTAGAAAGCCTGAAGGCGGTGATTGGTTTTTGGGGTCCCGTACGCGGCTAGGCTCCCAAAAAGTCTCACACATGTGGTATCCCCGTACTCAGGAGAAGCAACAGAATGTATTTTGGGGTGTAATTCCACATATGCCCATGACATGTTTGAGCAATATATCATTTAGTGACAACTTTGTGCAAAAAAAAAAAAAAAAATTGTCGTTTTTCCGCAACTTGTGTCAACATATAAAATATTCCATGGACTCGACATGCCTCTCAGTATATAGCTTGGGGTGTCTACTTTCCAAAATGGGGTCATTTGGGGGGGTTTTGAACTGTTCTGGCATTTTATACACAACATTAGGAAGCTTACATCCACTCTTCTAACCACTTGAAGACAAAGCCCTTTTTGACACTTTTTGTTTACATGAAAACATTTTTTTTTTGCAAGAAAATTATGTTGAACCCCCAAACATTATATATATTTTTAAAGCAAAGGCCCTACAGATTAAAATGATGGGTGTTGCATTTTTTTTTTCTACACAGTATTTGCGCAGCGATTTTTCAAACACATTTTTTGGGTTAAAAAATACACATTTTTTAATTTTAATGCACTAAAACACACTATATTGCCCAAATGTTTGATGAAATAAAAAAGATGATCTTAGGCCGAGTACATAGATACCAAACACGACATGCTTTAAAATTTCGCACAAACGCGCATTGGCGACAAACTACATACATTTTTAAAAGCCTTTAAAAGCCTTTACAGGTTACCCCAGTAGATTTACAGAGGAGGTCTACTGCTAAAATGATTGCCCTCGATCTGACCTTCGCGGTGATACCTCACATGCATGGTGCAATTGCTGTTTACATATGACGCCAGACCGACGCTTGCGTTCGCCATTGGGCAAGAGCAGGGCAGGACAGGGGTGCTTTTTTTTTTTCTTTTTTTTTTCTTATTAATTTTGCTTTTTTATTTTATTTTTAAATTGTTCCTTCCAAGTATTTTTTTTTTTTTTATCATTTTTATTGTTATCTCAGGGAATGTAAATATCCCCTATGATAGCAATAGGTAGTGACAGGTACTCTTTTTTTGAAAAAACTGGGGTCTTCTAGACCCTAGATTTTTCCTCTGCCCTCAAAGCATCTGACCACACCAAGATCGGTGTGATAAAATGCTTTCCCAATTTCCCAATGGCGCTTTTTATATCCGGGGGGGGGGGGGCATTCCCTCCCACTGCTTGTAAAAGCAGTCCAGAGGCTAATTAGCCGCTAGGATTGCTTTTACATGAAAGCCGGCCGCAGGCTGAAAAGAATGATACCAAGATGATACCTAAACCCGCAGGCATCATTCTGGTATAAACATTCAAAGTCCAGCAACATACCAGTACGTTGCTGGTCCTTGTTGGACATGTATTGTAATCTTTTTTTTCATGCAGCCTGTTGGCTGAACGAAAAAAAAAGATTGATCGATGGGTATGCCCACCATTAGAATACCGCCCTTCATCCACCCACTTCTAATGATGGGCATACATGCACCATTTATATATGCCGAAGCATGGGGGCATCCTCCCGCAAAAAAGTTATGCCGCACACACATGGTCGGACTTTTCCACGGGCAAGCCTCCGTCGGAATTTCGACCGTATGTATGCGGCATTAGGAGAAAAATCTCTCCTCCGCCCCTGCTACCCCAATGCTTCGGCATATTTGCTTTTTTTTTTTAACTGTGGTGGTGAAATCACCTCCTACAGCACTGGAGTCGCAGGGATCAGGCCTGCCTCTGCGAACGCTGCAGTTATGTGTGTTGTGTTTTGTAAGTGACAGTGATCGATCGATACTGCACTTGGGTGGCCTGGGCTGGACGGAGGGGCAAAACGCAGGTGCCAGCAGGTATCTGGGATGATCCCGCTAACACTGCGTTTTTGGGAACCCTAAACTGCTGGGGACGCTAGTATAGATCTGATCAGATCAGATATTGATCTGTTCAGATACTATACCACTAAGGGAGGTGTATGCTTCACGCATGGGTGTTAGCGTTACTGGCACTAACCTGACGCTGCCTGGGGTGTGACTCAGACCCTCTCTGACGCTAAAACCTAATTGATATCACCCGCCGGGCGATCAGGGGGTTAAACCTTTATTGGGTTATATACGGCGTGTGCTCTGACACTATAAAAAGCAAACTAACTAACCAGCGTCACCCGTAACACTTATATGATGATCACTGGTGAAAGGGTTAACTAGGGGCAATTAGGGGGTTAAAACCTTTATTAGATAATATATGGGGGTACCCGACGCTATAAAAACCTGCGGCGAACCTAAAAAAAATTACCAGCTACCGATCTGCATCACCGACACTAAGACAGCGTTTAGAAAAACAATTGCTTAGCGACAGTGGTGATAGGGGGTGAAAGGGTTACCTGGGGGGCGATCAAGGGGGTTAAACCTTTATTAGATAATATATTGGGGTACCTGACGCTATAAAAACCTGCGGCGAACCTAAAAAAAATTACCGGCTACCTATCTGCATCACAGACACTAAGACAGCGTTTAGAAAAACGATCGCTTAGTGACAGTGGTGATAGGGGGTGAAAGGGTTACCTGGGGGGGCGATCAAGGGGGTTAAACCTTTATTAGATAATATATTGGGGTACCTGACGCTATAAAAACATGCGGCGAACCTAAAAAAAATTACTGGCTGCCGATTGGCATCACTGACGCTAAGACAGCGATCAGAAAAATGATCGCTTAGCGACAGTGGTGATAGGGGGTGAAAGGGTTATCTGGGGGGTGATCAGGGGGTTAAACCTTTATTAGGGGGGGTTAGGGGGCTACACTGGACCTAAGACTAAACTTTGGTGACACTTTTACAGTCACAAATGTCACTGATTGCAGTGATCACTAAATAAATGGTCACTGCAATCAGTGACACTGTGACTGGGGGCTGGGGGGGTGATCTGGGGTGTCTGGGGTGTCTGGGGGGGCGATTTATGTCCCTATGTGTCCTGGTGTCAGTGTAGTGTTGTGTGCACTGACCTGATGTCTTCTCTTGTACGGTGCTCGGTATATGTGAGCGCCGCACCAGAGATGACATCACTTCCTCCTGCTCCCTCTGTCTGACACAGACAGAGGGGGCATTTCCATTCGCCGGGAGCGATCGCGAGGGGGTGGCCAGAAACGAATGGCTGCCCCCTCATCCCAGGAACGCTCCCGGACACTTAGCCACCGCTCACTGTACAGAAGGGGGGTCCGATTGGACCCCCCAACTGTACAAAGGCAATCACGTACACTCTACGTGATTGTGCCTGTCGGTGCCATTCTGCCGACGTATATATACAGTGAACGGTCGTTAAGTGGTTAAGAAAGAATCCAGGCCTTTCTTAAAGCAATCTACTGATCTGGCCAGAACCACCTCTGCAGGAAGTCTGTTCCACATTTTCACAGCTCTTACTGTGAAGAAACCTTTCCGTGTTTTGGAGGTGAAATCTCTTTTCCTCTAGACGTAAAGAGCGCCCCCTTGTCCTTTGTGATGACCGTAAAGTGAATAACTCAACACCAAGTTCACAATATGGACCCCTTATATATTTGTACATGTTGATCATATCCCCCCTTAAGCCCTGTACACACAATAGGTTTTACCAATGAAAACAGTCCGATGGACTTTTTTCATCGGACAAACCGATCGTGTATGGGCCCCATCAGTCTTTTTTCCATCGGTGTTTAAAAATAGAACATGTTTTAATTTATCTGATGGTTAAAAAAACGATGGCAAATTACTATAGTCTGTGGGGAACTCCATCGGATAAAAAACCCACGCATGCTCAGATTCAAGTCGACGCATGCTCAGAAGCATAGAACTTAATTTTTCTCGGCTCATCGGAGTGTTTTACGTCACCGCATTTGGAACGGTCGGTTTTTTGACTGATGGTGTGTAGGCAAGACTGACGGAAGTCAGCTTCATCGGTTTTCCGATGGAAAAATCCATCGGTTAAAAAAC
Source organism: Rana muscosa (assembly GCA_029206835.1). Classification (NCBI taxonomy): domain Eukaryota; kingdom Metazoa; phylum Chordata; class Amphibia; order Anura; family Ranidae; genus Rana; species Rana muscosa. The sequence continues at coordinate 285,257,416 of CM055120.1, read as the reverse complement.
CATAGGAAATCCGATCGTGTGTACAGGGCTTCAAGAGAGAATAAATTCAGTTCCTCTAATCTTTCCTCATAGCTGAGCTCCTCCATGCCTCTTATCAGTTTGGTTGCCCTTCTCTGCACTTTCTCCAGTTCCCCGATATCCTTTTTGAGAACTGGAGCCCAAAACTGAACTGCATATTCCAGATGAGGTCTTACTAATGATTTGAACAGGGGGGCAAAATGATGTCTCTCTCTCTGGAGACCATACCTCTCTTATACAAGAAAGGACTTTGCTCGCTTTGGAAACCGCAGCTTGGCATTGCATGTTATTATTGAGCTTATGATCTACCAAAACCCCCAGATCCTTCTCCACTACGGATCCCCCCAGATCCTTCTCCACTACGGATCCCCCCAGATCCTTCTCCACTACCGATCCCCCCAGATCCTTCTCCACTACCGATCCCCCCAGATCCTTCTCCACTACGGATTCCCCCCCCCCCAGATCCTTCTCCACTATGGATCCCCCCAGTTGTACTCCCCCTAGTATGTATGATGCATTCATATTCTTAGCCCCCAAGTGCATAACTTTACATTTATCAACATTAAACCTCATCTGCCACATAGTCGCCCAATTAGACAGAGAATCGAGGTCGGCTTGTAAATCGGCGACATCCTGTAAGGACGTTATTCCACTGCATAGTTCCCCGGTTCATCTAGAGATTCTGGAAAGCTCTCTGTCTAAAACTCCAGATTGACCATCAATTATGAACTACAAACCATCCTCAAACAAATGGGCAAACTGAACGGGTAAACCGCTGTCTAGAACAATATATCCGTTGTTACTGCACTCATCTACAAAACAATTGGCATGAGTTACTCCCCCTAGCGGAGTTTGCATACAACAACAATAGCAGTACTACCACAGGTTGTTCACCTTTTTATGCTAACTACGGGTTCCATCCCTCCTTCATCCCTCAGCAGATATCTACAAACAACCCTGCGGCTGAAGATTTTGTCAACACCTTAACCATACCTCCCAACTTTGTAAAGTCCCTTTGCGGGACATTCTGATGTCCCCCTCTCCCCTGCCAACCGATCGGGGGGGGGGCATGCTAGTGCGCCGATCGTGGGGGGGGGCTCTTACCTGCTGCTGCTGCTGCTCCTCTTCTTCTCTTCATGTTTCCTGCTGTGCGGGAAACATGATAGTCTCGCGGGAGTGCGGGAAGGAGGAGCCTCTGCGGGTAAAACCCGCACAATCCGTGCCAGTTGGGAGGTATGCCTTAACCACTTCCATACAGGCCCTATTCTGGCACTTCTCTCCTACATGTACAAATTATCATTCTTTTGCTAGAAAATTACTCAGAACCCCCAAAAATTATATATGTTTTTTTAGCAGATACCCTAGGGAATAAAATTACAGTCATTGCAACTTTTTATCTTGCACGGTATTTGCGCAATAACTTTTCAATTGCTTTTTTTTGGAAAAAAAATGGTTTCACAAATTAAAAAATAACAAAAAACAGTAAAGTTAGCCCAATTTTTTGTAAAATATGAAAGATTATATTACGCAGAGTAAATAGATACCTAACATGTCACGCTTTAAAATTGCGCACACTCGTGGAATGGCGCCAAACTTCGGTTCTTAAAAATCTCCATAGGCGAGGCTTTGAAAATTTTTACAGGTTACCAGGTAAAGCCCCGTACACACGATCGGATAACCTATGGATTTTCGTCCGATGGATTTGTCCATCGGAAATCCGATGAAACTGTTTTTCATCAGTCTTGGCCACACACCATCAGTCAAAAAACCGACCGTTCCAAACGCGGTGACGTAAAACACTCCGATGAGCCGAGAAAAATGAAGTTTAATGCTTCTGAGCATGCGTCGCCTTGATTCTGAGCATGCGTGGGTTTTTTAACCGATGGACTTGCCCATAGACGATCGGAAATTCCCATCGGTTTTTTATCCATCGGAAAATTTTAAAACAAGTTCTATTTTTTACAACCGATGGAAAAAAGACCGATGGGTACCATACGCGATCAGTTGGTCTGATGAAAATCATCCATCGGACGGTTTTCATCAGTCAAACCGATCGTGTGTACGGGGCTTTAGAGTTACAGATGAGGTGTAGTGCTAGAATTGTTTCACACGCTCTAACGCACGCGGCGATACCTCACATGTGTGGTTTGAGCAGCGTTTACATATGTGGGCGGGGCCTACGTGTGCGTTCGCTTCTAAGCGCGAGCTACCCAGGACATGGGCGTTTTAATTTTTTTTATTATTATTTTTTTTTTTTTTTTTTTTACGTTATTTTTTTTTATTTTGACACTTTTTTTTTGATCACTTTTATTCCTATTACTAGGAATGTAAACATCCCTTGTAATAGGAATGTGTGTGACAGGTCCTCTTTATGGAGAGATGCGGGGTCAATAAGACCCCACATCTCTCCTCCAGGCTGGAAAGCATGAGATCAGGAAAAATAAATCACTGTTCAGTAAAACAATCGCGGCTTTGTTTACTTTTGGGAATGTCCGGCGCCGCTGTCTTGTCACATGACAAGCATAGAGATGACTGGTGACCAAATGGTCACCAGTCATCTCTATGACCGTCGGAGGCCCGGGCGCGATGTGATGACGTCACGCCCGGGCCACCGACGGTCATAGAGATGACTGGTGACCATCTGGTCACCAGTCATCTCTATGCTTGTCATGTGACAAGACAGCGGCACCGGACGATTCTTTCTCCGGGCCCCCGATGGCACGGGAGAGCCCGGAGAAGCACCAGATGGTGGCGGGAGGGGTGGGATGTCCCCTCCCGCCGCCTATAAGAACGATCAAGTGGCGGAACCGCTGCTATGATCATTCTTATCGTGCGCAGAATCGCCGGCTGAAGAGAAGGATGACTGAATGATGCCTCTAGCTGCACCCATCATTCAGATATCCCCCCACAAAGTCCAGGACATCATATGACGTCCACCCAGGATGGGAGATCCCATCTGTGGACGTCATATTACTATGGGCGGGTAAGGAAGTGGTTAAAGAACCTCATTCCTCACCTACGTGACAACATCACTAGAGCCCAGAACAGACAGAAGGCCTACTATGATCTTCACAGGAGAACTCCGCCCGCATACAAGACCGGAGATTTAGTATGGCTATCCACCAAACACCTTAACCTGCAAACGCCATCAAGCAAATTTAGTGGATTATTCATTGGACCTTTTCCCATCCACTCAGCGATCAACCTGGCAGCAGTGAGGCTGAACCTACCATCGACCCTACGTATTCATCCGACTTTCCACATCTCCCTGATAAAACCCTACCATCCCAACACCTTCCCCGGTCAAGTTCCAATCCCCCTACCGCCGGTTGAGGTTAACGGTCAGGAGGAATACGAAGTCGCACAGATCCTGGACTCCTGTCTACATAGAAACTGTTTACAGTATTTGATCCATTGGAAGAACTACGGCCCACAGGATGACTCCTGGGAACCCGCCTCCGAGGTTCATGCCCCACGGCCTGTCCGCCTCTTCCATTCTAACAATCCTGACAGGCCTGCTCCCATGGCCCCCAGGAGGGGTCCCTCGGGGGGGGGGTCCTGTAATGTTCTTATCTCTCCACTGGGGCTCCGACATCTGCACCAACTCTGTATAATGTTCTTATCTTGTAATGTTCTTATCTCTCCACTGGGGGCTCCGACATCTCCACCAACTCCATCGCAGATAGATGACGTCACAGCGACATCACCCGGCTCCTCTTCTTATACCTACTTAAACAGCCGCCGCCATTTGTTTGACGTTCGTGCTAGGAACCTGATGCCAGGCAAATGCCTCCATCAGAAGACTGCCGTCTTCACTCACTATTGGGCTGCTCAGAGCCCCGACTGCCATCTCTTTTTTTGGGCCAGACAGAGCCCTGTCTGCCTCCTCACTTTTGGGCCGGACAGAGCCCCTCCAACTTCCAGCTTTTGGGCTGGTCAGACCCCCTTCCTCACTGGTAGTCAGATGCTCTCCACTGACCTACCCTCAGTCAGCCTACTCTGCTGGCAGAACTCCCTACCTATACCACTACAATAGGAGACCAGTATATCTCTCCAGAAGCCACTGGGTGACACCAACACCAGAAGTCCACTCACAGCAAGTATCCTTTTGTTTACTATAAACTGTATTCCTGTGTACTGGTGCTACACTCAAGTTACCTCTGGTGCTCCCCCTTATGGCTGTGTATTACCACACTAAATAAAACCACTTGATTTTCCAACTTATCTGAGTCTTCCTTCCTGATGTCTGTCAAATTGAAGTTAACTGTTTAGTATATCATATTCATAGACTTCCGAAGCTGTGATCCACGCCAACCATTATAGTTACACTGCCTGAAGCATTACAGGCACATGCAGATACGTAGACAAGTCTAAAACGTTCAGGGATTCTAAATTTAAAGAGACATTTGAGATTAAGTCTTTTATCAATTGTGCCACATCCAGGGTTCTATATATTCTTGAGTGTCCGTGCCGTATACTATACGTGGGCAAAACAAAACGTCAGCTGCACGTCAGATTTTCTGAACAAAAGTATACGTTTGAAAGAAGATTCTCCCATAGCCTAACACTTCCTACAATATCACCAGGGCAAAACCTCTGGATTAACAGTGAAAGGCTTCTATGCCCTTGATCTTCCAGAAAGACGAGGGGACTTTGACACAGTACTTATCAAAAAGGAAAATTCTTGGATTTTTAGACTTCGAACCCTCCAGCCCAAAGGCTTAAATACTGAGCTCAGCCTAAAAATATTTCTGAAGCCCTAAAACACCCCCACCCCAAACCCCCCCCCCCCCCCCCCAAACAAATACCTTCCCCTTTACCCTCAGAGAGGTCAAATATACACGAACGTCTCCCAAATATTAGTTTATATATGTACTTTGATTTGCCCGCTATCTACTACCTACGGTCTCTTTGCTGAGGTCTAACTATGACCTGGCTCTATAAATATATATCCATCAAATGGTCATGTTATTTATTAAGTTACTGCTCCTGGACATATATATTCTCTAATTACTCACTACTGTTATGATATTTCTAAGGCTGTTCTGCTGGGTTGTAAATTACTACATCTTAAACCTAATGTATACCGTAGCTGAAGTGTCCCCGTTAATATATGTGTTAGCTATCAGTCTATAGACTTAACTTCTCCTCTTTACATCTATATCTATATTTAATTTGAAATTTTTCAATTTGTATTTTATTTTTCTTTATCCCTGATTTTCCATCTATCAAATATCCAACTCAATGAAGGAATACGGTACAGTCATGTCATGCAAATCTGCTATATATATATATATTTATATCTACTTGCTGATCATGCAATTCACTATATCCACACATTTTGCCTATGTATGCCCTGTAATTTCTGTTGTCACCACTAGATGGTACTATTTAATCCAGGTGCGGTTGGGACTATGATTGGCTAAAATGCCCTATTTAAAGATAGCAATTTCCCCCGCTCTACATCCAGATGAAGTGATTGTGTTAAATCACGAAACGCGTTGATGTAGCGATGCTGTGGGCTCCAGATGACCCCCACTCTTCTGAATGAACCCCTTTCTTTTTTTTTCTTTTATTCTGAAGCAAAACACAGAGGCGTACATTCAGTAAATATCATACATAACATATCATACATAACATAACATATCATCCATCTCTGAATATTAATTGCTAAACCATTATATCATTCTATTCTCTGTGTTATATCTTTACCATCATTATTCCCCCTGCCGCCTTCCTCATGGCGTCCAGGGGGAAGCTTCCCAAAAAAGCTTCCCAAACCCCCCCCCCCATGTCTTGTCGCCCTCCCTTCCTGAATAGCATTTACTCAGTTCACATCTATAAGGGATCTGCCCTCGTCTGTATATCTAAAATGATTCCACATGGACCATGTTTCTAAATAAATCCACCTTTTTTGCCGGTTTGTCCACATCAGGTCTTCCATAATATTAATTTGTTCTACTCGTTTGAGCCACATTCCCACTGAACCCCTTTCTTTATCGACAATGTGACCGGAATCTGGTGAACCGACTTATGCTGCTCTGTTTACTTCCTACACCTTCAATACTCTGTACAGGCCAACGTCAAGTGTGTCTGTGAACCTTGAACTTGCTGAAGACATCACATGACTCAGGATACACGCGCAGCTAACTTGCTCTGCCTATCAGGATTCTCATGTGTCCCGGCCATTACAGCTTCCTCGTGGTGCGCTACATGCGCTGGATATAGGAGATTACCATACACTCCAGCTTGAGGTGCCGGATCTCAGGAAGGGTAAGAAATTCCCTCAGAGACTTATGATCTATACCCGCAGCCTCTATAGGCTTGCTTTCACCCGGGGATCACTGCTATTAACCGGAGTATTAAGGTGTATTTCATGTTTGAAGTGACAGCAACTGTTTAACCAGCCATGAGACGTATACACGGTATATGATGCCAATCTGGATCAATTGCGTCAGTTTGCAGAATATACTCTATACCAGTGGTATCACCTAGCCACCCTGGATGGACTATCTGCAGTTCCTTATTACCAAGATAGACTTTCTAACTGTCGGATTGATCTCTTCATCCAGCGTGACACACCACTTGATCACCGGTGTCATTATCATACCAGAAGTATACAGTGGGTACAGAAAGTATTCAGACCCCCTTAAGTTTTTCACTCTTTGTTATATTGCAGCCATTTGCTAAAATCATTTAAGTAATTTTTTTTCCTCATTAATGTACACACAGCCCCCCATAATATACACACAGCACCCCATATTGGCAGAAAACACAGAATTGTTGAAATTTTTGCAGTTTTATTAAAAAAGAAAAACTGAAATATTACATGGTCCTAAGTATTCAGACCCTTTGCTGTGACACTCATATATATAACTCAGGTGCTGTTCATTTCTTCTGATAGTCCTTGAGATGGTTCTACACCTTCATTTGAGTCCAGCTGTGTTTGATTCTACTGATTGGACTTGATTTGGAAAGCCACACACCTGTCTATAGAAGACCTTACAGCTCACAGTGCATGTCAGAGCAAATGAGAATCATGAGGTCAAAGGAACTGCCTGAAGAGCTCAGAGACAGAATTGTGGCAAGGCACAGATCTGGCCAATGTTACAAAACAATTTCTGCTGCACTTAAGGTTCCTAAGAGCACAGTGGCCTTCATAATCCTTAAATGGAAGACGTTTGGGACGACCAGAACCCTTCCTAGAGCTGGCCGTCTGGCCAAACTGAGCTATCGGGGGAGAAGAGCCTTGGTGAGAGAGGTAAAGAAGAACCCAAAGATCACTGTGGCTGAGCTCCAGAGATGCATTCGGGAGATGGGAGAAAGTTGTAGAAAGTCAACCATCACTGCAGCCCTCCACCAGTCGGGGCTTTATGGCAGAGGGGCCCGATGGAAGCCTCTCCTCAGTGCAAGACACATGAAAGCCGCATGGAGTTTGCTAAAAAAACACCTGAAGGACTCCAAGATGGTGAGAAATAAGATTCTTTGGTCTGATGAGACCAAGATAGAACTTGTTGGCCTTAATTCTAAGCAGTATGTGTGGAGAAAATCAGGCACTGCTCATCAGCTGTCCAATACAGTCCCAACAGTGAAGCATGGTGGTGGCAGCGTCATGCTGTGGGGGTGTTTTTCAGCTTCAGGGACAGGACGACTGGTTGCAATCGAGGGAAAGATGAATGCGGCCAAGTACAGGGATATCCTGGAGGAAAACCTTCTCCAGAGTGCTCAGGACCTCAGACTGGGCCGAAGGTTTACCTTCCAACAAGACAATGACCCTAAGCACAAAGCTAAAATAATGAAGGAGTGGCTTCACAACAACTCCGTGACTGTTCTTGAATGGCCCAGCCAGAGCCCTGACTTAAACCCAATTGGTGGACCTAAAAATGGCCGTCCACCAACGTTTACCATCCAACCTAACAGAACTGGAGAGGATCTGCAAGGAGGAATGGCAGAGGATCCCCAAATCCAGGTGTGAAAAATTTGTTGCATCTTTCCCAAAAAGACTCATCAAAAGGGTGCAAATACTAAATACTGAGCAAAGGGTCTGAATACTTAGGAGCATGTGATATTTCACTTTTTCTTTTTTAATAAATCTGCAAAAATGTCAACAAGTCTGTTTTTCTGTCATTATGGGGTGCTGTGTGTACATTATGGGGTGTTGTGTGTACATTATGGGGTGCTGTGTGTACAATATGGGGTGCTGTGTGTACATTATGGGGTGCTGTGTGTACATTATGGGGTGTTGTGTGTGTACATTATGGGGTGCTGTGTGTACATTATGGGGTGCTGTGTGTACATTATGGGGTGTTGTGTGTACATTATGGGGTGCTGTGTGTACATTATGGAGTGCTGTGTGTACATTATGGGGTGCTGTGTGTACAATATGGGGGGCTGTGTGTACATTATGGGGTGCTGTGTGTACATTATGGGGTGCTGTGTGTACATTATGGGGTGTTGTGTGTACATTATGGGGTGCTGTGTGTACATTATGGGGTGCTGTGTGTACATTATGGAGTGCTGTGTGTACATTATGGGGTGCTGTGTGTACAATATGGGGGGCTGTGTGTACATTATGGGGTGTTGTGTGTACATTATGGGGTGCTGTGTGTACATTATGGGGTGCTGTGTGTACATTATGGGGGGCTGTGTGTACATTAATGAGGGAAAAATGAACTTAAATGATTTTAGCAAATGGCTGCAATATAACAAAGAGTGAAAAATTTAAGGGGGTCTGAATACTTTCTGTACCCACTGTATACTGGCTTTCTGGAATTTTACAGTGATCTATTTGTTTGATTGACTGGCTCACATCCTCTATATATGTGGTGCTATACTGCCATTATGGAACACTGCTCTAATGCTACACCAATTCCCTGATGGAATCATCTAGTATATAGCCCCAATTTGCCTATGACCTATACCAGTATTCCAGTGCTTAGCAACCAGGACTGTTGTTCTCCTTGACACATTTGATGACTTATTTTTGTCCAGATATCTAGGGGTCCATTTATTTTATTTCATTCAGTTGAGTGGGACTTTCATCTCATTACCACTTTTAGTATACAGCGTTGTTTTTTTCTTAATGTATACAGTGTATTTTTTATAGATTGTGATACTCTGGAGGAACATTCCCCTTTGGGAGATTTTGTATATCATCCCAGGGGAATCTACTTGTTACTCTGTGCATTCATTAATAAAGTCTCATTACCTTACTGACAGTACCTTGTGGTTGATTCACCCTGAGGCCTCGTACACACGGCCGAGATTCTCGTCGAAAAAAACATGTCGTTTTTTCCGACGAGATTCTTGGACAAGAAAATTGTCCCGGCCGAGTGTACACACGCTCGATTCAAAGAACCCGCGGTTCTTTGAAAGGAGCGTACGCGGTGATGTCATCGACTACGACGAGCATGCGCTCGTCACATTCGATGCCGTCCCCGCCATCTTGGTATACCCTACGTATGCCTAGGAAGCTACCGCGCATGCGTCAAATTCATTTCGAACATGCGCGGGCTTCCGGGAGGACAGGTAAGTGTACACACACTCACTTTTCTCGTCGAGAAACATGCCAACGAGAATCTCGACGAGAAAATAGAGAGCAGGTTCTCTATTTTCTCGTCGAGGTTAATTTTCGGTTTTCTCGATGAGAAACCATACACACGAACGAATTTCTCGGCAAGAAATCTCTGCCAGCAAGTTTCTTGCTGGTTCTTGCCGAGAAACTCGGTCATGTGTACGAGGCTTCAGACTATATTTTTGGACCCCTTCATGTCCCAAAACCCCTCCCTTCTTTTCAATTACCATTTTTTGTCCATTGGGAGGATCCCGTCTTACAGACAAATCTGTCAATCAGTAATTGTATTATAGCACCCAGGTTGGATTCCGGTAATTTTATTTTTATTTTTATAACCCCTCAGGAATGCCTTGAGAGAGTCCCACACCACAGCTGCACTACCAGAGTGTCTATTAAATTGTAGAAACTCCAAAGCACCCGAGATGCCATCAGAAGTTGGGAACAGCCTCAACCAAAAGGGGTTCACTCTTCATAGTGGTTGGCCCGAGGAAACCGTGGCATCCAGCCGTACCAAAAATGGGGAGGGATTAGACAGTAGACAGGGTTCATGCGCTGAATCTCGCACCCGTTGCATAAGCACCCCAGTCCTAGGTCACTGGAGAGTCCATCTTGCGTGGCTGAGTACCATGAATAGCATCTGTGAGCAGTGTGCCTCTCCCGCCATACATCACGGCGTCCTAATTCGGAGAGCAGAGAGGCAAAAGCGGTCCTACCAGTGGTAGGCTTAGCAGGTCTGGGCGTCAGTGACAATCTGTCCAGGTGCGGGTCCAAGGTGTTATTAAAATCACCCAAGGCCAGCACTGGCACGTCAGAATATAATGCCATAAATTGAGCTAGGCTCTTAAGGGAGACCACCGAAAACGATGGGGGGGATATACATTGCTGCAATAATACACGTAAACCCATTTAGCTTACACAATAGGAAGACAGATTTGCCCCCTCTGTCAATCTGCTGTTGAATACACTCAAATGAAATATTGGCAGAAATCAAGGCGCTGACTCCTCTAGAGTAAGAAGAGTGCGTAGAGTGGAATTGTGTTGGAAATTTGCGAGAACGCAGCAGATGGACAGAGTCAGGTTGCAGATGCGACTCCTGGAGACAGATCAAATGAGATTGCAGTTCACCAAAATACTTAAAAATTGTGTTCCTCTTAACTTTGTCCCCCATGCCTCTTACATTCCATGACATGAGGAACAGACCCTTGGCAGCTTCACCTGCCATCTCGTGTGTTGTTGAAAGGGGAGAAGAAGCCTGTGGGACCCTCTCCTCCACATAACACAAATACTACATCAAACAGTTCAAACCTTAGGCTGAGGTATATGCAAAATGAGCCTGAGCATAGCAGTTTCACCAAAAAGTCAGGGATAGAGTTCTTTCGCCACTTAGTGGATGCTTGGAACATGGCCAGTAATGTTAGAATCTGTAAAAGTCCCACCTGCAGAGAGAAAGGGATTCAGGGGAGAGAGAGAGGGAGTTTCACATGGATGAGGTCAGAGTTAGTACAGATTGTGGCCAACTGGGCCCTAAAAAAAAACAAAAGATCATCCCCAAACACATAGGGGGAAGAGTCCACGCAGGACCATCTTAGGTCAGCACAAAAGTAGCCTTGGGGCTAGGAACCAGTTTGTACTATAGAACCAGAGCACAGGTAAAAAAACAAACAAAAAAAAAACGTAATTTCGTGCGATGTAGGGAAGCCAAACTGCAAGAGCTGTCCCCGCCGGGTTGCTACTTAACATCAAAGCACCCTTGAAGTAAATGTAGAGAACTGAGGACATCACATTGATCCTAAGGTGAGTGTTGTGCCAGTTGCCGCTCCTCTCTGTCAAGCCAATGCAGTGCAACCGCAGGATTTTTAAAGAAGTGTGAGTTGCCATTGGCAATGACTTTCAGCTTTGCAGGATAGAGTATGAAGTATTGGACGTCGAGGGTGCGTAACCTTTTCTTTATGTCCATAATTTGGATCTCTGCCTCTGTACCTCCGCCGAAAAATACGGAAACAGGGAGACCTTGGCGTTGTCCACTTTGAGGGTACCAGCTGCTCTAGCTTTATTCAGTATGGAATCATGATCTTTATAATTCAGGAGGCGGAACAAGAAGGGACGTGGTGGGACTCCCTGTGGCAGCAGCCTTGCTGGGACCCTATGCACCCTCTCTATTGCAAACATGGGTGAAAAAGCATCTCGGGCAAAAGTGTCAGTGAGCCATGCTTCAATGAAGGCCACAGGGTTTTTACCCTCTGCCCGTTCAGGGACACCCACCGCACAAATGTTATTTTGGTGTAAACAATTTTCCATGTCCTCCAGGTGGGACGCATTAGCAGAGGCCACTGACTGTATGTGTCTGACATCTCTCTTTAGGCGCTGCCATTCATCCTCTAATGTACTAAGACCCTCCAGGGCAGAGGTGCGCTCCCGCAATTTCTGCATATCATGCCTGATCAGGGATATTTCAACTTTCATACCCTTCACCTCCCCTGTTAAGTCAGCAATAGAGGAACTACATGTAGTCACTGCAGTTCGTATGTCCCTTAATGTGGGCTCGGAGTCAGCGCCGTCTTGCTGGGAAGTAATATTATAGGCCTGAGGCCCAGTAATGAGGCCCATATTGAAGGCCTGAGGCCCAGTACTCACATGAGATGCGGCCTGTGTGTCATCCAGAAGCCTGGGGGCGCCATCCAAGGATCCCATGTCCGCTTCGCTGTGCCCTTCCACAGGATCGAGCAGCCGTGGAGATGACAGATCCCTCAGGGAGAGGCTTTTGCCAAAACTTTGTTGTGCTGCCTCCTTAGCCGAATGGGGCAGAAGGCCGCCATCATGGCCGGAGGTGTCGGGCAGAAGCTTGGATCCTGCTCCTTGTCTGGCCATGGCAATGCGGCGATATACCCAGCCGGGTGTAATGGAGCAGCTGCGGCAACGGATGCGAGGTGTCCCGGGTCCGTGCAGGAAAGGATGGCGGTGCTATAGTCAGGATTGTGCAGGATACACAGCGGAGCTAGCCCCAGCATGTCTTACTGCATGCCGTGCATAGGCACGTCCCCACGAATCAACAACTTAACAATAATGGTGGAACCCTTTAATGTATGAAAATCGCAATAAACTTCAATATTACCACAATACAGGTCTCTGTGATATGTAACATCACATAAAATACACAACTGAAAAAAGACATAAAAAATTAAACTTAATGGGGATGGTGGAAACCCCTCCTATAGATATTTGCCATACAGATTAACTTCAAATGCAATAATTCCAGTAGTATGTGATTTCACATGTAATACACATCAAAATGAGAATAAGACATACATTTTTTTTAAAACTTAGCAAGGATGGTGGAAACCCCTCTACAGATAATTGCAATACAAATTAACTTCAATGGCAACAAATTTTTAGTTGGGAGGTTCACACCATTATAGCGCTTTATTTTTTAGATTGGTACACTTAATTCTTTATGTTTTAGTTATTATTAAAATGTGAATTTTTGCACTTGAAGTTAATTTTCCACCACCCTTGCTAAGTCCATGTCCTTATAGACCTCTGTGAAGGCCAGTCAAGTTCCTCCACCCCAAACTCATCCATGTCTTTATAGACCTTGCTTTGTGCACTGGTGCGCAGTCATGTTGGAACAGGAAGGGTTCATCCCCAAACTCTTCCCACAAAGTTGGGAGTAAGAAATTGTCCAAAATGTCTTGGTATACTAATGCCTTAAAAGTTCCCTTCACTGGAACAAGGGGCCAAGCCCATCCCCTGAAAAAAAAAACACACCATAATCCCCCCTCCACCAAATAATTTGGACCAGTGCACAAAGCAAGGTCCATAAAGACATGGATGAGCGAGTTTGGGGTGAAGGAACTTGACTGGCCTTAACATTAGAGTGGAGACTGCGAGCCAGGCCTTCTCATTCAACATCAGTGTCTGACCTCACAAATGTGCTTCTGGAAGAATGGTCAAACATTCCCATAGACACACTCCTAAACCTTGTGGACGGCCTTCCCAGAAGAGTTGAAGCTGTTATAGCTACAAAGGGCGGGACCAACTCAATATTGAACCCTACAGACTAAGACTGGGTTGCCATTAAAGTTCATGTGCTTGTAAAGGCAGGTGTCCCAATACTTTTGGTAATATAGTGCAAATATATATATATATATATATATATATATATATATATATATATATAGTATATACATGCATGTGTATTTCAGCTTTGGGGTGCACACCCCAATGCAATAATCATGCATAAAATATAACAGGAATATTAACATGCAGTAACACTCTCCTTAGGAATCTCAGATGTCATCTTGGGTCACAAACACTTCATCTATTGTTTCACGAAAAAGTCTTCTGAGTCCATCACCTGTTCCCTTCAGCCAAGAATCTTCAATACCGGCTACTGCTTCCAATTTTCCCTCATAAAATTCAAGCTAAGGAGCTAATCCAAAAAGGGGACAATTGGACCATTTTTAGTCTAGAAGAGTTGAAAAATAATGATCAAAACTTCCATTAACCACTTTTCCTCCCTTCTCGCTCAATGTCAATGCGGTCGCCTTTTGTCATTCAGGTTTCATAGGAGTCAGGACATTGAAAGTTCATATGCTAAGAAACAACATGGAAAAGGAAATCTTTTATAGAATTTATAGATTTGAAAAATGTTATCAACATGTAATTTGTCTGATATTAACCTGGTTGACAAATGAGGCGAAATTGGCATTACTGACAGGTCAAAATACCGACTAAAGTGTAAAAGAATTAAGAATAAGGAGTGGTATGTAAAGACTTCTAAAGGATGACATATAATTAATTTTGCACTTACCGCCCGGGGCATGATGAGGTAGTGACATCATAAGGGGCGGGGTCACCGGATGACATCACCCGGTGACCCCGCCCCATGCCTATATAAGTCGTTGCGCACATGGCATTACAGCAGGAGAGAGCGTTGAGTCAACGTCCGAAGAAGAGCAGAGGGAAGAAGACAATGGAGAAGACCGGGCAAGAGCTAGCAAAATAGCAGAAGAAAGCAGAGGAGACCCAGCAGAAGACACCAGACAGTGGAAGAACCGGAGAGAGCGAAGAAGAGGCCGGAGAGGGGAGAAGGTGGAAGAGTCCCCGGGGCTGCCTAATAAATTACTTTAAAAACCTGTGTAGTGTTTTATTGTTGACACTTTTTTTTCAGGTGAATGTGTAGGGGTACAATATACCCCATACTCATTCACATAGGGTGGGGGGCTGGGATCTGGGGCCCCCTTATTAAAAAGGGGGCTACCAGATTCCGATAAGCCCCTTGCCCGCAGACCCCGACAACCAACGGCCAGGGTTGTCGGGAAGGGGCCCTTGTCCTCATCAACATGGGGACAAGGTGCTTTGGGGTGGGGGCTGCAGGGCCCCCCTGCCCCAAAGCACCCACCCCCCTTGTTGAGGGCATGCGGTCTGGTACGGTTCAGGAGGGGGAGGGCGCTCACTCGTCCCCACCCCCTTTCCTGACCTGCCGGGCTGCGTGCTCGGATAAGGGTCTGGTATGGATTTTGGGGAGACCCCATGCCGTTTTTTTGGTGTGGGGGTTCCCCTTAAAATCCATACTAGACTGAAGGGCCCGGTATGCTCATGGAGGGGAACCCATGCCGTTTAAAAAAATATATAAATTGCTGTGGAGTTCCCCCTAATTATTCAGGAATCAAAGTCGGGTCCCTGGTCATTGAAGTCGGACTTCAAGTCACAGGCCAAAGTCAGATCCACAGTCGCATGACTGTTTTGTCAAAATTGCGGCCGTGAAATTGCGGCAAAAATAGCACAATTTTGGAATGGCACAAGTGTGAAAGGGGCCTAAGGTACATAAACTTCTTTCAAATCCACCAGGGAGAGCAATTCTTTCTGGAGGTGGTTCTCTTTCTGCAAAAAAGAAAAAAGGCCAATGTGTTGATTTTTTAACTAAACAAAATATTATTAAAATGCCCTTGTATTTTCACAATACCACGTATCTTCTCCAGATGTTTTGAGATATAATTGTTCCTCCTGAGACAATTTTGATTTCTCTGGACATCGCTTTATATGAATACTCC